>CM065589.1:195072497-195667497 GCA_033119425.1 Bufotes viridis
TTATAGAAATCACTCAATTCGCCAGAGTCACCAGGACTGTTAGACCCTGGGGAATTGATGGTATTAGGAGGTACCAAAACAATTGATATAGCGCTCACTGACACTGCTATCTAAGCATTATAATAGCAAGTAAACATTCGACAGAGTTCCTGATAGCCCTCACCATACTCAGTACACCATTATTCTGGAAAGATGCGTGCTCGGCGGCATTGTAACCAGTTGTCCCACCGTACAGTTAATAGGTGGTCAAACAGTTGCAGAGTTACTTGATTCTGTTAGGATTCCAGGTGGTTCGATGGAAAGGCAGTGGCCTCAGTCAATGGGTGGCCAGGGGGATACGGGATTATTTAAAATGTCCCTATTTAACTCTGTAAGCCCTACAATAGCCCTTTTTAGCCTAACCATGGGGTGTCCCACTAGCTAGGCCCCCGTCCGGAACCTAACCCTGGAACTGCGTTCCCTAATGCGCCCTGATCATGTCCCGACATGCACGTTTCTGAGGAAAAAAGCCTCTCATCAGGGGAAACACAAATATGGCCGAAATATAAAAAACAATCCTGGACAAGATGGCTGCCAACATGACAAAATAGCATGGATAAGTGCAGAGTTATTGAACAAGAACGCTGTGGACATACATGATACCTGTTTGAATTACTAGGCTTGCCACTATTTAAAGCCGATGCCCACGTGTAGGGGGCGTGTATGGTATGACAACATAATTCACGCCTACTAGTGCCAGGCGCATGCGCTGTCCTGCAGTCCAAGTAACGGCTGCGGGGTGTGTTTCATGGTGCCGTTGTATGCGGCTGCGCATACCGGACGGCGCGCCTGTGGCTACGTAGAGGGTTCGATCTGTCTGCGCTTGAGATAAAAAGAGATTGCGCAGGCGCTGTGAAGAGGAGGATCGCACGGACCGAGTGCCCAAGGGAAGGACCCGCCCACTGAAGGGGCGTATAGTCATAACATCACTTAGGCACTGCGTAGCTGTATGCTACATCTGGACCACACATGCGCTGAGGACCGGACCATCTCAGAGAGGAGATGGGCTGTTGCGATCGGGACCTGGATGAAGGTAGCAGCGCCATATACTACAGAGCCCTGTAGTGTAGTTAAATAAAGTTTGAGTCATGTGTTGTAATGCTCAATAGCATTGAGGCAGATGAACAATATCGATCACTCTGCCAATCAGTATGGGAAATAGTATACATCCAAGACTGTATGGCCGGTGGGCAATCAGGACCCTTGTCCAGACCAGGCACAATTTCTAAACCCAACCCTGATGTGGGTGGGTTTGTATCTAGAGGATATTTGTTGCGGTTCGATGGTGTTATTAACCAACTTGGGCTGAGGCACCAGTCTAGTAGGCAAGAATAAGGGGGCCGTGCATAAGGTTAAGAAATCATAGTGGCGGTGGCTGGCAGCTTTGCGCTGACAGTCCAACCGTATCTGGAGGAGGTGCTGCCCCCGCCCACCCTTCTCTGTTGAAAGTTTTAATAATGTCACGGCCACTTTTTTAGAAGGAGGGTGCAAAGTCGCTCACTGAAAGGGTGGGTAGACGAGTTAAGTCTGAAGTTTATTAAGTTATTGGTATGATTGATACAGCTTTAATTGGTTTAAGATAATCTTTAATAAAGTTGGCCGTGGTCTAATTTATTCCACCCAAATACTTGTGTCCACGTGTTTTATTTTATTTAGCTATGGATGTAAGTGTATAGTTTTCGGTAAAAGTATATGATTTATAAACCCATGCATGTTTTCATCTGATGTGGATACTAACAGCCTAAGTAGAGGTTCTAGTAAAGCTAAGGGTGCAGCTCTAGAAGATGCAGAAGTAGCAGTTGCACCTGACCTGGTACCTGGGGGGGACGGGGGGAGGCACCAGTGTTATAAATGGCAAAAGGAAAATGGGGGCCCTTTTATACATTTTGCTTTGGGGCCTAAAAGCTTTCAATTCAAACACTGGTTTAATCTCAATACTTTGGTGTTTATGGTCATAAGAAATAGGCAAGATGTCTATTTTAATGCTATTCCTTGGGATGACTTATCACATGAGCTGTCTATAGACAGACAATAGCTGTCAGAGAAACGATTGTCAAACAAATGGCACCACAAAAATGACCACTCGGCTAGCTAACAAGCATGTGTTTTAACAGATAGGGGAGATAAGATGCCTATAAAGGAAGGGGGTAAAATACATTTCCCTACATCAAATAAAGAGGCTTCATGTTTCACTTTTAAAGACTCTTTGTCCAAGAGACTGCTCAGTTATGTGAACTGCTTTATTGTAAAGCAAACACAACCTATATAAATACATATGTTATACTGTGTGTATGCAATATTAAGTTATGTGCATTTTTAGATCCTGGGTTGCTGAGACTGGCAGTCCCAGTACTTGACAGCACCATAATGCCCTGCCCTGGTAGCTGTCAGAAATTGATTTTTTGGTTGTCAGGCAACAGTAGGAGATGTCAGAGAAGGAAGAGCCTAATGTTGACATGGGTGTGCATGTTGTGACACTGCCCCACAACACTGATAAGTGAGATAGGAAGGAGCTGTTTTGGGTGATCATGGATGGTTTATATGTGTCAAGTAGATGCATGAGTGGCCTGTGAGAACCGTTAGGCCTGAAGTCTATCAGTTGAAGAGGCATCAGCTGAGGGCCAGAGTGGTCTTGTTCATCGTGAGAGCAATAGTGGTGAGCATGCTGGAGCAGCTTGTTCATTGCGAGAGAGCTGGTGGCTAAAGATTGGAGAGTATGATGCAGGACCTATGAAGACACTGCATAGTGAGCTTCTTGTGTTCTTGGGAGCCCATTAGGTGAGAATTGTCATCTAGATATTGCCCTGCACGGCCAAGAAGGATATCGCGGATAGTGGACAATGATATGACATGGAGATAAATTGTGAAAGAGGACAGCTTACAGGGCTCTGCCAGGGCTGCCAAATGAAGAAACATGGTTGACATGCTGTCAGCCTGAGAAGGAGTCAGTTCTAAGGAGTCTGGTGGGGATGTGTGAGTTGTTAGCCTGGACGGGAGCCAAGGTGGCTTGGGTGGTGCTAGATCCATGCCAAGTATAGAAGAAGATGAGTGGGAAAACGGTCTGTGAGAGACTGTTGAGCAGTGTGCAGCACATAGTTGGCTGCCCTGAAGCCTGTAATGTGGTTTGAGAGGTGCAGTCCTGTGGTGTGCCCAACCCGGTATTTTAGGCAGGAGTTGGACACAGCTAAGGCCCTACTATCACATCTGCATTTTTGTTGGATCCTTCATGGATCAGCAAAAGCGATTCCGTTAGGATAATACAACTGGCTACATCCATCACGAACAGATCCGGTTGTAATTATCTCTAAAATAGCTATGACGGATCCGGCGCTAAAACCATTGTAAGTCAGTGGGTGCCGGATCCGTTTTCTTTTGTGTCCGAGAAAATAGATTCAGCACCATTGACTTGCATTGTGTTTTATGCCGGATCCATCTTGCTCCGCATCCCATGACACTCTATCTTCTTTTCACTCTACTCTCCAGATAGTACCTCATCACCTGTGCACTTGACCCTATCCCATCCTACTTCATCACCAGCCTTACTACAATGTTTATCCCAGCTCTCATATTTCTTCAACCTATCACTAACCTATGGTGTCTTTCCTTCTCTTTTTAAATATGTAACCACCACACCAATCCTTAAAAAGGTTGTCCAAAAAACCTCACTTATTCCATATTCACAGGCTAGGACAGGATAGGGCTTAAAGGGGTATTCCCATCTCAGACAATAGGGGCATATCGCTAGGATATGCCACCATTGTCTGATAGGTGCGGGTCCCAGAGGTGGGACCCGCACCTATCAGACAATGGTGGCATATCCTAGCTATATGCCTCTATTGTTTATTACAAGGAGAACGGAGCGGGGAGAGCTGTGGCTGGAGGACCCCAGATTTCCCGGGGTCAGTCCACCACCAAGAGCTGCTCCCCATCTCTCCCATAGAAGTGAATGGGAGAGCACCCCGCATGTGCGGCCCATGCTCCTATTCATTTCTATGGGGCCGACGGAAATAGCCGCATAGAAAATGAATGGAGGTTGGCTGCGCTGGGACCAGCACCTATCAGACAATGGGGGCATATCCCAGCGATATGCCCCCATTGTCTGAGATGGGACAACCCCTTTAATTGTCTGATTGGCATGTTACCTGAAGCCTGAAAAGTTTCTTGAAAGATTTGTGAGTTGCTTCTGATTTTACTGTAGTTTTCTGCTTTGTACAGTTTTTATTTAATTTTGACACGTTATTGTATATTTTTGCACTGACGTCATCCTCACTTTTTCTCTCTGTCTTAATTATGCTTAAAATATGAACTGATTAAATATATGTAGATTTGCAAGTTAGCCATGATAGTTCCTTCATGGTCTTTAGCAAAATTTTCCATTTTCTTCTTCCCTTTAGGCCTCATGCACGCGGCCGTTGTTTTGGTCCGTGTCCGAGCCGCATATTTTGCGGCTCGGGAGCGGACCCATTCACTTCAGTGGGGCCGCAAAGATGTGCTGTCCGCATCTGTTGCTCCGTTCCGTGGCCCCGCCCAAAAAATAGAGCATATCCTATTCTTGTCCGTTTTGCAGACAAGAATAGGCATTTCTACAATGGGGCGTGTTCCGTTATGCAAATTGCGGAACGGAATGCGGAGCAGCTTCCGTGTTTTGCGGATCCGCGGTTTTCGGACCGCAAAACACATACGGTTGTGTGCATGAGGCCTTAAAGAATGGCTTTTAACATAGGGGATTACGTTTTAGTTGAAAAACTAAAATTGTTTAACTTTTTTCATCTTTTGTTTTTTTGGGGTGGGGAGCAGCTGGTCACTGTTTTCTGGGTTTTCTTTTCACAATATTCACTTTGCTGCATAAATTACTGTTTTATAATCATTGTTGGTGATCTAATGGGCTTCTTCCTTCTGTATAACTACTTGGATGCCACAGTCAGCATTGACTGTCACATCTAAAGGGTTAAACGGACACTCCCAAAAAGTCAGTTTCCTAAATAAACAGAAAAAAGTTAACAATAACTTGTAAGCACCCAAAAAAAGCACTAATGAAAACTACAAGTTGTCCCTCAAAAAAACAATTCATACATGTACGCTGGATGTCAGATCTTTAAAGATGGTGTCCGCTCAAAAGCTGAGTGGGTGCCACAACCGCAGAGTGCAATAATGCCAATCCCAGACTTTAAACCCCTCAGATGCCTTGATCAGTTGTGACCATGGCATGTAAGTGGTCAATTACTGACAGCGCTGCACTCCCACTGATGAAACAAGATCGCAGTAGCTGTTTGGTTTCGGCAGCCCTGGGCCTTCTGAAGGCTCCAAGGCCTGTCACAGCAAAGTTCCTATGGATCGCTGCCTGTGGCAGGGCTTGATAGCAACTTAGTAATTCTCCCATAGACTTCAATCGTAAATCATTGCAGTCTATGCCATAAGCAATCAGATGACCACATGTTAAAGTCCCCTACAATGTATAAAATTCCCCTATTTTAAAATAAAAATAAACATACTAAAGATAATTAGTATCACTGTGTCTCAAAAGGTTAATTAAAATATTAAAGTGTTTAACCTGTACAGTGAACAGCATAATAGAAAAATATCTAAATAGTTGATTTGCAGTTTTTTTGTCATTTGACCTCTTCAAAAATTGAATAAAAAAATGATCAAAATGTCATACCTCAAATTGGTATCAATGAAAAAAACAGATTGTCCCACAAAAAATGAGCCCTCATACACACATAAGTATAAAATAATTATGGGGGTCAGAATATGGTGATGCAAAGAAAACATAATTTTTTCAGTTTTTATTTTTTCAAAAGTATTAAAACCGAAGAAAAACTCTACTGCTGTAATCATACTGACCCAGAGAATGAAGTTACCAGGTCAGTTTTACCGTACATGTGAATGGAAAAATAAAAAAGTTATGGCTTATGGAAGGCAGGGAGTAAAAGATGAAAATAAAAAAACTGAAAATCGCTGCGTCAGGAAGGGGATAAAAAACAGGCAACAACTATAAATCAATAGGTGGCCAGATTAATTTGAAATACTTTTACACTTATCCTGGAAGCCAATAATGAAGACATTAAGCACTTCTGGTATCCGTGTAATGACCAATTTTAACCTCTTCCTGACCAGCGACGTTCTAGTACTGCACCGGCCGGGTCTTTAAAGATGGCTTCCGCTCCTCAGTGTTTTATACACCAGACACCCGCGGCTCATTACCATGACTGGCGATAATGCTGGTCGCGGACATTTAACACTTAAGATGCTGTGATCAAACCTGACCACGGCATCTGTGCACGTTTATTACCTGAAGCGCGTGCTTACGGGTATGCTCCAGCTTCCCCGTGTGACAATCGGAGGAGCCAGAGCTTGTATGCAGCAGCCCGTGTCATAGAGAATGACAGAAGGCTGCTGCATAGTGTTTCCTATGGAGCTCCATAGGAAACTAGTGCATTTCTCATAGACTCCAATGCTAATGCTAATGGCAAATGCATTGGAGTATATGAGAATAGCAATCTAATGATTGCTTTTGATGGTTCCCTATGGGAACCATAAAAAGCTTAAAATAAAATGAAATAAACTAAAAAAACTGAAAAAAAATACACACCATAGGTATTACCATGTGCGAAAACACGCATACTATAAAAATATCTTTACCATACGGCAAATGGCGAAACAGAAAAAATACGTCAAAATTGGCTATTTGTCGTTTTTGGTAGCTTCACTTCCCACAAAAAAATTAAATAAAATGTGATCAAAAAGTCGTACACACCACAGAATGGTATCAATGAAAAGTTCAGATAGTTTACTACAAAAAAGGTTATAGGGGTCATAATATGGTGACAAAAAAATAAAACAGATTTTTTCCCAAGGTTTTTATTATTTTATCATTATCAAAATGCAAGAAGAACTATACATATAAGGTATTGAGAGATTCGTAATGACCTGTAGAATAACATAAACTGGTCAGTTTTATCACACATCTAACATTGTAAGTAAAAAACCTGTAAAACTCTGGTGTTTTTTTTTTTTTTTTCCGATTCCACCCCATTTGGAATTGTTTCCCTGCTTCCCACTACATTATATGCAATATTAAATGGTGGTGTTGGAAAGTACAAAAAAAAAACAAGCCGTCATATGGCTATGTGAACGGAAAAATAAAAAAGTTATGGCAGGGAGTGAAAAATGAAAACGCAAAAACATAACCTCAGGGGTACAAAGGGTTAAGAATGTATTTGTACCGCTTTGTAAGGTATAGTAGGAGTCGGATTTGATGGGATTAGATGTCTTCATTCAGTCTCCTTTCTTAAGATCAGGAAATACCTGCAGCATCTAAAGTGTTAATGATCGTCATGAAAAGAACAAAAATATCTAGGGTAGGATTTGATCTTAAAATATTTATCAAAACCCATCCACATGTCATAGAACTGTATCATGCCATTAGCGTTCTAATTAATTCCCAATCTGTCACTATGGGGTATAATAGCTGATGAAAAATAGCTACAGTGAGAAAGGATTAATGCATTCCTTCAGGACCAGCAGAAGATGTTTGTTTTGTAAAACATGCATGATGTAAAATGTGGCTGTTGGGAAATGCAATGTATGTGTAAATACACTTGTTCATTTCAAGCCAAATGTATGGAGAGGTTGTATAGAGAGAAATGACTGGGGTGTGGATGGAAATATAGAAGTACTGTATTCATCTAACTAAGACCATAGAAACAATGGGGAAGATGTATTTCTACTGTCTTAAAGATGTTTTCTGGGACTTTAAAGCGGTTGTCTGCCTTTTTATATTGATGACCCATCCTCAGTATAGGTCACCAATATCAGATCAGTGGGGGACCGAATGCTGGCACCTCCGCCAATCAGCTTTTTGAGAGAATGTGGCACTATTCACTGTTTACCTGCTCAACGTTGACATTGCAGCGGTAAAACTCTGCCGTCCCTATTCACTTCAATGGTAGGGCTCTGTCATATTCACTTAAATAGGAAGGAGCTGTCCCTTTGAAGTGAACGGGACGGAGGAGCTGTAAATACACTGCTCACCGCTGCAATGTCAACGGCGAGCAGATAAACAGAGAAGAGAACACTACGCTTGTACGAGCGCTGTGTCCTCGTCAAACATCCAATTATGGGGGTGCTGGCAGTTGGGCCTCCGCTGATCTGATACTGATATTGACCTGTCCTGAGGATATATAAAAAAAAGTGGACAACTTCTTTAATATTGATGACCTTTCCTTAGAATAGGTCATCAATGTCAGATTGGCAGGGGTCCGACTAGCAGACACGCTGTGTAGTGGCTGTGTCTGGTTACTGCAGGTCAATCACTTTCAAGTGAATGAGGGATAGTTGCAATAACCAAGCGCCTCTACATAGTGAACAAAGTTGAACCCGCTTCTGTTAGCTCCCTAGTTCCTGCAAACTGTTGATTGTGCCAAGAGTCAGATCTCCTCTGATCTGCCACACCCTAAAAATGGGTCATCTATATAAATCCTTAAAAGTATTTTATATTTAGACAGCTTAAAACTCAACCAAGTGAGAAGAAGATCTGCCAAATTGATCACGGTGGCTTAAGCTGGACATGTTACACACTTTTCACTTCCTTACACCACATCTTGGTTGTCTTACTTGGTTGGGCCCACCACAGGAACATATTCTGTGAGCTTAGAACCCCACATCGTCAATAAAGTCTAGTAGATTTTGATTTAAATAAATAGATCTTAGTGTTAAGTTATTAGCTCCAAAGGCAGCTTCAAATTAATTTTTTTTCTCTTGGACTTTTGGGGCCAACTATGGTATCAGAGCCTGGGCACAACAAAATATCCTCTGGTGCTCTGGTGGCCAGTCCAACACTGCTTACTATAATGCCTAACCACCTAAAGCACATAATAAATATGGATTAAGGCATGGATGTATCCTTTCTGCTGCAGTTCTCTCCCTATCACAGTAAAGGGGGGGGGGGGGGTCTTTTCTGCTGCAGTTTTCTCCCTATCACAACTCAGGGGATGTGTCTTTTCTGCCTGTAATTGTCAGAGCTTTTAACAGTAGATACAGCTGGTGGCCATTGGAGGATGGAACTGAGCATGTGCAACCATGCTCCATCCAGCTCAGTAGGAGGACCTGTACATTACTATACAGAATAAACACCAGGGGTGCCCATTGTAATGAAGTAAAGGGTATATCTTCCAACTCTTCCTCTCTCCCTGTAATAGTCAGAGCTTGTAACATTGTAATGGGCTGGTGCCCATTGAAGGATGGAACTAAGCATGTGCGACCATGCTCCATCCAGCTAAGTAGGAGGACAAGCACATTACTATGCAGATTAAACACCAGGAGGCACCATTGTTTTTCATGCTGTCAGCAGTGTACAAACGTACTTATTGTAAAGTGCTTAGGAGAGTTCAGGTGCCTATTTTGGCAAAATCCATTTATAAAGTATATTAGAAAAAATGTTTTTAGGACATTTGCAACATTTTTAAACAAAGTTGTTACTCTTTTAATATTGTTAGGCTATGGAAAATATGAATAGGAGACGAGCCACAAGTTGCACTCTCATAGGGAAAGACACTGGAACACTTACAGGAATACACAATTGGTAGTCTGATAGAGTGCAGCCCCATCTGCACTGCCTTCGGGCTCTTTGATTCAAGGGAACTGGACAGTCCAAATTTGTATCTCCAGCTGGTCTATGTGTTTGGCACCTCGGCTTGGTGGGCCTGGTACTTGTCTCGGCCCAGGCTCCATGAACTCCATCAACCTGTGTAAACTCCCCCCCATCCCTAGGGTTAAGACTCTCCGCTGTCAAGGCTGCACACACGTGAGGTCACACTGTGACCTCACGCTGTGCGCGGCAGTTCACAGCACAGACTGAAGGGGAGGAAGACCGAGCGCGGGCAGTGAGGAGTGGCGGCATCTGGAGCAGGAAAGGTAAGTGTTTTTTTTATTTTACTTATGAGGCTGATGGAGGCATTGGGGGCTGATGGAGGCACTGGGGACTGAAGAGGGGCATATAGGGGCTAATGGAGGCACTGGGGGCTGAAAAGAGGCATATGGGGGCTGATGGAGGCATCGGGGGTTGATGGAGGCACTGGGGGCTGAAGAGAGGCATATGGGGGCTGGAAAGAGCATATGGGGGATGAAGAGAGGCACTGGGGGCTGATGTAGGCATATGTGGGCTGATGGAGGCACTGGGGGCTGAAGAGAGGCATATGGGGTGAAGAGAGGCATATGGGGGCTGATGGAGGCATATGGGGGCTGATGGAGGCACTGGGGGCTGAAGAGAGGCATATGGGCACTGAAGAGAGGCATATGGGGGCTGATGGAGGCATATAGGGGCTGATGGTGGCATATGGGGGCTGATGGAGGCATATGGGGGCTGAAGAAAGGCACTGGGGGCTGATGGAAGCACGGGGGCTGATGTTAATTCTTATTATGCAAATTTCAAGACTGTGGGCTTGTGCCCTGGATGTTTTCAGACCCTTGCAATGCCCCTGGCTCATTTGGCTTCACTTGATGTACGTATATTCCTTATCCAGTTTCCTCCATTTGGATAAATTCATATACTTTTCATATACCTCATTTACACACATTATACACATATTGACATATATAAACAATACACACATATACAGTATTTCGACATATATTACAAGTTACAAAAACAGAATAGCTTGCTGTGCTACACTGTTTGCTGCAAAGGGAGTTATGGAAACAGAAAAGCGTAGTCCCGCTCATAAAGTTTCTGAGTTTGTTGCTTCCGGCCACCCGCTCATAAAGTTTCTGAGTTTGTTGCTTCCGGCCATTTTAAATAATTCCTGGGAAACCCCTTTAAGGCAGCGATCCTCCAACACAGAGCTATTAACGTGAAGTTGCAGAGACCCAAATTGTGCCTAGGTTGAAGATACCTGTAAAACAGAGACTCAGTGAGAAAAAAGATTTTGTGCATTTGTAGCTCACAGGAATGGAAAAAGGTCCCAGGATGCCCAGTATCCCACCACCCCAAGGTTGTACAGATGGATTAAGTAAGGGTTAAACCATATGGGAGTTTTGTGGAATGGTTGGAGTGACCTTCCTTAAAGAATAGACAGAGCTCCTTTACAATTTCTTAAGGTGGCCGTAAGATAGATGAGTAACTTTACTTTTATCTATGATAACTGCACATCTAGGGACAATACAATTGTTCCCAACCTATGGGAACCCCTTCTATGGGTTTTTAGATATATAGAACATGCAAACGTTATTTATAATGTTCAGTCCTTTCCCAACTGTGTGAATGCAAATTTTTAACCATAATGATTTTAGTATCAGTTTAAAAATGTTAATATCATAGAAAAATATTGATTTACGTGGTGGCATACAGATGGATATAAATGGTGGCTCAGTGAAAAGCACTGGTGCCTTACAGCGCTGGGGCCAAGGTCCATATTTGACAAAGAACAATATCTGCATGGAGTTTGGAGTGCGGGAGAAAACTGTAAGAACCCAAAGAACATAAAAAGACATCCTGATGAGAAATTTAGATTGTGAGCTCCACTGGGGACAGCGAGGGATGATAATGTCTGCAAAGTGATACAGAATAAATTGGTGCTATATAAGTAAAAAAAACATTTCTGTGATAATGGGAATAACATTATGTCTTATCCAACAATACTGTACTCCTCATAGATATGTTGCTGCACATAAAAATAAAGTACTGTCCATGCACAATACTCATGTGTTTTTAAAAATTGCTTGAAGGAAATATGTCACCTATATTTGTACTATTTAAAACCAGAGAGTGGAACTTATTCATTTTTTTTCTAATCTGTTTAATTTTTCTGATTATGCATTGTTTTATTCTATTTTCTGCCCATGATTAATGGGGCTGCTGTCTTGCCTGAGCGGCTGTTAACAGCATTTAGAGATATGCTTTGAAGTAGCCACATGAGCCATAAAAACAATGACTGGTACAGAGATCATTGTGCAGGGAGGGGGAGTATATCAGCTTTGTCCATCACCTATTGTTATCTATACTGTTTATAGGTGTTACCTATGAGTGGAATCCTGCCTGGGATGATAATGGGATAACTGCTTAAAAGGGATCTGTACAGACCAAGATGTGGCATCTATTTTTGGTCTTAGTAGGTCAATGTGAAAATTACAGTATTTTAGGATTTATTTTTATTATAGATATTGGTAGGGAAATTTAAAAATGATAAGCAACATTTTTTTACAAATATGTTTAACATACTTGTTTAAACCAGAGATTGTTTCTTGATGACACATTCCCTTTAAGGACCAATTTAAAAACTGATGAACAGTTCCTACAGATCCCACTGGCTTATAATAAGATCCATCAGGGGCAACAGAAAACATAATAGAATAGAATAATGATGTCAGTGTGAATACAGTCTTACATAGCCACTCCAGGTGAAGTGTTTCCAAGAGCAGAAGGTGCAGCTCAGGATGAAAAACGAATGTCTCTGTACTAAGGATGTGCGACTAGGCAAGGAGATTGCTTATGGAGAAGAACTTGAGGTATCCAACTGGTAGCTCTTATAACAAAACTTTGATTAAAACCAGCACCCTTTCACCCCATGCTTCATACTAATTTGCACGTGACAACTCATGATGATTGGCTTGCCTTTGGTACTTTTAGATTTTCTATTATTTATAAGGCATCCACAATTCCCAGTTGGGATGACAATTCAGTTTTTCTATCTCAGACACACTCTAAACCCTTTACATAGCTCTTGGCCAAAAAAGAAGACATTTTCCTTGACAGTTTCATAACCATGACCACTTGAATTAACCAAGCAAGGCAGACACTGGGGGAAAGAGGTGCAGTTGGATTTTTCTCATACACATTAGATCTTTAGTGGAATCTACCAATTATCTAATATCCAGTTTAATGGGGTTGCCCAGGATTAGAAAGAAAGCTTTGTATTTTTACAGAAACAGCGCCACTCTTGGGCTGTGTCTGGTATTGCAAGTCTGCTTCATTGAAGTAAATGGGACTAAGTTGCAATGCCAGATGCAGCTTGTCGACAAGAATGGCACTATTTCTGAAAAAAAAAAAAAAAATCCCTTTTTCCAATCCTTGACAGCTCTTTAAGGCAACTTCTTAGAAAGGAAAGTCAATCTATTTTTTAGGATTAAATGAATACGATATTCAGTCCCTGAACACTTTTCTTAGAGGGTGGACATATATACCCATGCCTATCCCATGGTCTCTTCAACTCGTTCTACATGGAGCTCACCTAAGCAAAGTCCTGCAACCATGACATGGGCTTTGTGTATGCAATCCTATGTAACTAACATAAGCATGGGGAGAACAGACAGACTCCATGAAGATATAATTTTCTTCCTTACATGTGAGTACCTGTACCTGAAAAGCAGGAGATAACCATTGATACATTATGCTGCCTTAAAGGTACTTTCCCACTTGCGGCAGGACGGATCCGGCAGGCTATTCAACCTGCCGGATCCGTCCTGCCGCAAGTGCCACTCCGTCCCCATTGACTATAATGGGGCGGGGGGCGGAGCTACGGTGCAGCACGGCAGCGCACGGCAAAGATCGCTGGACTGAAAAGTCGGACATGCAGGACTTTTAGTCCGGCGATCTCCGGCCGCGCACTGTCGTGCTGCGCCATAGCGCCGCCCCCCCGCCCCATTATAGTCAATAGGGACGGAGCGGCAGCACGGCAATGCACGGGCACTTGCGGCAGGACGGATCCGGCAGGCTGAATAGCCTACCGGATCCGTCCTGCTGCAAGTGTGAAAGTACCCTAAGGCTGAATTCAGTCATATTTTGTGGTGTTTTTGTGCCTTTTTGAATTTTTACTTGCATTTTTGTACCCGCTTTTTGAGACATTTTTAGCTGGAAAAAAAACAGCTCCAGGTGTGAGCTGAAAGTGTATGGAAAATATGAAATGTGGGACAACCATTTTTTTAAATGCTAGCAATTGTGTTTTGCCATTTCCTTTTCTATAGGGGTAAAATGACTGTAAACAAAACCCCTTGCACAAATTTGTTTAAAAAGCGCCATGCGTTACGGAAAAACAAATGCAAGCGGTTTCTATGGCTTTTTAAGTGATCAAAATAAGCCACATACAATATATGTGTAGAGGCCCCAAGGCTACATGCACACGACCGTTGCCTGCCTCCGCGTCTGCTCCTCCTGGAAATTTTGCGTCCATCAAAAAAAACAGATGACGGACCGTTTTTTTTGACGGATCCGATTTTTATGGCAGATCCATTGTAAAAATGCCTATCCTTGTCCGCAAACGTGAAAAAAATAGGACATGCACTATTTTTTTTGACGGAATGAAAACACGGATCACGGATGCGGAACAAAAACGGTTGACCATCCGCATTTTGATGGACCCATTGAAATGAATGGAGAAGCATCCTATCCATGAAAAAAAACGGAATGGACGCGGAAACAAACAACGGTCATATGCATGGGGCCTAAGTCTGATGTGATCTAATTAAGAACCACTATAGTAGAAACCTAAAGCCTGTATTAGGCAGATGTTCTGCCAGATGATCGCTAACGAGTGTAATACTGTCACCGATCCGATCTTTTGACAGGTTTAAAAATGATCGTTTGCAGGCAGCAGATTGTGGTGTCTAATCATGATCTGCTGCCAGCAAACATTGATTCAGTATAGGGAAGCGGATGATATAACTATCACTCCTTACTGTACTGAGGAGGAGATCGCTGCATAGTAGCAGTCTCCTCCGATAGCAAACAGGCAATTGCCAGGAAGGTATGCTTCCTTCCGGACAATCTCTGGCAGAATTTAGCTGCCTAGTACAGCCTTTAGAGTATGGCCACACAGTTATTTTGGATGAGGTTTTGAAGAAAATCTGCCTGCAAAATTTTCAACCGAAGCCAAAAGTGGTTCCACCAGGAAACAGAAGTGTAGTCCTTCCTTTATATTTCCGATTCATTTCGAATTCACTTCTGACTTTGGTAAAAAATCCTGCCTAAAATCTTGTCCAAAAAACTGTGGCAGTACCCCAAAAGTGCTACAGTCTAATCCAGGGCCGGGGCGAGGTATTTTAGCGCTCTAGGCAGAACAGGAAAATTCGCCCCCCCCGACCCCGAATCAATGAAGATTTACTTCCTACTAAATATATAAAAAAACATTTAAAAGAACCAGTGAATTGCAGACCCAATGACTTACAGATGACGTCTCCACTTTCCTTTTCTTTTCCATTTGGTCCAGAACATAACAGGCAGGACTCTTTGGTCAGGGGTGTACAGCTCCCTCTGCCACATAAGAGTAAGAAGACTCCAGTATTACTATATGGTACATAGTAGATGAGGGACTATTACAGATTTTGCAAATCAGCACCCAAATTTGATACAGACCACAGATAAGCCTCCATTTTTATACCACTGTCACCCTTCTGCTACTCCCAATACTGTGTCCGCTGTGCTCCCACAAACACTATACTGTCAGGAATAGTAGTGCGATACAGATCCCCCATAGTAATGGTGCTCCCAGACTGTCCGGATTAGAAATAGTGCACCCAATAGTGATAATACTCCCCAAGAGTTCCCCAATTTGCAATGCCCTCCATAATGTGACTAATAATAATAATAATAATAATAATGACCCTACAGTACCCCCAGTGCCCCCAATATTTATATTGCGCCTCTTGCAGTGCCCCCTCTATCTCTAATGCCCACTTGCAGTTATAACTCCCCTGTAGTGCAAACTTGATAAGAAAGTTCATTCCAGTCTCCGGATAAAACAATGGATTCCTTTATTGAGAAATATTCATAAAATCCAGGTATGCCAAACACATAGTGCACAGAAAAATGCACCTCCTGTGACGCGTTTCTGATGTATATAACACCCTTAATCGTAGCACACTACATCCAAAACGTCACAGGAGGTGCGTTTTTCTGTGCACTATGTGTTTGGCATGCCTGGATTTTATGAATATTTCTCAATAAAGGATTCCATTGTTTTATCCGGAGGCTGGAATGAACTTTCTTTTCAAGTTTGTTGGAGTGCCACGCTTTTCTGTGCTCTGGACCTCTGCATTGGAGCTGGCTGTGATTATCTTTTGTCTCCCCTGTAGTGCCCTCTGTATTATAATGCCTCTTGTAGTGCCTATATATACATATTTCTCCCCCTGATAATTTCAGTAAATAATACTCCTCTGCCCACGCCCCCTGTAGTTAGTGCCAGTATATAATGCTCCTCTGTCCCCCCTGTAGTGCCAGTATATAATGCCCCCCTGCACAACCAGTATATAATGCTCCCCTTCCCTATACCGCCAGTATATGATGCCCCCTGTTGTACAGCCAGCATACAATGCTCCCCTCTGCATAGCCAGTATATAATGCCTCATTGCCAGTGCCTTGGTGCCCCTAGTGCCAGTATATAATGCTTCCCCTGCTGCCAGTGCCTTGGTGCCCCTAGTACCAGTATACAATGCTCCTCCCAGTGCCTTGATGCCCCCAGTATGCCACTGCTTAGTGCTTAAAACAAACACTTACCTCACTCCTGTTCCACGGCGTCTGCGCTACAAGCCACCGACCTCTTCCAATCTGTGGCCTGTGTTGTCACTGCTCCTGCGCCAGGTTTTGCATCATGATGTGATCACTCAAGACCTGGCGTTGCAGGCTCCTGCACCACTCTACTTACAGGTATTGAAGTGGCCTGAAGCCTATGAGATTGAAGGACCGCAGATGTGGCCAAGATATCGCCGACTCTTATGGGTATTAAGGTGGTGCCCTAGGTGGGCATCTACCCATCATTCCTACCCTGGTCTCGTCTATGACTTGATGTGTGCTGTTTTAAAACTTGACTTTATTGAGATGTCAGCTGGTTATAGCCTCGTCCTTAAGGAGTTGTCCAGAGGGTTTTTTGTTTTTTTTGCGAAGGGCTCACTGGCCACAGCAGTGATCCCTCTTAGCCAATGATTGGCTGAGTGGGCATTTCCTGTGTGTCAGGATAGGACCAGGAAGTAGAGACCAGTAGAAACCTAATAAATGTTGGAACAGGAGACTGGTGAGGTGACTATTACTTCTTTAATTTTCTTAACCCACTCTGAGTACTTTGTAACATTTGTCCCCACTAGACCACCCCTTTAATTTTACCCCTTTAATATGTCTTTGTGCAAAGCAAAAAAAACTTTGTCCCACAATGGCCTCCAAAATGTACTCTGAGAATATGTTGTTATACAATATGTACCTTAAAGGATTTGTACGTGATTATGAAGACTTGGCTACTTTCTTCCAGAAATAGTGGCAGATCTATCTATGGGTTGTGTCTGGTATTGCAATAATAGTCGCAATACCACACACAAGCTATGGTCAAGTGTGGCACTGTTTCTGGAAGAAACACTGCATTTAAGATGTCAGCAGACATAATAATTTAGCCACATTTGTCAGGAAAGTGGCATACATGTAAACATATTGCCCACGATACAGCCTTTTTTTTTATAGGAAATATTGGGGGGAAATTTATCAAAACTGGTTTAAATGGGTTATTCCATGACTAGTGTAAAAAAATCAAATACATCGCATAGTACATGGCAATCTCTTTCTAACAAAGCTAGAACCAGCCCTGTACCTCACATGGATCCAGAGATCTCCCCGTTCATTGCTCTGCTAGATTTATATCAAGCTGATAGCTCAAGGGGAGTGTCTTTTCTGCTGCAGCTCAGGGGGCGTGTCTCAGCTCTCCCTATCACAGCTCAGGGGGCGTGTCTCAGCTCTCCCAATCACAGCTCAGGGGGCGTGTCTCAGCTCTCCCTATCACAGCTCAGGAGGTGTGTCTCAGCTCTCCCTATCACAGCTCAGGGGGCGTGTCTCAGCTCTCCCTATCACAGCTCAGGGGGCGTGTTTCAGCTCTCCCTATCACAGCTCAGGGGGCATGTCTCAGCTCTTCCTATCACAGCTCAGGGGGCATGTCTCAGCTCTTCCTATCACAGCTCAGGAGGTGTGTCTCAGCTCTTCCTATCACAGCTCAGGGGGCGTGTCTCAGCTCTCCCTATCACAGCTCAGGGGGCATGTTTCAGCTCTCCCTATCACAGCTTAGGCGGCAGTTGAAGGATGAAACTGAGCATGTGCGGCCATCTCAGTGAGCAGGAAAATAAATTAGAAAAAAAACAAACAGCAGGTAGCGCTATACAGATACATTTTATTGAATAAATCAGTGGCTATACAACAATTTTAATTACATGCATTTACAAAAGTATTCAGATCCAGGTGCTAGCCTGTACACTGTAGAATATTTTTTGTGGGACAACCCTTTAATAGCAACCAATCAGATAACACCGTGCATTTTTCAGAGCTCCTTTGGAACATGTAAGATAGAATCTAATTGGTTGATATGTGTAACTAAGCCACTTTTCCATTACACTAGTTTTGATAAATCTCCCCCACTGTGTATATGAGCAATTTTCTCAAAATTGACTTATACTCTGTCATTGAAAATTTTACCATTAACAGCCAACAAACATTTAGCATAATGAGTATTCCGACCGATGGAGAAAATTTGCCTTGTTTGGTAATGACTGTATCATATATATCTTATGATCATAGTTAGGGTCCATTCACACGTCCGTGTGTGTTTTGCGGATTTGCGGATCCGCAAAACACAGACGCCGGCAATGTGCGTTCCGCATTTTGCGGACCTCACATTGCCGGCACTATATAGAAAATGCCTTTTCTTGTCCGCATTTGCAGAGAAGAATAGGACATGTTCTATTTTTTTCGGGAGGCGGACCAGGAAGTGCGGATCCGTAATTGCGGATGCGGGCAGGACATAGTGTGTCCCCATAGAAATGAATGCGGAACAGAATTGCGGACGTGTGAATGGACCCTTAACAATCATAAAAATTGTTCAGATCCAAAAGGGCCCATTCACAATATATTCATCACCTATAGGGTCAGTATACTGTCGAGGAACCACAGCACTCAGTACACTTTGCGGGCTCTGGGGTTGGAACCTGACACTGATTGCACCAATAAAGAAAAGGACATTGGGGCACATTTATTAAGACTGGCATTTTAGACGCCGGTCTTAGTAAACCCCTAAGCTGGCGGTGGATCCGCCGGAGTTATGAAGAAGCGCAGGTCTCTCCATAACTTCGATGCATCCAGCGCCAGTTCTAAATATAATATAGCTTTCTTGCTGTCTTACATTTAGACCTTTTTCTACACCTAAAACAGGTGTAGAAAATGGTAAATGAGACAGGCCTGCCCGTCCGTCTCCTTCCCCGCCCATGCTACGCCAGCACTTTTAGACCTGGCGTGAGCGGGGAGAGGTCACAGATTGCAGCGCAACTAACCGCTGTGCCGCCATCTGCACCTGAAATCTGCCTCATTTAGGCATATTTCAGATTAATAAATGACCTCCAGAGGTGGTAAATGATCTCTGGGGGTCCGACTGCTGGAACATCAACTAGTCACTAGAATGGGGGTCCCCGAGTCCCCTGTGTGAATGAAAAGGTAGTGTGTATGTGTGACTACTGCTCCATTAACTGTCTATGGGACTGATGAAGATAGCCAAGTGCTATACTAGGGCCAGTTGTCAGACCCCCAGCAATCATAAATCCTCTATGGCAGGTTTTAGGTAGTGCACATTGAGCAGGGGTTATTTGCAGCGTCACCGTTCCAAGATATTCTACATTTGTTCTTAGGAGCCGTAACTGAAGATTTCGCTTGCACTTCTATTAATATGTAGAATATAGTTCCAACAAAATTGTGCATGAGCTGTTTTCTGGCATTTGGTCTGACCTGCATTTTCTGCTGTGAATGAAACGTGCATAGACTACAAAAGGGGATCCAGATCAATGCACAGACTACCATTACATTTAGAACTCCTCCTCCATCCATGTGGACCAGGTTTCTCTAACTGCACCGCATTCTTAATCCATTTATTGTTTTCCCCGTCTTCGATTTTTTTAACACATGATAATGCTCCCAGCAAGGTTCAGACCATCTATATCTCCTCACATGTTCAGTTTTCCATGGGTGAGGACAAAATAAGCTTATATCCTGTAGGATCATTGGAATGTTAATGGAACAAAAAGAATTTAACAGGTTTGTCTCCTATCAGTAAGGCCTAATTCACACGTCCGTCGTGTTTTGCGGATCCACGGATCCGCGGATCCGCAAAACACGGACATCGGCGATGTGCGTTCCGCAATTTGCGGACCGCACATCGCCGGCACTCTCATAGAAAATGCCTTTTCTTGTCCGCAATTGCGGACAAGAATAGGACATGCTCTATTTTTTTCGGGAACGCAATTGCGGACCCGGAAGTGCGGATCCGCAATTGCGGACCCGGCCGGGACATCGCCTGTCCCCATTGAAACTAATGGGTCCGCAATTCTGTTCCGCAAAATGCGGCACAGAATTGTGGACGTGTGAATAAGGCCTTATCCTTATAGAAAATGCAATACAAGGGCATGTTGAACCAAAAGAATGGCGAACCTAGATCAGCACTGGACCTCCTCCCAATGATGCACAGTTGAGTTTCCCCACTGTTCCTCTGCTGTCATGGTTGGGTGCTGTTTGAGGTGCAGTCCTCACCCTGCCTCATGGTTCCCGTTAAATGAACACTTAAAGGGGTTGTGCCAAGTTTTGAAGTTATCCCCTAGCCACAGGATAGAGGATTACTAACTAATCCTATGAATGGGGTCCCCTTCCTCCAATCATTATGGGAGCACCAGTGATAGCCAAGCACTGTATCCTGCTATCTCTGGCAGTCCCATAGAGAATGAATGGAGCGGCTTGATGAGCTGCTCCAGGCATGCTCAACCTGCGGCCCTTCAGCTGTTGCAAAACTACTACACCCAGCATTCACCGGACAGCATACAGCTATCAGCCTACAGCAGGGCATGGTGGGAGTTGTAGTTTTACAACAGCTGGAGGGACGCAGGTTGAGCATCCCTGTGCTGCTCCATCAGATCAGGGGAAGAGGACCCCCATTCTCACGAACGGTGGGGGTCCCAGTGGTTGAACCCCCACTGAACAGTTAGTTAGTTTCCTCTGGATAGGTCCAATCTGTAGGCAGTTTTGCAACAATCTACAATGCACAGGCCCATCCAAGTATAAGTAACTACTTGCCTTTCCTATGTAATACCAATTCTGGAGCATCTCTTGTTATGACTTTGTTGTGCCATTCCTTTATTATTCCTGCTGCAAGTTATGAAGGAATTACTAGCAGTATGCAATTAAGGTTCAGATGGCTGTTACCAGTTGGGGGGAGGGGTGTCCCTGCACAGTGTGACACTGGCAGACTGTCACACTGGTAAAGTGTGCAAAGACACGTCCCTAACTGGTAACACTCATCTGGACCTTCACTGCAAACTGGTAGTAATTCATTCATAGCTTCCTGCAGGAATAATAAAGAAATGGTATAACATAGTAAGTATAATTGTTATTAGAATTAGATAGGGGGTGCACATGGATGCTAACCCCCCCCCCTAAAAAAAAAAAAAAATCACACGTCAGAGGTTACAGGTCCTGTATAAATGCTCACAATGTGCATTTGGCTGGCCTATCCTCTCACATATACATTAATGCAGCTTGACTTCATCTTCATGATGCCTGCTAATAAAATATAGACATACATGTTCTTATTCATTCAGTCTGCACATGCTGCTTCAGCTCCATAGACTATATATGTGCAAGGCACGATATCTGCATTAGCGAGCTGGTAATATGTTGGTTAACATTCCTTATCCTCAGCCCTAAGATACCCTGATAGTTGTATTTTAACATTAAACAAACACAGCAAGATCCTTTTCTCAACCCCCTCCTCTTCCTCATGGCTTGCGTTACAAATTGTACATTTAAATTGCTGGCAGGATTCATTACCTTCTCCTCTCTGATTCCAGCCATGCGGAAAATATTGCACTGGTGAAGCACAGAGAGAGATGAAAACAGTGAGAGTGAGGAGGGAGAAAGAGAGAGAGCGAGAGGACTGAAGAATGTGAGTGTGCTGTGTGTAAGTCATATGTAAGGACGTATTTTCTCTCTTCTTCCATACACATCACAACCGTTGTGGTAATGTCCCTGGAATGTCGGATTTTCTGTTATCCAGGTGCAAAAATATGAAAACTAAAATCCAGATCTTACATTAGTTCATTACATTCCAATATGGATTACAAGAATTACAAACAAGATTATATAGAATCGTGTAATAGAACAACCAGAGGGAGCTGGAACATTTAAAGGCGCACTAAATATATCCATACACCTTCAATAGCTGTTGGCCAAACGCTCATTTGGTTGACTGCTATCTCTCCAGACTCCCCCATACGCATACATGCTGGGTTTGGTCAAGCACGTAAGTGTTTTCAATGGGCAGCATTGGGTGAACAAAAGGATTGTGCTGTTTAGATCTCATGCACACGACCGTGTCAGTCTTTTGGTCCACAAACCACAGATACCTTGTCGTCTGCACTTTGCATTTTTCTCATTCCCATCAATAGAATTGACTATTTTCGTCAGCAATGTGGACCAGAATAGGACATGTTCTATAATTTGCGGAACGGCTACACAGATCTGCCCAAAATTTGGATGTGTGCACAGCTAGCCATACCCATAAGATTTTGGACTGGACAGAATGCGGAGAGTCATGCCTGACCAAACTGGCTGATCATGGGGTCAATCACAGCACAGTTGGCCTCCACTTGTATTTTCAGCCGGCCATGGCAGAAAAGAAAAAACAACCAAACAGATCACATTCTTGGCAGGCAATAGTCATTCGGCTATCCATATGCCACCATGTTTAATGCAAGTTTGAGTGTAGACTTATATGTATTAAGAATTTAATAGGCACAAGCAATTTTGGTGAAGGATAATTAATGGTTTTGATGAATTTATACCGGGAAATAATCACTGCGAATCGATCTCTCGGATATAAATGAATCGTAATGCGGTATGGACCTAGTTTAACTCTTTGCGCAGGCAGATTCGCATATGGAGGTTGTAACTTCGGGTGAATCACCTTGCCTGTAATAACGTCATGTAGCATGCACAATAAAGATATCTGTCTAGCAGATCTGTGAAGCATGTGCTTTCCTCCCCTGTGTAACCCTGTAGAAGGTGTGAGGGTTTCCCTCTCTTCCAAAGGGTGTCCTGTCTTGTAAGAAATATATGCAGAGTGAGAGGGAGGGGAGAAGGTAGCCGCCAGTCCATTAAACTAGTGAATTAATTATCTCATTAATGGGGCATTCTTTATCCTAGGGACAAAAAGATCAGGGAAGAATCATATTAACTTTAACAAAACGTTCCCACTTAGAGTCAGACATCACACAATTGCAGGGTACACAGTCCCAGCAGATAGGTACCGTGTAATGTAGATTCCGCTGAATATAAGCTGATGCATTTTATATACCGGAGAATGGTGCATAAATATTGTAGATTAGGGCGGTTGCACAAGTAGATTTTTTAAATCAAAACACTACATTTTTTATTTTATTTTTATTTTGGAGCCAGATGTTACATGAAAGCCAACAGGAAATTGTAAAATGTCCTACAAACATTGCACTTTATGTAGTGGCAATTCTAAGGCATTATCTGGCGTTTTTTTTCACTTCCTTTTTTTTTTTTCAGATCACAGCATGAGGTGCTTTTTAAGTAGTTTTTACATAGAATTCTTTATGGTAAAAAAAAGTCTGAAAAAATTCTAACTAAAGGTGTGACTAAAAACGCAGCAGGCAAGCATAAATACCTAAACACCCCCTATACAAACTAAGTGTGGACGCACCCTTAAGGCCCCTTCACATACAAATTTGCTGTGGCAGTTTTTTCTACAAAAAAAGCTATGAAAGCTGTGTGTTTTTTACCACCATACCTCATGTGTTTTTATGGCATTTTTAGGTGGCTGGCAGCATTTTTTCCCTATAAAGAAGGAGATGGAAAAATGCCTGTGTATGCTGCATTTAAAAAAAAATAAACACCAGAGACACAAAAAATGCCACCAAACTGGAAAAAAACACTAGTAGCAAAAAAAATAAAAAATAAATCCTGTACGTCCTGCATTTCATATTTTCCATAAACTTTCAGCTAACATCTAGAGCAGTTTTTTTGCCTGCAACAATTACACCAAAAATGCAAGTGTGAAATTCACCACAGAAACCACAAAAGTGTGTTTTTTATATGTTGCCGAAAAACTGCCAGCTCCAGATGTTACCTGAAAGTCTATGGGAAAAAGAAATGCAGGTCACACAAGCATTTTTTTTACTCGGTCTATACACACCCAGGTATTGTTTGGCGTTTTTTTACCTCTGAAAAAATGCCTGAATAACTAATTTTTTTGCCACCTGCTGTTTTTGCAGTGTTTTTTTTGTGTTGGTTTCTCTGCCATTTTTTTGGGCTCACTAGATTTTTCTTCTTGATGTTTTCCCCCTATAGAGAAAGTGAAGACTAAAAAATGGCTAAAAAATCACCAAAAGCTTCTGCATGCTACATTTTTTTTAAAGGAAGCCAGAAGGACATAAAATGCTGCCCAATTAACAAAAATGCCAAGAGCAAGACAAAAAACAACAAAAAAACACTTGTATGTCCTGCATTTCATATTTCCCATAGACCTCCAGCTAAAATCTGGAGATAAAGATTTTATTGCAAAAACCGCTAGAAAAATACTGCAGCAAAAAAGGTCACTAAACATGCAAAAGGGCAGAAAAATGCCAGCAAGAACCTATGTATGAAAGCAGCCTTATGGTTTTATAAAGTATGTAGCTTGCCTATGTCTTCATAGCAGATATGTGATGTGAAATAATAGAGAGGTATGCTGGGAAGCAAAATGTTATGTATATATGGGCAGCCTGCTCTGTATATGTGAGCTCCGGGTCTCCTTCATAGAATAAAGGACCTTTCCCCTGTTGTAATTGTTTGGACAGAAGGCATAGCTCATCTTGGCCGCTTTAGACGTGGTTACATTTGCATATTACAAGACTCCGTGAATCTGTCTTCTTCCCTCTGGGTGAATATTGTTGATATGGCAATGCAGTGCCCCCATTTGCCTTTGTTTGGAAGGTGTTAAAGAGAGCTCTGAATCCAGAAGCAGAGAAAATGAGCTAGCGGCAGACACACTGTGTATGATAGTGCAGAGGAGGAATGCACCAGTCCACGTTTTATCCCCTTCCTTTAATGTCAGTGTGTCATTACCCCATTATTATCGTACTTTATTACCAATTTCTCATCAGGTATGCGTACTGCTTTTAAATATATTTATAAATATATACTTTAAATATATTGATTTTACTAACTTATATAGCGCTGACTTATTCCTCAGCACTGTACAGATATTTTCATCTCTTGCTGTCCCCAGTGGGACTCACAATCTATATTCCCTATCAGTATGTCTTCGGAGAAAAACGGAGTACCCGGAGGAAACCCACGCAAACACGGGGAGAACATCCAAATTCCATGCAGATGTTGTTCTTGGTCAGATTCAAACCTAGGACCCCAGCGCTATAAGGCACCAGTGCCAACCACTGAGCCACATTTGAGATGTTTGTCTTTACATAGGACTGCAGGTACACTGCTGCATTATTTGCTGCATCCGTGCAGTTATCAGGATGAAGAAACAGTGAGGTCCTAGAGGGAAATTTAGCATTGCTACATCTGTAGTCCTGAGTTCAGGACCAGGATGTCCACAATCCACCCTGAAATGGGTATAACAAGGTGGACAGAGTACAGGCTCTCCCCTACAAAATAGCTTACTCCTTGGATCTACAGAAATCACTGTGGGCTTGTGGATCCCGAAGGTAAATGAAAATGTAACGATGATGATGATGATGGTATTCAGCCTGTGAATGCAGGGAGAGGGTACTGAAGAAGAAGTCATTGTGACAAAAAGTCAGAGGAGGAGTGGAGGCTTCAGAGCTGGGAACTGTCCTTGGTGCTGAAACCTCCTGTCTTTATAATCTTGGCTCTGCACTAAGAAAGCATATGATGTAATTCTAATATCTTGTTTCACATTCCGTCAATAACAGGTATACTAGTATATAAGTATCATACCATTAATACACAAATGAGAAACACACATGTACACACATAAAGCATATATATCTCGTATATGCACCTACAAAAACTCGGCATAGGATATATATATATATATATATATATATAAAACATACACAAACACAAGCCAACATGCTACACACACACGCTATATATATATATATATATATATATATATATGTTCCACCCCTGAAATTTCAATTTCCAATGTGCCAATCTTCCCTCTGCTATGAATCTAGTATTGCTTATCTTTAGTCCCTATTGTAAAAAAAATGGTATTGTTATACTGAGTTAGCAGGACACTACTTGCAAATAGAGGTCGGTGCAGATGCTATTAAATTGCCCAAGTATTAAGGACATTCAGGTAATGCTGGCGATTTCTATCTGCACTGAATAAGGGGAAGTTAGAATTTAATGAGAAACCGCTAGCCCCAAAAGTGGAGGCACTGAGATGGGCTTAGAATGAGAAAATTGAGGCAAAATTGAAAGGGAAGAATACACAGAAGTGTTGCAGTGATAAGAGGAGATGCCAGAGTGGAGTGATGTGATAGTGAAGAACACACCAGCTATATGCTGTACTGTAGAAGTGAGGAGATGGCCATGGAGGGGTGAGGGAAATTACATTGGGGGAAGATGAGTGGTGGTGGGGGCAAGAGATACATATCGGTTAGTTCAGCACATTGTTGTCAAAGGCACAGATTATCGTAATAATAATAACAATAATAATAATTGGTGATATTCATACTTCAGCAATCCGTTATTATGTTATGTGCTGGACATATCATTCATATTTATTTTTTTCCATCATTTTTTGGTTACTAGACAAGAGTCCAAATGACCAAAGGATAACTCTATGGTCCATTCGGGATCAAAGGTAAAGAGTTGAGCCTATAGTGAGAGTAAAACGTACTGAAAATATTACATGTAGCGGGATATTATAATATGTAGCAGGGTAATACAAGTTGTCAGTTGTTGCTTTGCAGCACTGGGGTCCAACCATGGGGTCGGTATGTTTTATCTGGGTTTCCTCCATGCGGGTACTCTGATTGTGAGCCCCAGTGGGGACAAGGATCAATATGAGTGATGACAATCCCTGTACAGCTCTGCAGAAAATCTTGGTGCCCTATAAAAATGAGTAAAATGAAAAAAAAAAAAAAAAACAACAACAAATATTGGGCAAAAAATAGCTGTATGTAGAGAAGTCATCCAGGTGAACGAAGAGGGAAAGTAGAGGGTTAGGCTTGTGAGGAGAGAGCTGGCAGCAGAGCCAGGGAAAGTGCCAGACGCAGGCACGGGCAGAGAGCACACACAGGTTCATTACTGTGCATTTTCCCTGCCTTTTGCGTTAAGTGATGATCTTGACGAGCTAATGAACCCGCAGACTGGAAACGCTGTGTGTTTGTATAGCGAGCTCCTGGGTCCCTGTGCTGCCCGCAGACAATTAGAGCCTCATTAATATGCTAATCTGGTGCTGGGTTTTGGAAGTGGTGTGGAGCTTGTGATTCTGGGGGTGGGGTAGGGGTGGTAGCTGTCTCCTAGCAACCTTTCCAGTGAGGTAACCTACATCGCCTGGAATCATACATTGCTTTATTTTGGAACGCCGTGCAGTGCCATGGCTATTACATCACGGAGTGTCAAAAGTTGATATACCTTTTCATATGCCATGTCTGCAGAAAAAGCGATTCTTAAAAAAAAATGCCCCAAAAAAAAAAGCAGTGTCGGTCAGGAAGAACTGTACGGTGTAGAGGTGTCGAAGGACACCTGATCCCAGAACAAGTAGTAAGATAGATTATCTGAACATCTGTGCTGACAAAACTATCATTTCCAGCTGATGGAACCGATAGAAATCTATTCCATCTGTCAGAAAATGCATCGAACAGGCGTAAAAATTTTCTTGATCGCTAGTCGTTATCTCTCCAATTGTGGCATTTAACGACTATTGGCTGAGAATTTCCCATGTGTAGCAAGCAAATGTTCAATCGTAATGATTTTTGCTACAATCAGCAAAACCCCATGCTAGCAAGAAATGCTGCAACTGCCAAAGGAGAATCTGAGATGAACGTGAATGGAAACACTTAGTTGTGCTGATTTTTCCTGCATTGGATAGGCAGTTGGTTTGTGGTAGAATATCTTGATGTGTATATGGTTTGCAGGCAAATATTCCAAAAATGGATAACTAATGAGTGTTCATCAAAGTGAAGGAACCATTATGTCTATGGCTACTTAAAGAGGACCTTTCATGGGTCCAGACATTATGAAATAAGTAGCAGGTTATGTAGGGCATAGTGCATGTATGTAATATTGCTTACTAGTTTGTCTGGGCACCGCTCCGCCCGCTGTGCCCTCCCGCAGCTGGTATGCTAATGAATAGCATCGGTACAAGGAGGAGGGGACTGCCCTGTTTCTCAATGCTGTTTTCAGGGAGAGAAAAAAACCTCACCTTCTCCCTGGCTGTGACGCTCTCCGCTCTGATTGGACAGCACTACAGCCAGGGAGAAGGAGACGCCCATTGAGAAACCCTGGCATCTCCTCCTCCCTGTACTGATGCTCTTCATTAGCATACCAGGCGGGAAAAGTAAACAGGGGGCACAACGGGCGAACGGAGCGGAGCCCAGACAAACTAAAAAACGATATTACATCCGTGCACTATGCCCTACATAACCTGCTACTTATTTCATAATGTCTGGACCCATGAAAGGTCCTCTTTAAAGTATTATTCTGCAATGAATAGGGCATTTCAAATTAAGTATTATTGTAGCATACATGCAATAAAAATATTGTAAGGATTTCTATGTGCATTATTTTCTTCTCTGGTAGCGCCCCCTGCTGTTTATTCTTCTGGTCCACCTTCTCCTGCATTCAGTGATGGACTAGCTTCCCTGCTCCCTTCCTCTCCACAGTGCTGGCGTAGTGATCTCATAGAGAAACAGGTGACAGCAGAGAAGGAAGTTGGGGGTGGAGCATGACATACCATAGAGCTATTTATTAGTGCAATTACTGGACTATTTGTTATGCTGGGGGTGAAATGGTTAACAAGTAGAGTTGAGCGAACTTCTATTTTTAGTTTGGCGTCCAAAGTTCGGGTTCGGGTTATCGTAGCATCCCGTTATGGATTCCGATACCGCGGACCATAACGGCATTTGGAATCCATAAGGGGCTGCTTCATTGAACCCGAACCTTGGACAACCCTAAGGACCTGGGGTGACGTCACTGTCATTTGATCAGTGCAGGGGGCGTGGCTCAGTACTGGACCACCTCTTATCCAATCCAGTGCTGAGCCACACCCCCTGCACTGATCACATGACGGTGACGTCACCCCAGGTCCTTAGGGTTGTCCAAGGTTCGGGTTCAATGAAGCAGCCCCTTATGGATTCCAAATGCCGTTATGGTCCGCGGTAACGGAATCCATAACGGGATGCTACGATAACCCGAACTTTGGACGCCAAACTAAAAATAGAAGTTCGCTCAACTCTATTAACAAGAACTCACTGCAGTCAGGGGTTTAACTATAGGGGGTGCAGAGGTAGCAGTCGCTACAGGGCCCAAAGACCCTTGTGCCACATCAGAGGACACCGGTATTATGAAAAGTGCATGCTGTTACACCTCTGGCCAGAGCCAAGGGGTTAGGTCAAGAATTTGGCATTGGGGGGGGGGGGGGGATGCCATTTCAATTTATTCCTCGGGCAGTACAAAGGCTATGTAGAGAAATCTAGCACAGATAATAAAATCCATGGGTTCTTTATTGAAGATTCAAATCAATACATACATGTGTGGGGACAGAGTCTCCGTTGCTCCTGTTAACGCGTTTTGGACATATTAAATTTCCTTAGTCATGACTGAAGGAGAGTGGTATGTGGACTTAGTATAAGTGCTGTAAAACAGGTGTAGAACATTAATTCAAAAAGAGGTAACAAAATAGTGAACCGCAACACCTGAATACCTGAGTTCACATAACACTAGTAATGTTAAAAACACAAACAAAAATTATACATGCACAAAATCACAATAAGAATAAAACATTAGCCAGATCTTTTGCTGAGGAGCATATTATTACATCAAAAATGGCATTGTGATTGTGAAAATGCTCAACATTTTACAGAAAAGGAGAATGTGATTAAAACCAAGTAACTTATTGTGCGAGCAAGGAAACGGCCAATCTGAATATTGATCTAGAATCCATAACAAATATTAAATATGGGAATATTATAAAAGATAAGGTGATTCCTAGGATGCAAAATGCAAATGGTAACCGAAAAGACCAAATAAATCAAGCATGTGAAATATGAGCAGGCAAAAAAAATAAAAAGAATCACGAAGGCTATGTGCTTCCCTGCCCCTTGCCACAAAGCACTAAGGGAAAGAGGGCTCTTCTGAACTCTTGCACCAGGGCCCATCAGCCTTTAGCTACACCCCTGACTGCAGAGCACTCCTGGGAGATGCAAGTGCCTGACTGTTTCATGTGGTGAGCTGCTGCCTACCCATGGAAACTGAAGAGACTTGAGCTGCAAAGACGTGAGTAAAAAAAGCTAAAAAGAATAAAACTTACACTGGAAAGCAATTTTTTGCATTGTAATAGTTAACACAATGGTGTGCATTACTCCAGATATATATATTTTTATATTAAACTCATGGGATAACCGTGTTAATCAGCTAAGATCAGGATGGCCCCATACACAATCTCCATGGTTGGTAAAAATGTAAATAAATTTTCTGCAATATGAGTATGCAGCACTAGAAAATAAGCGGGTACAACTGAGAGTTCAGTAGAATTTATGTTCCCCTACATTTACTAGAGGTGGGAATAAGTCTAGTAAGTAGCAGCCAAAAAATCTCTCCCAAAAAAGAGGACCATTTATGCCTAAGATGGGCTCAGGGCCAGCCTGAGCCAAAGTAAACAGCTCAAAGCATCCACTGGGACCTGCATCCCCAAAATGTCAACCAGTATTTCTTGTAGTTAATCCCAGGATTCAAAAAGTTTTGGGGGATATCCAAAAATTGTGTAACAAATCCATGCTTTACGTCTCAAACACCCTAAAGAGTATGAAAAGACAACAGAAGAAAATTGGAAGCAGTTGGTGAGGTCTGTGGGAACTTCCTTCGCCATTTTTTCCAAAAATTTTCATTTATAGCAACGTTCTGTGCTTGTAGGCATCCTTTGTAGAATTTAGAAATAAAACCCTTGAGTAAAATACCATCTAAAATAAGAGATTACATTCACTAAAAACAGAGGTTCTTTCCATCACTCTAATTGCATTTTCTCAGTTGTGTATATAAAAACAACCAAGGTTTGGATATACTAAATTCACTAGATAGCTAATGCTGGTCCTGATAGCCCTTGTACTGACGGAGGATGGGTTTAATTTATGACAAGGCACAAGCCTCCTCATAAATTAACCTCATTCTCCGGCAGTCTGTGAGCCTAGAATGAAATGTATGCCATCTCATAGCTGGAGTAGATTTCAGTCATCGTTTACAGCAGAGAACTGGCATTAATTATGATAAATATGATGGGTCCATTGGCCCTGCCCATATCATGCCCCTTTTCAGAACGCTGTGAGGGCGGCGGTAAAATGCCATTTGAGCATATGGAGATGGAAATTTATGGAGATATCCCTTTATTCCAACATTTCTTTTTCCTTTCAATAAACTTTATTAATCAAAAATATCAGATAATTTTTTTCTATTATTATCCATTTCTTTAAATACACCTACATCTAACAATTCAAAAATCGTGTAGTGAACCATGTACGACTGGTTTGTGATCAGCATGTATTTTAACAACTGGTTCAATGTTTCATCTCGCAAATGTTGTATTTTTGTCATTAAAAAATATTCCCTTTAATCCAGAAGGTACAATCCTCCCTGCTTCACTGGTAATTGCAGTACCTCTTTCTTTTTTTTTTGCCACCTTTTTCCAAATAAACCCCGAATATAACCTAATCAAATTTTTCAGTTATCCAAGTTGAAGAATTTTTCAATTTAAAATATATTTGTGGTAGTAATACAAATTTTACCAAGTTCAGTTAATGATAGGGGTAAACCCAGTAACACCTTAGGGTACTTTCACACTAGCGTTTTGGATTCCGTTTGTGAAATCCGTTACAGGGCTCTCACAAACGTTCCAAAACGGATCAGTTAAGCCCCAATGCATTCTGAATGGATAAGGATCCGCTCAGAATGCATCAGTTCGGCTCCGTTCCGCCTCTATTACGTTTTGGAGGCGGACACCAAAACGCAGCATGCAGCATTTTGGTGTCCGTCTGAAGAGGCGGAGCCTAACGGATCCGTTTTTTTTTACAATGTAAGTCAATGGGGACGGATCCGTTGTCAGTGACACAATATGGTGCATTTGAAAACGGATCCGTTCCCAATTGACTTTCAATGTAATCCAGAACGGATCCGTTTTGGACTTTGTCATTTTTCTTTAAACCTAATGCAAACGGATCCGTTCTGAACGGATACAAACGTTTGCATTATAGGTGCGGATCCGTCTGTGAAAATAAACAGACGGATCCGCACCAACGCTAGTGTGAAAGTACCCTTAACTGTATCTTTTATTTGAACTAACAATGGTCTTACATTAAAGGGGTTATCCAACCCTTATAATGCCTCCCAAAATGCCCGGGCCCCTCATACTGGTTATACTTACCCTGCTCTCCAGTATCCGCTTTGCGTCTGATGCCGGTGCGGCCGATGCTGCATCTGCTCGTCACGCAGATCAAAACACATGGCGGTTGGGGGGAGGGGGGTGTCATCCAATAGCAGGCTGTGATGGAGACAAGCCTCCTGGTGACTCTAGGGAGCCTCTTTCCTGTGCGGGCATCAGAAGTGATGCGGTTACAGGGGGCAAGCAGGGTAAGATGTCTGGCAGTTTTGGGGGGCATTATTGGGGTTGGATAATCCCTTTCAACATTCATAATTCTTAATAGAGTGAGAAATATGAACTCCCAAATACCTTATACAATCCCCATGCTAAACTACATTATATGAACAAAAGCATTGGGATACCTACTCCTGCAGGAGCTTTTAAATCCCTAGACATTAATATGGAGTTGGTTGATGCCCTCTTTGCAGCTAAAAGAGCTTCCACTCTTATGAGGCTTTCTACAAGATTTTGGAGTATGTCTTTGGCAATTTTTACTCACTCCTTGAGAATAGCATTTATGTTTACAGACACAGGGCCTGTTTCTCAATCTCCAATCTTGGTCATTCCAAAAGTGTTCAATCGGGTTGAGGCCAGGTCTTTATGGACCTTGCATTTTGCACTAAGGCACAAGTTGGAAGCATACAAATGTCCTAAATGTCTTGGTATGCTGAAGCATTATGATTTCCCTTAACTAGAACTACGGTGTATTGGCCAACCCCTAAAAAAACAACGCACTTGGGGACTGTTGGTGTGTTGTGGAGTGGGGTATAGTTTGTTGTTCCGTATAGAACAACCTATATAGACATAAGGAATTAAATACGAAACATAACCAACTCCTACCCATGCACTTGTTGTTCTATTGATCAGTGATTCGTTTGAAAGGAAACCTAAAGTAAAAAATTGCATTCCTGCTAAATGAATAGATAAAAGGGAATATGTCTTCAAAATTTAACCTAATAAAGTACTAAAGCCACTGGATAGGTGACATGAAATTTCTAAACATAATCAAAAAAATCCCCAAATCTGGACCTGATTGCACTTTATGTGAAGTAGCTGGCAAGTGTCTGCTGGGCATTGCCTTGCCAGGAAAGTGTTCTGGGCTTTCATTAGTAATCATTCCTAAACCTTTCGCCTTTCACCTTGAATGAAGGGTCTTTCTTGCCATTAAAATCCTGCGCTTTACATTTCGGAGCCGGCGCATGTGCAGTGAATTTCTCTGCTGTGGGCAGTTCAGAGAGAGAAGAAGAGCTATGGACGCAAGGATGAACATAGAAAAAATTATGTGAGAGAATATCAGACACATCATTTAAGATTAATTCTGAAGGTTTTGGTAAGGACTACTGAGCCAACACCTTGTGAACACTTGGCAGCTATGGAATAAAACTTTGCATTTTTGGGTTTGCTACCACTATTAAAGTAAAAAAAAGTGTGTTTGCACTTGATTTCATGAATTGTATGTAACATTGTTAGCGATTTAATTTGATGACAGGCTTCCATAAATTATAATTAATATGATTAATATCATGGTAGATCTTTTCTATATCAGCTGCGGAGGGGCTATACATTAAATAAATGACTGCCCATGTAATATTACATGGATGGGTTGGTTGGGCAGGGCGAGAGCTGCATTTTATTATTAGCTCTTGTCACTGAAAGATACAGGGTTTCCCAATTACATCTACAGTGCCTTTGAAAAGATCTCAGCCCCTTCATGTTTTTCCGGTTTTGTTGCATTACAACCTGAAATTAAAATGGATTTTTGGGTAGTGTGTACCAATTTACAGTGTGTACATAGTGTGTTCAATTTACATAACATGTCTACGACTTTGAAGGTGCAATTATTTTTTTTTAACTGAAATAAATAATAATTAAGTAAAAAACTGAGAAATGTAATGTGTATAAGTATACACCCCCTGAATGTCAATACTGTGTAGAGCAAGGGTGTCAAACTCACTTTTGCCGAGGGCCACATCGACCTTATGGTTGTATGCAAATGGCCGATATTCTGCGATAGTTTAAATGTAACTATGCCAGTTAGGCGTAGTTACATTTATACCCCTTAAAGTAAACCATAAGGCTGATGTTAACATGAGTTCCTCATGTCCTCATGAGATCCTGCTGCTACATCATCCTAAAAGAGCGTGCTGCCATATTGCCCCCAGTGTGCCTGCTACCGCTACATAGTCTGGATGTGGAGCTGAGGCACGCTGGATCAACATAATTGCTAAGCAGCTAGGACAGGATTGATATTCATGGCTATATCACCACTGAGCGCTGCTCATAGGAGTACTGCTGCTGCTGCACTTCTCACACTTATTTTTCATCAGCTGTCTATAACACCGGCAGGCCACAAAAAAACAGGCCTCAGGACGGATTTTGCCGGCTGGCCTTATGATTGACATGTGCGGTGTGGAGCTGTAATTACAGATGTAAATCCATATTTACCAACCATCCTGGATCCAGCGGGACAGTCCTGGATTTTGGTCGCTGTCCTGGGAGGGCTGAGGTATGTCCCGCTCTTAGGATGCAGAGACAGTTCATTGTAATGAAGCTACTATTCTCCCTCTTTGTGATTTTAAAAAGTTGGGAGGTATGGAAAATCTCCTGGTCCTGGGGTATGTCTCTGTTTGCTTAGCACACCTAGACCCTAGGATCTTTGCCCATTCTTCCAGGAAAAACTGCTCCAACTCCTTCGGTTAGATGAGATGTATTGATGTACAGAAGTCAGGCCACAGATTCTCAATTGGATTGAAGGCATTTCAGTAACTTTAAAGCAACCCTCCTGTTAAAAAAAAATAATCATATTAACTGAGGAGCAAACCAAACACTTGCCTGGTGCCCTCCTTTTCATCTTGTCTGCTGCGGATCCACCAATTACTGCTGACTGTGGATTGGCCAGCACCACTCAGGTGAACAGTGCTGGTCAATCCAAGAGCAGGGCTGGACAAGAGTCTTGGACTACTGACGCACAGGATGCATCAGGTAGTCTGAGAAGCGGTGTGGTCATCTTGGGTACCATAAGACGAGTCCAGTAATTGGTGGCTCTGCTGCTGAAAATATGAAAACAAGGTCACCATGTAAGTATTCTGTTTGTTCTCATGCTAATATGCTTTAAATGCTTCTAGAAGGTCAACCACTGTCCCAGTTTAAAATCTCTGGCAGACTAAAACTGGTTTTCTTCAAGAATTACATTATATTTACTGCCATACATATTTCCTTTACTGTGGGAATAGTGTTTTTGGGGTGAAGGTAAGTGTTGGGTTTGCACCACACATGGGATTTCCAAAGTTGGCCCAAAAAAAGGAATTTTAACCTCATCTGATTGGAGAACCCTCTTCCATGTGATCGGGGAGTCTGTCACATACTGCAAACTCCAAATATGTTCAAGCAATTGCTTTTTCACTTGCCGCTCTTCCATAAAGCCCTACCCTGTGGAGCCCTAACCTGTTTGGTTTGCTCAAACCTGTTCTTGATTAGTAGTGTTGCAGACTCAGGGGTCTTTCAGAACAGGTGTACTCTTTCTCACATTATTTGACAGATCCTGTAACAATTTGCAGACAAAGGGAACTTATTCAACTAATTATGAAACTTTGGAGTTTAATTGGTTCTACCAGACTTTATTTAGGGGTTTCATAGCAAAAGAGGTGTGAATACATATGCATTGACAACTTTTTATGTATTTTACTGTCAAGTTCTTATCTTAAAATAAGGGAAGGACGCTCCCTGGCTGCCAGCGTCCTCACCGCGCATGGGCCGAATACTGAACGGCGCGAGATTTCCCCAGTGCACAGGATCGGCAGGAGGATGCGAACGCTGCCTGGCCCTGTCAATCAAGACTTGGAGGGCGTGTAATGAGGTGGGAGAACGGAGCCTCTAGGAGCAGGAGCAACTCCCCCCCCCCCTGCTCCTAGAGGCTAATTTGTATATTATAAAAGTAAGAATTCTGCAGTAAAGGGGGCATGAATAATCAGAAGAATAGCATAGTTAGGTGCAGCTGACATTAGCACATCGCTATTGTCAGGCAGTTTAATAGTGAAATTTCTAGTGACAGAAACCCTTTAATTCCAGGCAGTAATGCAACAAAACAGGAGATAGACCAAGGGAATATGGAAAGAGTTTGTCAATATGAGAAGCTGATTCAGAGTCATGCATGGATTGTCTAGCTTCAGCTTAGTTAATGCAATATACAAACAGAAACAAATATTGATTGCTAACCATTGAGCCACCAAGCTGGCAATGTTGCCTTGCAGTGCTGGTGTACTGAGGTAGAATCCATGGGTTTCCTTCCACATGCCAAAAATATATTGAGAAGTTGGAATTTAGATGACTGATGCTACAACACTAGGGAATATGCTGGAACTATATAAATGAATAATGACAATATTCAAAACATCAAAGTAACATTGAAACGTGCTATCACTACACATGGTCGTGCATATTCACACTGCACAACACTTAATTTGGCTATTTCAAAGTATCATTCCTAAAGGGGCTGTGCAGTTTGGGAAAACTCTTCCATATAGAGATGTCTAAGGGTAATAGAAAAGATATCAGCTTAGCAGTTAGCACCTCTCCCAATTAGCCAGAGTAGGTAGCAATGCATTTACAGTATCTCCTCTAGTCAGAACTACATGAATCACTTGGGTAACAATGGACTTCAATCAGTAATGCTGTGTAATGCTAAATTGCAAGCAAACTTTTCCCTCAGCAATAACAGCTGACTACCAGGGCCCCAGCAGGTCCTGTGTGAGATCAGATCATCACTGATGATAGCCAGTTAGATGATATTTCAAGAATTACAGCACCTTTAAAGTGACCTCTGGTGAACATTTGTGTATAAATTACAGAATTAAATTTATGACCATCTTTAAACTACGGTCAAGTAAAGCTGGGTGCTCCATACAATTATACAAGGCAACTGGTTCTTTCTTATACAGTGCTACTTCATTAAATCAGAAATAGGAGGAGGAGAACCCTGGTAAGCAGAGTGCAGAGGTGTTACTGGGCTTATGCTTTGAACATCCAGGATTTCATATTCTCCATCATTGCAATGTCAAGGTCATAAACTTATACTCTTCTTCCTCATTACATGATAATGGTGCGAATGCAAAAGATAACTTGATTTGGTGCAGGGACATCTGAGGGGGAGAGGCATGTTAAGGACACTGTATAGGTAAACAGCTAATTATATTCTGAAAATAATATTTGGAAGGGTTGTGGATAGACAGTAAAATATATAATAAAAAAACACTAGTTATTACATCTTTGTACATTGGTGAAACCATTGTACAGTTACTAGCTAGGTTTCAAAATTGTACTACAGTAGAAGAGGTGATTGACACTCTATATCTGGATTGGTATAGAGAAATAAATATGTAGAGGTAAAAATAATGTGTAAATTTATTTAGTTCAAAGATAAAATATATACCATGAGCAAATATACAACTGAAAATATATCACATTAGTTCAATAGGCGCGCTTATAATGTAATAAATTAATAGATAAAAAAGGAAGTGCACTGTAAATTCCTCCTCTACGACCAAATAATCTCTCAAAAGAATACTACTTCAGTTCATAAAATCCTCTCAATTGGTAAATATATGAAGGATAAATGAGTAAATGGGGCGCAGATGATGTGAACTGCCCATAAATACTTAGTATTCAGATAGATAATGTCCAATAAATGTCCGTATTGGAGAATGTCCACATGAAAATTTCCATATAGAACGGTCCACTTATGAGGGAAAAAGAAAAAGGGGAATATAGTTCGAATATAGAGGCGGTACCCACGTATCCAATCTCAATGGTAACAGTCCTGTGATATTAGCGCTGTTAGTGATAGTGTTATTAGCAATAAGAAGGTAGCGGCATGTAAATCATAGTGTGCAGTTAGAGATCCGTCTCATACACACAAGCAGCGGTATTACCTGTACGGCTCCTGTCTGAGAGATCCACCTCCGCTACTGGCTGCGGCGTCTCACGTGCCAGATGTAATACGGGGGGATCTTACCTCAAGTAGCGATGTTTAGTGGGGTCCGTGTCTATCTAACATCCTGTAATATCAATGGAGTGCTCCAAAGTTTTTCATAATTCCGAATCTTTCTTCATGTAGAAAACATGCAGGAAACAGGTCGAACTGGATGGACAAATGTCTTTTTTCGGCCTTATATACTATGTTACTATGTTACTATGTAATGTAATGGCAGGGGTCTCTCCAAAACCAAACACGTTTCGGGACTTCAAACGTGTCCCTTCATCAGTGGTGAGGAACCCCCTTAAAGTTTGTCCTTGATATACCCTCTGTCTGGTCCTCTTAAGGGTATATACAAGACCTGGACCGGAATGATGACAAAGTCCTGATATATGGTATAAAATATCGGTCACAAGGAATAAAGGAATATAAACAAGGAATAAAGATAGAATGGAAAAAATGCTGGTCATATACAGTAAAATAGACTATATGTAATGGTAAATATTCATATATATGAGACTATAGAGAGATGTTAAATATACAGGAGAATGTATGTTTATAAGGAGAAATAGAGGAACATAAAAAATAAATAAAAAATGCATTTAAAATCCTTTTGTTCATCCAATAATAATAAAATAATGGAAGCATAGTATATGATTGGTTTGTGCCTACGTCAATACTATGCACTAAACATATAGGAGATAAGTATATTATAGATTATTCTGTGTTAAATGGAAATAACAGTGGAATTATAAGCTCCCAAAAAATAGATGAAGCTAGAATGTTGGATTCTAATACAGAGAGTACACGTGTAATTGTGTGGGGATGGGCCCAGCGTCGGTAGGGGACCAGGGGAAAGGAGAATAACCACTGGTTCCCGGTCAGCAGATAGTCCCGGCCCCACTATCATAGAAAGCCGAAGTTTTCAAGATCCGCATTAAGACCCTTTGGGACTAATGAATCAAAATCAAAAATGCGGCGGGATTCTAATCTTGACATACGGCCTACGTGATTTCCTTCCCTCCAGTGTCTCGGTACCTTCTCTATGGCTGCAAACTTTAATCCCCCCGGGGTCTTTATTGTGGGCTTCATTGAAGTGCCTAGATAAGGTATACTTATCATAGCCATTCCTTATGTTTGTAATGTGCTCTGACACCCGTTTCTTCAAAGTCTTTTTGTTCTGCCTACATATTGTCTATCGCATGGGCACTGTAGTACATATATCACATCTGTAGAATTGCATGTCAAACACTATCTTATGTGATGGATATATGAATCAGTAGTTGAGTTGATGGTAGTTGTTTTCTTTTGGAATGATATAGCCCAACAATTAGAGCAACGCCCACATCTGAAGAAACCGGTAAGTTTTGTCCACTCGTGTATCGGGTTCTTTATCCTCTGCGTGTGTCTGACCGTGAGGGCTATTTGTAGGCCTAAGTTCGGAGCTTTGGTAAAGGTAATATATGGTTTCTCTGGTAGTGTATTTCCTATAACCTTATCATTTCTGATATAATGCTGGTGTTTGTTAATAATCCTCCGGACTTCCTTGTATTTACTATTATATGGCAAAATTAACCTAATTACATCGTCAATTTTTTCTTCAAAAAAGGTATGTCTGTCTAAGTCCCGGATTTTATTTAGAGCACTGTCAACAATTATCGGTGGGTATTGCTTATCGAGGAATTGTTGTTGCATTTTCTCTGCCTCTTTTTCAAAATCCACCTCTTTTGTGCAGTTTCTCTTTATTCGTCGGAATTGACCATAGGGTATATTTAACAGCCAGTTGTGGAGAAACCTATTACCTAGGTTTCAAAATTGTAGACTGGAGAAATATTACTATTTAGCTAGAATCCAGTCTTTTTTATTTAATCTCTTATAAGATGGGTGAATTTGTCAAGAATGGCCCCTTCACATAGGTCTGGAAATCTGGCTCAGCTTCCCTCTGGCATGGTGCACAAAACACCAGAAGGAAACTGAAGCCAAAACTGATCCCATAGCTCTCTATGGGATCGCTTATATACAGCCAGCACATCAGTTGTGATGCCGATATCAAACAGCTATCATTCTATAGTCACCGGATCTGTGCACTAAGGGGGTATTTTATTAAGACTGACGTTTTAGACGCCGGTCCTAATAAGCCCCTGCGCTGGTGTGGATCCGCCTAAGTTATGTAGAGGCGCTGGCCTCTACACAACTTTAGTGTATCCAGTGCCGATCTAAATGTAAGACAGCTTCCCCTTTTTTAGATTAGGTGTGAGCGGTGAAAAGTCGCGGATTATGGCGTGAATAACCTTTGTTCCGCAATCTGCTCTGATGTGTCATGCTCTGATGTATGTGCGCCTAGCCTAATAAATGTGGTGCATTTTCTTAGACATGACCCCTTTTGCTATCCTCCTTACAAGACTGTTGGGGGATGGTGCCAGATGTTAGACACACATAATAAATTTGATGCACACCATGTTCTCTACTTTCATCAGCACATTTTGCTTAGTAAACCATTGTATTCTATTTCTGCTTGGCGTCTTCATGGTTTCGTGAAACAACCCATTGAGTTGATAGATCTACACAGCTCTCCGTTGTCAGCCCCACATAACAGCGTTGTTATATGAGTTGTCTAGTCTCTGTTTGTATGTTTGACACCTTATGATTATGAATATCATAATGTAGTGCGTCAGTTAGTTGGAGCACCTGCACCTTGCATGATTTGATCGAGCACTAACATGATCACTTTCCGCGAAGGTCCCTACGAAATTGACACCCCTGTTACATGTGCGCTTAGCAGCTGAAGACATCTGTGTTGGTCCTATGTCCATATGTGCCCGCATTGCTGAGAAAAATGATGAGAATATATGCAAATTAGCCTCTTGGAGCAATGGGGGCGTTGCTATTATGCCTAGAGTCTCTGCTCTCTCTGCAACTGCCGCCCCCTATCCACTGTACTTAACAGGACAAGGCAGTGAAATTGACATTACAGCTGTCCCTGCCATTCAAAGTGGAGAGGGGGCGGCAGTTGCAAAGAGAGCAGAGCTTGTAGGTGTAACAGCAACGTCCTCATTGCTCCTAGAGGCTTATTTGTAGAGATGAGCGAATTTCCTGTTATGAAATTCGTTCACGCTTTTCGTTTGGTGGTAAAAGCAGAATTGCGTTATGGATTCTGTTACCACGGACCATAACTCAGTTCTATGACGGAATGCATAACGGAATGCCTTTAGAGGCATTCCGTTATTCATTCCGTCATAATAGAAGTCTATGGCCTGCATAACGGATCCGTCTCGCTTCCGTAATGCAGAAGAGGACTCCCCTGCATAACGGAAACGGGACGGATCCGTTTTGGCTGAAGTATTTATCTGGTACATGTATGGCACATCGCTAGTCCAAGAAAATAAAGGCCTCCAGGGACCACTGGAGCATGGGCACTGGAGCAGCAGGGCATTTAGCAGGTGAGTAATGTTTTTTGTTTTCATCTTATGCAACTAATTACATTTTTTTCAACTCTTAGACAATCCCTTTAATCAGGTCTGGCTTTACCTTGACAGATGTAAATGACATTTTAAATCTAACACTTTTTTTATCTCCATATTACCATAAGAGAAGAGAGAAAATGAACTATAGGAAAAAAGTTATGGTAGAAATGAATTGGTCAATCGGATGGGTGGATGAGGACTATTTGTGATCACACTGATTGGAAACCTAGCTCCTGTATTGTTCTGTGAGCCCCTTTTGTACGTCTGTGTGTGTGCAGTTTTCACACAGAGGCAAATTTTTTTTTTTTTTTCATTTATTCAAAATATATGAGAAGAAAACTGTGGCATGACACTCTTGTGTCAATGCTCTTCTTTGGGAATATTTATCTAGGTCTATCAAGTGAACATTATAGCCATCATACTGTTATCCCGATTCTACAACTAATATTATCATGAGGATTACCTTTCAGATAACGTCTCCCCCTCACAGCAGTGGTAAACTGACAATAGAGTACCTATCTATATCAGATAGGTAATCTATGTGTTTATATAATTTTATATCCCAGTGCTAACTGCCCCAGAAGGATAATATATTGTATTTAATTTTCAATTGTATTGTACCGCTGTAATAAAACGAAAAGACAGTCAAAAAATTCAGTTTTTTTAATTTTCTATGAACATTGAACTAAAAATACCTTTAAAGGGATATTCCCATATCAGCCTTTCATGGCTGAGATGGGAATAATCAGAGTAAGTGCCAGTTAAAATTGTACTTAGATTCTTAAAAAGAACTTAACCTTTTCCAACTGAACTGTATTTTTATAGTTTCCTCCATGTATCCTCTAACATGCTTTAAAGGGAACCTGTCATCAACTTTGTGATGCCCATACTAATGGCAGCATAAAGTAGAGACAGGTGAGTTGATTTCAGCGGTCTTCCATTTATAAGTTAAAAGTAAGTGGTTGCTGAGAACCAACATCACAATCATTGCAGACTGGGCCTGGAAAAGAGTCACGGCCACCTGAGAAGAGTCATGGTTATTCATGAATTCCTGCTCTCCCTGCCCACCTGCTGATGACTGACCAGCTTCTACCTAGTTTTCTCCCTTTCTCTCTAGGAGAGAACTGCCAATTATCAGCAGATGGGCGCGGAGAGAGCAAGAGATTATGAATAACTATGACTCTTCTCAGGTAGATTTGACTCTTTTCAAGGCCTGTGCTCCAATGATTATGATGTTGGTTCTCAGCAACCACTTACTTTTAGCTCATGAGTGACACACCCCTAAAATCAGCATTTCTGTCGCTATTTTATGCTGCCATTAGTGAGTTCAGCATAAAGTTGATGACAGGTTCCCTTTAAAGAAGTGTATTGAACTTTTGTCTACCATCTGAATTCTAAAAAAAATATCACTGTCTGTAGATAGTAGCTCTGGTAACTTCATGTCCATCATACCTTGCATAGTAATTACATAGGAAGGGATGGCCAGGTAACATTTATCAGTAGTTATAGTTATATTGATTATTCCAAATTGTGAGCAAGTTGTCACAGCTGCAAATCTAAGGCACCAAAAAGTCCCAGGAGAGGATGCAAACTGTACGTTATGCAGCATCATGCATATGGATGGTAAGCAAATCCATTACAGCTATGAATAGAGATGACTGCTGGACAAATGCAGATTAATGAAGGTGAGATTTGCATTCTTAGCCCAGTGCATTGTTACAATGTAAGGGTGCTTTCACATGCTGCAGATGTTGTTGCAGAAATATCTGTGGTTAAAAATCACCTCCATTCAAGTAGTCCCCTTCAGGCTACTGGCTCTTATTTTCAGTCACAGAAATATCTGTAACAAAATCTGCCACATGTGGAGGCAGGGGCGGATTGGCCATAGACCCTACAGGGAAATTACCCGATGGGCCGATGCCCAGGGGGCCACTCAAGCCCTCTTTATGACAGCAGGCCAGGTATATAATGATCTGATGTTCAACGGTTGCAGGTGCTTTCCTGAACGCAACTGTATTACTGTCCTCATGATGGTGATACAGTTGAATACTGTGATAGGGGCGGCAGTGTTTTGTGCTGTCCTGTGGTATTTAGTTCTGCTGGGGTGGTATTCTGCGCTGCACTACAGCATTGCAGGCCCCGCCTACTTTGGTTGTTCCCACCTACTTGTTTTGTCCCGTCTTCTGTCAGTTTGAACCCACTTTTAGTTTTTTTTCCCAGGGCCACTTTAAGTTCCCAATCCACCCCTGTGTGGAGGTACCCTAACTGCCTGATATTATATAATTTAGAGGGCGTTTGTCACCAGATTTTACCTTTGAAACTGGCTGATCTGTGGATAGTTTATAGATCTTTAGCTAGAGCTTTATTTATTTTATAACAGTATAATTTAGAAGCAGTAAACTATAATATACAAATCCTATCACATATTTTCCTCCCACTTCTGACAGTATTAAAATGTTTGTTTTATTCTTCCTGGTATTTTGTGACATTTTCATGTCTTTTTTTTTATAACTTTGCATGTGGATAATTTGCCCACTCAAACCACTCATCATTTATTTTACTACCAGAGGTTGTAGACATGTTGTACCTATGATAGCTACGTAATGGGCACTTAAATCTGTCTCAGAAGTGACGTTCACAAACACTCGGTTCATGTAACACCAAGTCTCTTTATTCCTTTGTTTGAAACATAAGTCATAACTTGTACAGTGGGATGGTGGCTTTCCAGTACAGGAAATGTGGGCTCCAATCACTGTTGGAAGTAGGGCACCAGTTGACTTTATTCTTGACCAGTTCCCATAGGCTTATCTTGACTCTGCAATCTATGTTCAATTCCTTCTAGGAGAAAGAACAAGACATCTGTACTGCAGGCTGACCACTCTGGGAGCTCTGTGGCCAATGGTGGCTATCTGGCTCTCTCCGATCAGTTGCAGCTACACTGAACACTAACACACCACTGTTTGGAAACACTCCCTTTTATTAGCACTGCTAGCAACTCTGCTTCAGTCTCATATTGTTCAAGAACCACCATCCCATTTAAAACAGCATTACAATGCACATAACTAGTGTTGAGCGAAGCGAAGTATCCGAAGCTGAATTCAGTCTGAATTTGATTCAGACTGACTTCGTGGTAACTAATCATTTTTCATAAAATGGCGGCTAGAGTTATCTTAGTGAGAATGGAAAAAAAAATGCTCACCTCATTCGCTTGCTCGTGCAGAGGCAGTTCACTCCTCTCTTGAGTGAAAAAGACCTGCCAAAGGACCTGCGCCGAGTGTGATGACGTCACCACGCTCTTCCAGTGCAGGTCCTTCGGCAGGTCTTTTTCAATCAAGAGAGGAGCAGACTGCCTCTGCGCGAGGATGTGGATGAGGTGAGTAATTTTTTTTTTTAAACCCAAAAGGCCATATTGCACTAGCGTATTATCTTTTTTAATGGCTATTAACGGATGCACTTCTATCTAAGCGGACATTAAAAACTATCCCATTGGCAGTCTGATCTGATTCTTGAGCAAGTGAGGAAACTCCTTCACATTGAACGACTGGAAACAGAAAAACTCAAAGATAAATGGACTAAAGGTTTTTCCATAAATGGAGATGTTTCATTCTTATATGAATGACTCTGACATACAGCAACTGGCGCAATCTTTCTCTTTAATGGAGTGGTATCCGATGGAGAAGCTGAGGGGAAGGCTAGGCCATTTGGTTTGTATGGGGGAAGCTTCTGGAAACACCTGAGAGGTTCTTATCTTATTTGCATATTTTGCTAATGTTCCTTTTATTTTATGCTGAGGCACATGTGGCAATGATCTTGGTGACATGTTTTTTTAGTTGGCCCTAATTCTAGATTTTTGTGTTATATTTGAGGGTCTGCATACCCTGATAATGTGTTGTTATTGTTACTACAAATACAATAAATACATATAAAAAAAAATTGGTCCCATTGATTGATACGCTGAATGGGGTTTTTAACATTTAACAGCAATTTGTGGCTAGTTAATTTGTAACAAATCCAATTTATTGTCAAACTTCGGCGAAGCTGCCGTATCGAATTTTTCAAAACTTCGCTCATCTCTACACTTAACATTTTCTCCCAGTGAAGCCACCCTAGAAAAGAGAGAACGTGCAATTCAATTACACGTTAACTCAAATGTAAGAAAATGCACATTAAGTACAAAACATCTTGATATACCAACAGTATTAATAAGTTAAGCAAAAATATCCCCAAAAGTATACTTTTCGATTGAAGCAAAGTCGCTATGCAAATAAAATATTACTTAGTGAAGATTGTAATAGGTAAGGAGTTCATACATACCACACTTTTCTATAGTCACTGCAGAAAGTATAATTGAAATGCCAAAACCTCAGGAATACACCAATGAATTTTTTCATACAATTATTGGGGATTATATGGGTATATAATTTGCCTCTCTTCTATACAAGCTGTAATCCTAATTAAAAATTGTAATTCTGTAAATCAATATAAAGCATTAATTATAGTCGCTTCCAGACAGGCATTATACTGGTGCTTTACTACTTTTGTGTTATGGACACAACATCTGAACCTGCTAGAGTTAATCAGAAATGGAGTTAAGCCATAATGCTGGTTCTGACGAACAGTGGGAGGTTCGGGGTGTTACATCCATATTATGGGCAAACAAAATCACTTGTATTACCTCTGTCTGAAAAAGGCCAAATAATGTTGTTTTTTTTTTGCTAAACCAATTAAAAGTGATCATTTATAGCAACGGTCAGCGAGAAAAAAAAAATTCTTAAAATGTATTAGATATTCCTCTAGTGATAGAAGTTATTGCTATTACTGTTACTATTACAAAAGTATATTTTTTATGCTAAAGATTGGGTATGGGCAGACGTTTGGTTTGTGCTGTCAATAAAAGGCCTAACTAGGTGCAGAAGGTTGGTTAGACGAGCAAGTGCTTATTTTGTCACCCCTCTACTGGAAAGCATGCTATCTGATTGACTGTGGGTCATGCACAGAAGTCCATGTTACCCCTTCCTTTGGGGCTGTTTACAGCTGCATGGGAAGAAGAGGATTCATGCTTTTCCTCCTTTCCCTGCAGTCTGTCAGCACATCCGCACTGCTGGCAGCAATAGGTTGGATAATTTAACCTGCTTTATCTCAGGCTGTATAGCAGCTAGAGAAATGAGCCACGTCATGTTTTAAAGCTAAGGGTACTTTCACACTAGCGTTAACCTTTTCTGTCCTCGGGGCTCAATTCCAGAAAAAAACGCTTCAGTTATATCCTAATGCATTCGGAATTGAGAGAAATCCGTTTAGTATACATCAGGATGTCTTCAGTTCAGTCACTAAATGGCGCTTTGGCCGGAGATAATACCGCAGCATGCTGCGGTATTATTTCCGTCCAAAATTCCAGAACACATGCCGGAATGCCGAATCCGGCATTAATTTCCATTGCAATGCATTAGTGCCTAGGACCTTTAAAAATATGAAAAAAATAAGTACCGGATCCGTTTTGCGAGATGACACTGGAAAAACGGATCCGGTATTGCAATGCATTTTTCTGACTGATCAGGCATTTTTTTTTAGACCTGATCAGTCTGAAGAATGCCTGATCAATCAGAAAAAATTACATGCATCTGCATACAGTTTGCCAGGAACTGCCTGCCGGAATCAAACAACGCAAGTATGAAAGTACCCTTGGGGGGCTTTCACACTTGCATTCTGAGGATCCGGCAGGCACTTCCGTCCCGCAGGATCCGTCAGAATGCAAGTTGCCTGAAAGCATTTTAAGACTGATCAGGTTCCTGATCAGTCTTCGAAATGCTTTTAGGTTACCATAGCAGCCAGGACGCTACTGAAGTCCTGGCTGCCATGGTACTCCGCAGTAGTGTACTTTCCTGCGCTGTGGCCGCCGGGTGCTCCTTCATGACGTCACAGGTCCCCACGGCGCATGGTTCAATGCGCCGCCCGGACCTGTGATGTCATGAAGGAGTGCCCGGGGGCTGCAGTGCAGGTAAGTACACTGCTGCGGAGTACTTACCATGGCAGCCAGGACTTCAGTAGCATCCTGGCTGCCATGGTAACCGATCAGAGCCCCAGCTTACACTGGGGCCCCGATCGGATCTGCTGCTGCGCATGCGCAGAGCTAGACGTCGGATCCGGCGATGCGCCGAAACGACGTTTAGCTTAATTCCGGATTAATGCACTTTAATGGGCATTTATTCCGGATCTGGCGTTACGGCAAGTCCTCCGGGTTTGGGTACTGAACGGATGACGTCCTGATGCATCCTGAACGGATTTCTCTCCATTCAGAATGCATAAGGATAATCCCGATCAGTAGTTTTACGGCATTGAGACCCAACGACGGAACTCTATGCCGGAAAATAAAAACACTAGTGTGAAAGTACCCTAAGAGTGACTTTAAAACAAGACAAAAGACCAGGATCACAGTTCTTCCTGCTCTAGAGCCTGAGATGGAGCTGGGAATAATGGGGTTGTAGTGAGAGCTGTAGGTACTGCCTATACAGTTCCCACTTCACAAATGTCAATTTCAGATACTGAGGCTAGCACCAGGATCCAGTGATGCTTAAAAACAAGACTGGGCTCATCGCTAGCTGCTATATAGCCCGAGGTAAAGCCATTAATAGCAAGGACATAACTTATACATCTTTGGTTACTGAAATGCCTCCCAGCCAGGGTGTAAGATATATGTCCTTGGCAGGGAAAGGGTTAATACTATCCGGCATAACATATTTCCTACATTGTTTCTCTTCTACTTTACACTACACGCAGCTCCCTTGCATCTCTGCAGTCCTTTGTCGATATTGATCATCATAACCTTTTTTCTTTTAATATAGTTTTATTCATATTTTATATTACAGGTTTCCAGGGAAAACAGGGGAAAGGAAACAAGTACAATCAGATAGCATGGCCTATTAATCAGAATGAGCATTACAAGATTCAGTCCAGAGGTTCCAGAGTTTATCAAATCTGTGCGCACAGCCAAGGCCAACATATGTCATTTTGTAATTTTCAAGGGATGCTTTAATTAAGCTCAGCCAATGAGATATTGCTTCACTGACTATTTTCCATTTACAAATCATTCCTAGTGTAGTAAGGCTACAGAATATCTATACTAGCAAGAAAAAAGAGCTGAAGAAATTTAGGAAAAGGGGTCAGAATAGAGGATAAGGAAATTGCTTGGATCTCTGTATCTTCCCTCTGTTTGTGAATTCTGTCATTATGAATAGTTTTTATCCTTCACCTTCAGCAATTACACTTTTAAATAATGAGATGAATTGTTAGGGCCTTTTTATTTATTTTTATTGTATTGTTTTTATGGTGTTTTTAACTTGAAATGTATGCTTGTAATTTTGTATCCTGCGCTTCTTGTACTTTGAAATAACAATAAAGTGTCTCTTTTGTCAATTTTGTTTTGGATTATATATAAGGCTGAGTTCACATCAGTGTTCGGCCTTTCCGTTCTCCTGCTCCGTCATAGGCGCATAACTAAGCTGAAAGGGGGCCAAATGGAGCCTACGGACCCCATAGACTATAATGGGGTCCGTTAGGTGTCCGCTCCGAAGATGATTTTGGAGCGGAGACAAAAGTCCTGCATGCATGACTTTTGTCTTTGCTCCAAAATCATCTTCGGACTGGACACCTAACGGACCCCATTATAGTCTATGGGGTCCTTAGGCTCCATTTGGCTCCCGTTCAGCTCACTTATGTGCCGAATCCGCCCTTTCCACTTTCCTGCTCCTATAATGGAACAAGAGAACGGAAAGGCCGAACACTGATGTGAACATAGCCTAAAGTGTGTAGACAGATTTGCGTGAACTATGGGGGCTGTAAGGCTGTTTGATAGCATGGTTTGACATCATTACATCCCATTGTAGTATTGCTCAGCCCTGTGCTCCATATTGTGTTTTATCTAGCATTGGCATCTCTATTAATGCATGTGGAGGAAATACTAGTATCCCTGGTCAGCTGGACTATTGTCCCTGTCTCACTGCTGGTTCTTGAGTGCCTGCACCATTTGTGGTGGCACAACTTACCAATCATTTATTTACTAAGGTCCTTTATTGCTTCCCCAGTAATGGCAATGCTGGATGGCAGACAAGTCAACATGCTGGAGCCATAAAAGAGCGGTGCAACGAAACATGGAAACACTTATCTCTTGTAGATTGTAAGCCTTCATGGGCAGGGACCTTTCTCCTTCTCTACCAGTTTGTAACTTGTCTTGTTCATGCTTATTACAATTGTTTTGTATTATGGGTGTATATCCCTTATCATATGTGCGCTTTAATAATGAACAATAATAATACTAATAATGGAGGCTAGTATAGCAAAAAAAAAAAGGTCAAAGAGAAGAGGCATGGTCCCTCAAGGATATATTATGCTTGTGCGAAATGAGCACAACAGCAATGAAAGCTTAGAGTGCAGGAGAAGAGATCGGTACAGTCTAGGCCAGGCATGTCCAAACTCTGGCCCTCCAGGTGTTGCAGAACTACAACTCCCATCATGCCCTTCTGTAGGTTAATAGCTGTAGGTTGTCCAGGAATGATGGGAGTTGTAGTTTTGCAACATATGGAGGGCCGGAGTTTGGACATGCCTGGTCTAGGCTATCTTAATTCTCCAGGGGCAAAGGCCAGTTGACCGAAGGAGCAGGAAAACCACAGGAAGAGAATGGGTGGACTACTTGAGTCTCACTTTAGGGTGATAGCTGACAGGCGCAAAACCATGACCAATGTAGTTACAAACTGTAAGACCTTTATTAAAGGAAGTCTGTCACCTCATTTTCACCAATATAACTAACAACGCTGCCCCATAGAAGATTGCAAACGCTTTCCAAGCATATCTGTGTGCACTTTGTGTCTGTATTCCATGTCCAGGAAAAGCACTTTTATTCAGCTGGAAAACTCCCAAGTGCCCAGCTGAAAGTGAAAATAAAAACAGCTTTTACTCCTGGCTCGAATTCTAACGGCTATATCTTCTGATATAGTGGATATAATGCTATGGTTCTGGTATAGCTTGAAAGGTTGGAATGCCAGCTGCTTTCAAACAAGGTCAGGCCCATATTTCTAGCTGGTACCAATCCCAAGATATGAGCAGCTAAAGCAGCCCTCCCCGTTTCAGTCTGGTTTGCTTTGGGCACTTGCAGCAGCAGAGCTGGGCACTTAGGCGCTGTTTTACAGCAGAATAAAAGTGCTTTCCTGGACATGGAATACAGACACATAGTGCACACAGGTATGCTTGGGGTGTGTGTGCTATCTTCTATGGGGCAGTGCTCTTAGATATAATGGTGAAAAAGAGGTCACAGACTCCCTTTAAATATTTTTACATGGACAATGTAGTTTGGGTACTCAGGACCCCTTTTTCAAGTCTGATAGAAGGCAGACGTCTACCAGAATTCGCTGCTTGGGGTTGGAGCAAAGTAGGCACTGAACATGTGCGGCATCTGAGGTCTGCGACTGCTGCCGGTATAAGTACAGCTCAATCCACCATTATCCATAAACAAGGTAGAAGAGGGCCCTTTCCAAACTTTTCTATATGAACTCTAGGTCCTTGACCAACTTCAGATTATTGAAAATATCTTTCATCCTATGATTTAAGCACTGAAATCATCCTCCTCCACTCTAACGCTGACCTTACACAGTTTGATTTTAAAGTGGTTTTCTCAGTGTTTAATATTGATGACCTATCTTCAGGATAAGCCATCAATGTGATCGTGGGGGGCTGACTTATGGCACCCCAAACAATCAGCTATTTGAAAAAGCTGGTGAGCGCCATGGCCTCTTCTTAGGTTTGTGACATCGCATTCATAGGTCACATGACTTAGGTACAGCTCAGTCCCATTTACGTGAATGGGCATGACCTGTACAAGCACAGCCGCTATCCAATGTACGGCACTGTGCTTAGTAGCCTGCGAGGATGAGCGCTGCAGTACCTTCAAACAACTGATCGGCAGGGGGGCCAGGAGTCGGGCCCCCGTCAATCTAATATTGACCTATCCTGTGGATAGGTCATCAATATTAAACACCCCAAAACCCCTTTAATGCCTAGTCTATAAGACTAGACATTAAGGGGTTTTCCAGGTATTTAATACTGATGACCTATCCTCAGGATAGGTCAATATCAGATCGTCAGAAGTCATTGTAGCAAAAATAAACCCCTCTCACTTAGAAATGAGTCCTCCTCCCGTTTTGGTGTGTACCCTTATGCAAACTGCCCTTGGCAACCCTCAACTCTGCTTCTCTAGTCATTCATGCGTATTCTTATCTCCCTCCCAACCTTGTCACATATGACTGATATTTTATTATCCAAGAAGCGATAGCCCTAGGGTCAGTAAAGGCCCACAGCTATCCATTACGCCCTCTAGCTTACAAAGCTATCTGTAACACAGTCTTTTATGACTGATGTGTTTTATCCAATACAGACAGAAGGAAAGCAGAAACCTCTATAAATAAATACTCTATGAGAAGTATTTGTGGAGCATACAGGATTCTCCATTACAGGGGGCATCATACTTGGTGGGATTATAAAGATAGGGCTATACTGCGACTTTTTGTAGCGCTATATATCACTTTTAACTATCGAGCCACAGCTGCAGTCCAAAAGAATACATTGACTTGTATGCAATCTTGCGCACTAAAACCGCCACTCAATAGTTAAAATTACTCTGCATCGCTACATAAGTCACATTTTAGCCCTAGCCTAAAAAAAGCACCAATATGTGATAATATGCGACCTTTATGTGGTTATGATGTGTACACAGTATATAGTTAGAAGCGTCTGTGCCCATAGCGTTTTATGGGAAACTACAGTACTTTGGCACTACTGTGTGGGGACTCCTATGTCGGACTCCACTGTAGATATAATTGTCATAGATTTATAATTTCCAGACTGAGTATTAATTAACGTGGCACTGAGTTGTGGGCACAACTATTTAGTGTTTTGCGCTCATTTGTGAGTATAGTATTGTAACAGCAGACATATCATGGTCTGAGCTGTCTGAAGATATCTGTGGCCTTTTGTGGGCAATTGGAAATCTGAAATTCTGGTGAAGTTGTGTGAATTGTAATGGCATAGGTAGCCGCTTGGGCCATGTCACCCATCTATTGCAAAAATTAGTAGGTCACAGGTAGGCTAGAGCTAATCAAGCTTCGGATCATAGATCCGAAGTTGATTCGTTCAAAAACTTTGTGGTTAATGCTGTTTCCTGTACCAGAAATACACTTTAATGCAGTACAGGAAACAGCATTAACCACAAAGTTTTTGAACGAATCGACTTTGGATCTATGATCCGAAACTTGATTCGTTCACCCCTAGTCACAGGGGTCATATTTTGAATGGCATTCATTGTAAACATGTATTCACCATTGGTGCTATAGTATGGTATAAATTCAAGCCACTCACCCCAGATTTACCCCAGTGTAACGAGACACTTTAATATTGCCAGAGTACAGATAAATTAACTGAAGTCCTACCTGGGTTCACATGTTTCCAAATTTTGGTACTCTGTTCCGGCATAAGAACAGAATACCTGAATCACCAGATCTAGCATACGTGGGACACTGCCGGTGCTCAACGGATCCCATCTGTGATGGAGACTCCTGCTGGAACCTCTGCTGCAGATGTGAACCCCTAACCTAAGCAGATAATTTATTCCAAAATAATGGCATAATTTATTATAAAGCAGATAGCCCTGGAATAAACCTGTAAATATGGAAAATGGGAGTGTTTTATTATGGAGAATAAATGTACGTGGCATAATAGTAAATACAAAAAAATGGGCAGAGTAGTTCAAAATACCTGATGAATAAAAAAAAAAAGGGTTTAAATAAATTCTAAATAAATTAGGGTAAAACAATTTGGAAAATAGCTTTGCAAGTTCAAGTTTGTAAAATTTACAGCATGTTCACATGTGGATGATTTGCTGGAGCTTTTCAGTATGGTTTCCACCAGCAAAAGCCACAGCTTAAGGGAGCATTCACACGACCGTATCCGTGTTTCCGTATGTCTTCAGTTGTCTTTCCGTTTCCGTTCTGTAAGTCCGTATAATTCCGTGTGTCTTCCGTTTTTCACGGTCCGCAAAAAAAACAAAAGGGTTAAAATTGACAAATTTTATGGGGTTTCCTAGAATGTTTTCAGTCCAGGAGTCCGCAAAGAACGGATGACATATGGATGCATTTCTGTGTGCTATCCGTTTTTTACGGACTCATTGACTTTCTATGGGGCCACGGACCGCAATTTGCAGACAAGTATAGGACACATTCTAAAATAAAAGGAACGGACAAACGGATGACACTGAAAGGCATTCCGCAATTTTTGCGAACTCGTAGAAATGAATGGGTCTGTGCATTGTTCGCAATTGCGGAATGGACACGGAAGAAAAATGTAATCCATGATCCAAATCTACAGCATAAGGCCTCATGCACACGACCGTTGTTTGATGCCGTGTCCGTTGTGCCGTTTTTCGTGATTTTCTGCGGACCCATTGGTTTTCAAAGGGTCTGTAGAAAACTCGGCAAATGCACCGTTTGTCCTCCGCGTGATTCCAGTCCGTCAAAAAATATAACGTGTCCTATTCTTGTTCGCGAAAAACGGTTCAAGTCAATGGGACCGTGAAAAAATGCGGATGGCCATCCGTGTGTCATCCGTTTTCCGCGTCCGCGTTTTTTTGCGGATCCCTTGGCAGGCACTTGGCAAAAATTGTCAGCCTGTCTTTTGGTAAAATCTTTTGTGTCATGTCCGCTAAAAAAAACGGAAGACACACGGAAACACAACGGAAACAAGAACGGACACGGATCATGGAACAATGGAACCCCGTTTTGCGGACCGCAAAAGAATACTGTCGTGTTTTTTGGTATTTTCTACAATAAAATTTACTTTCAATTTTAACAATTGGTGTTTCTATGAACAGGTAAATGGAAACCTCTGTCTCTATTGGGAAGTACTCCATAGGAAGTATTTATTTACTGTGCTGCATACAGGTACTTCTATAGGTTTCTACAGTGTTGGGTGGGGGTGCCATGTTAAAGGGCATCTGTCAGCAGCACCCATATGTGACAGTATTATATCAGCACATTTATATAGATGCATGTTTAGCATTTCAAAAGGGGAGGGGGTGAAGTGCCGGACTCAAAAAACAGAGTGAAGTCATGCACTACATCTCATTCCCTGCACTAGACATAACACATTGGCCCGCATTTACTATTCCGCTGAGCCTGAATAGGGCGGAGATTTATTAAAACTGGTGTAAAGGAAATTTGACTTAGTTGCCCAATCAGATTCCACCTTTCATTTTTCAGAGATCCTTTGGAAAATTAAAGGCAGAATCTGATTGGTTGCTATTAGGGTTGAAACGAATCAACTTCGGATGGAACATCCGAAGTCGATTTGCATAAAACTTTGTTTCAATACTGTATGGAGCAAGCGGAGCAAGAATGTATTGGCTCTGATAAGCTGAAGTTATTACTTCGCCAAGTCTCGCGAGATTTCGCATAATACCTTCAGAAATTGATTTCTACTGTAAAAAAAAACATTTCCCGAACTCGGGTTCAGTTCCAAGCTCATCAGAGCCAATACATTCTAATACTATACGGAGCGCTCGCTCCGTACAGTATTGAGACAAAGTTTTATGCGAATCGACTTCGGATGTTTTATCCGAAGTCAATTCACTCATCCCTAGTTGCTATGGACAAACCAAGTCAGTTTTCCTGAGTTTTCCCATTGTGTGCCAAAATCTGCCACAGTTGATTCTTACCCTGCTTGCTACATGTTTTGCCATTTTTTATGTAACTTTAGGCACAATTTATAACATCTTGGCCTTGGTATAAAAATGTGCCTGAGCGTGCATTTTATAAACTTGGCCTATCATCAGACCAATGTTGGGCTGGCCCATCAGAGTACCAGAGGATACTGTGGTGGGCCCAAGCTCTGATACCATAGTGGGGCCCAAAGGCCCAGGGAAAAAAACAATGGGACCTGCCTTTAGAAACAATAAATTGCCACCAGGGTCTATTTCTTTGAGTCAAAACCTTTTAGACTTTATTGATGATATGGGGGTTGGGCCCCAAGAATAATTTTCTCTGTTGGGCTCAAAGAACCCCAGTCTGACACTGCATCAAACTTCCTGTCTAAGTTTATGATGTCCACCCTGTGTATCAATTTTACCCAGCGTGCCCACTTAAAGGAGTACTTTGGTTGTAAAAAGTTATTCCCTATCCACAGTGGAACAAATCACAGAAAAAACTATATATAAACCATTCTGCACGATATGGTATTAAATGTTCGGATGTATATGGCTGCATTTACAAAATAACAGAAAATAATGCACTATAAAAATAGATGCAAGCATAACATATGGACTAGGCCCTCACTCTTGATAAAAACTGAGACACTTGGTCAATACATTTTGATCAACAGTGGCACTGTCGTACCTGCCACTCCATTCATCTCTATGGAAGTTCCAGAGATTGTTGAACACAACACTCTACTATTTCAGGAACTCCCATAGAAATAATTAGAGTGGCAGGAGCTACAGTGTACATGTTCGACCTGCTGCTCTCTTCATTTCAGGGGGATAGGGGATAACGTTTTACAGCTGGAATACCCCTTTAAAGGGGTTTTCTGGTTTCCATCAACATCCTTCAAAATAATAATTCATGAACGTAGCTGTAATTGTGTAGTCTATTTCTTTTACCTATAATGCTCCTGTCTTTTGTTCTGGGCCGTGGTCACATGACCATGTCCATGCAGCCTATTATTTCCTGTGATGGTGGTCATCTAAACTTTCTGTGACTTTCTATTTGATGTGTCTGAGGAAGAAGGCAGACCACCTTTGAAACACGTTACACCTTTTAGTCCCCACTTTTTATTGTTTTTATATTATCTTTGATTTTCATAAACTTTTTAGTTCAGTAATGTTGTGACCCGTTATCCTTTAAAAATTCGTTTTAGTTATTATTTCCTGTGATATCATAACTTATGTCCATGAGTGGGACTATGTAAGTAGCTGGGTGGGAGGAGCTATAAGCTATCTGGGCATTGTTAGGGGCGGTGCTAAAGCAGTGGTGGAGAAAGAAGTGCATCATGGGTATGGTTGGATACAGGAAGAGGAAGTGTTGCATACAGGTTGGAAACAAGCCAGAGTGATTTGTCTATGTGGTGAATATAGGTCAGGAGAGTCCAAACTGACTGAAAAAAAGTATAGGGAAGATGTACACAAGGTAAGCAACTGCGTGAGCATATCTGTTAAAAATCATAGTAATCCCAGAAATCCCCTTTAAGTGGAATATAATTTCTGAAATTCAATTTTTTGTTTCAGTACATCTCAAGATTATTATTCGATTGAGCTACTGCCCTTAATAAATATGCGGGATGCTGCTTTTGAAAAGAAAATCTGCCGGCTTCTGCTGCTGAAGTGGCAAAGGGGTTAATAAGACTTTGTGTGCAGCAGTGGACAAGATCTGCGATAGATATTGACAAGCGGTTACTGACTGACAGACTGACAGACAGAGGTATTGATGATTCTGTGGATTGCTGACTTGTGTGGTTGAGAAAGCTGACAGCTGACATGGTAGAAAAAGAAGGTGGGGGCAGCAGCGCAAGAGGAGTAGAGCTAAGGAGTTACAGAGAACCCCCCATGGTGACATATTCCTAATGTGAAAATCAAAGTCAAATATTTGTTGAAGAAAAACTAACAGTGTGTACCTTTCTGCCATCCATCTGCTGTATATACAGGTTCTTTCTCCTTTCTACCCCTTGCATTTCATGTTCCCATCTCTATTCCTATTGTGCTGTTAGCTGCCTTTTTTTTTTGCAGCTTTTCGCAGCCTTTTAGAATATTTAGCGTTTTTACTTAACAACGTATTTAGTTATTTCTTTGTTCGGCTTTCCCTACCATCATTGCTTATGTCTCTCAATAGTTATGGCAGATTTGCCTTTTCATTGGTTTGCTCCCGCAGCCTGGAATGGGAATTTAATCTCCAATAAATAGTCAGACTATTATAGTATCATAATCAGAGATGGCCCCCCCACTGGTCCAAGTCTGGCCGACTGTAAAATTTTAACCCCTATTTCCCATCGCTCTGGGAGTGCTGCAGTAAAAGCCTAAAGGAAAAGAGAAAATATTGCTCTAACTGTATTGGAAAGCTGTAAATTCAGTTTTTAGAACCCCAATCTTACATTAAACACATGTTATACGCACAAGTAGCGTTGAGCGAATCAAAGTTAACGAAATGTAATTTGATCTGAATTTCAGGAAAAAATAGATTTGCCATGAATATGAATAGCGCTTTGTGGTAACGAATCAATTTTTTTCCTGATATGGAGGCAAAAAAAACATACTTGCCTCATCCATTTGAGCGCCCATCTTGATTGAAGAAAACGCACCAATTCTTGCGCATGCTGAAGGGTGAAGTCACTACATCATCATGCTGAACATGTAACAAGTCAAATTTCTTCATGAAATTTGGCGAAGCGGACGGATTGCATTTTTAAAAACTTCTCTCAAGGAGGGTAAGATCTATGGATCTATGGATGTTTGCCTACAGATAATGACATGGAAGGAACAATGTAGTCATTGGGGACTTTATTTTTCTAGTGGCTCGTTGATCTTTATCCTTCAAGGCACCGTAACAATCATCGTTGTCAGCAAAATGATTTTAGAATATAAGTGCTAGCAACATATACATTTACCATAGGTATAGCTTACTATTGCAAAAGCCATTACTAGACACAATGATACTTCTCTTTCGGCTGAGAGGAAACTTCTCTCTGGTTCAGGGCAGGGTGTTGTGTCAAAGGGGCCTTACTGAACCTTAATGCACCACTGAGTACACATGGCTTCCTTGCAAAGTCATGCAGGCCCCATGGCTCCGCGGTAACCTTTTATTGAATACTATCATGAAATCTCAGAGTCTTATTTTTGGCAATTTCTTGCTTGAACATGTACATTTGAATTGCGTTTTTCTGGCTCATATTGGGGGGGGGGGGGTACTGGTTCTCCTTGAAGACACCCAGTAGTTGACATTTTTTTAAGGCAGTGCTCGATGAAGAAAATGTTTGAAAATTAGCTCAATTCAGCAAAACGAGAGACTCCTCTCCAAAAGGAAGATGTGTTGCTATTCCATTTGGAGGAGATTGTTACTGTAGTCTTCAAACTGTACTCAAGAGTTCCCAATCAAATCTAGCTACGGTTTAGCGTTTTGCAGATTTTTCTCCCACAATCTACCAAATTAGTAACAAGTGAAGACCCTATTAGACCGCACGATAATCTGGCAAATTATAGGGAATAAGCATCCATAGGAACTCTCGTTCCTGATAGTTGGCTCGTATAATCAAGCAGTCGATCAGCCAATGAATGAGTTCATCAGCTGATGGTCATCTTTTATCAGGATGAAAGATGCCCGATTACCAGCAGCACAGGGGTGTGCTGCCAATAACGAATACAACAGAACGAGGGAGGTACGAATCGTTTCTCTCGCATTCAGTTTGCATTGGTCTGTGTAGTCAGGCCAGTGCAAACGAGCGCCAATGGATACGTTATCATTCATCAGCACTTACAGTGCCTGAAGATCAGGCAACGTAATACCACCCTTGGTGGCAGGCCAATGGAAATACATCTGCAGAATCAGGCCACACAATGTTTCTATTCTGTAATGATGAAAGACAGAAGTTTGCATAGGAGCGGTATACGCAATTTGTTTTATTAAAAAATCCCCTAATTGAAATGTTCATTCATATTATTGTAGATGCAGTGAAGCAAGAAAAATAATGGTTGCCGAGGTTTATATACCCTCAAAGTACTTTGGTTTTCATCCTCTCCTGTTCTTTTCGGCTATTGGGGCCTACATTGTGTACAATATGCTATGTTCGAACTGACTAGTAATTTTTATAATGGCAAACAAGAAAGTCTTTTTGAGCTAATCAGTTTCAAGCCTAACTGGATTACATGTTCTCACTGCGGAGAATCAGTTATGTATGGAGACTTACTTCTTATGTATGGAGACGTACCTTGCTTTGTACTGAGTGGCAAGAACCTCAAAACAGATGTCTAAAGATGGGTGTCTCTTCCTTTTGGAGAAGTCTGGTAGTTCTCTTCCTTTTAAAAAGAGAGCAAATTTACAATGATTAAAGGGGTTGTCTACCTTTTATTAAGGGATGTCTTTGGGTTATGCCATCACTAGATGATTGGCGGTGGTCTGTCACCCCACACCCCAGCCGATCAGCTGTTTCGCAATAAGTCTGGAAGCAGACAGATCTGCTAACTTTGTAGTGGACTGAGCTCGTCACTGCAGTGCTGCTCTTATTCAATTCAATTTCATATCTATCTATTTGTGGTTACAGTTTCTTAAAGTGACCCCATGGCTCCATAGAATAATGCTAATAGAGCTGTCACAAAATAATGACCCAAGAGTGATCTGAGCCCCTTGGACATGGGCTTTATACCATCAATCATAGTTATCACAGATAGCAGGAGAGCACTGTGGAAGAAAGTGTATGTGCTACCTTCAAGTGTTTGATCCCCTTCTACTTGGCTCATCATAGGGCGCTGCTTCCTATGTTTCTCTAACAAGTTGTCAGTAATTTTCAAGCTCAATTCTTTACTATTAGAAGCTGCTTTGGGTTGGCAATGGCCCCCCTTACTGGGTCCCTGTGCAGCTGCATAGGTTGCCCACATGATATGTCCACCTCTGGTTATCCCATGCCTGAGCTGGGGTACAACTGGTTATAAGCAGCAGTTATCTCATTTATCCCTTGCATTTTCTTTAGGCCCTGCACACAAAATGTAAAGTGTTTCATCTGAGTGAACGACCGTGGGCCCTTCTGACCATTATTCCTATGACATTACCCAAATGGTGTGGCCACTGTTGATGCTAAATACAACCTAAACCAGCACTCCCTTACTATGCAGTTGTTTTGATCATACAACTAATACTGAGTGTTACGGGCAGTGAGTGTGGACCCACTGTGCAAACCAATCAGTGTGACTTGGGCTAGTCCTGAGGGTGTTATCCTGGTGGTCCCCTGGTTTTTACCCTTTAACCTCTATACAGTGATCTGGCCTTTGCTGCAGGGGAGCAATCAGGCTACTATCTCTTGGTGTGGTTGACTGCTGACCCACTGGAGTCAGAGACACTGGTGCCACAATCACTGAGGGATTAGGCCAGGCATCCTCAAACTGCGGCCCTCCAGATGTTGTAAAACTACAATTCCCACTATGCCTTGCTGTAGCCTGATAGTTGTAGGTTGTCTGGGCATGCTGGGAGTTGTAGTTTTACAACATCTGGAGGGCCGCAGTTTGAGGGTGCCTGGATTAGGCAATACACATAGTCAGGAAACAGGCAGAGGTCAGGGCAATCAGAGTATGTGCAAATCCATAATATAGTTGAGAGGTCAAGACAGGTGGTTCAGGGACAGTACGGTCAGGTCAGGCAGGAGAGAGTCCAGATGCAGGAAACAGGCAGAAGTCAGTACACAGATAGACAACTGGATTATTGCTCTTTTGCGGGGCCTAGCAAACAAGTGAAAATAAAAGGAATTCAATAGATTGCTCAGACAAGGGGTAGGACAAACAGGCCAGCAAAATTTAGGAGAGCTGATGAGCTCATTAGTCAAATAGCTTAATACAGAGTAAAAAGGGGGACTTAACATTTGCAATGCTGCAGGGGGAGGTTCAATGTATAGATACTAATACACACACAGAAAGAGACCTAGCAGCCAGGATGTGGCCTGCATGTTACACAAGAGTCTGGCACCAGGCAGAGGCTAGATGAATGATGCGGTGCCCGTGCCCGTCCCATGTAGCTGGATGGCAGCAGGCATGGAGATTCTCCATGACACTGAGCAACCGATTTATCCCATCTTATCCAAGATAGAAAACTTACACATGTGACAAAATTCGCCAATCTTATTACACACCTGAGCCTGCTACATTCACATTAGCGTTTTTAGGGGATCCGTCATGGATCTGCAAAAACGCTTCCTTTACAATACTACATCCGCATGCATTCATCATGAACGGATCCGATTGTATTATGTCTTCTATAGCCATGACGGATCCGTCATAAACAAGATTGAAAGTCAGTGGGGGGCGAATCCGTTTTCTATTGTGTCAGAGAAAACGGATCCGTCCCCATTGACTTACATTGTGTGTCAGGACGGATCCGTCTTGCTCCGCACCACATCGCGGACAGAAAAGCGCTGCTTGCTTGGGAGGGCAACCAAACGGTACGGAATGCATTTTGGTGCATTCCGTTTCGTTCAGTCCAGTTTTGTCCCTATTGACAATGAATGTTTTCTTCCGCTATTGAGATCCTATGATGGATCTCAATAGCGGAATTAAAGACGCTAGTGTGAAAGTAGCCTAAGAAGGGTTCCTAAACTGATCTGGTCTGTATGTAGTCAATATTAGGGATTGCAAGCCATTTCATTTATCATTTTCAGGTAATAAAAAAAGGTCAGGCAATTCTGTATTTGTAAGGAAATAGACTTCTGTCACAGTCTGCCCATGGTATTGTCACTAACTAGATGCAGGGCTATTAGGATTGAGACTAGAGGGGGAAGATAGCGGGAGAATAATAGTTTCCACCACGATTAATAAGCCAAGGCTGAGACAACTGAATGAAGAGGATGGGGCTAGTAGAGGGCCAAGTATTAAATCCAGAACTTGTCTTTTCAGAGCATAAAGAGGTCAAAACCCTTGAACAGTATCATTTACCCGCCCCCTGTCTGAGCCCTGGGCTGGCTGAGGCAGCACACTTCTGCTCAATAGCACGCATCATAAATAGGACATTATCTGCAGGGCCAGTAGCACATGGTCCCAGCTCAGTCCCTCACCCCTCCTTCATTCACCCCGCTACCTCTCAACACCGGCTGTAAGCAGAACAAGCTTTATAGTGGCGTCATGCCATAAGGCTTCTATTAACCCACTCGCTGCTGGGTAGCTTATATAGTCGTGACTGCATCAGCTAGGGAAATAAGGGTTTTATGGTTTCCATCTCCAGATTTAGCCATCTATGCCTGCTTAGCCCTCTAATTTGGCCTTGTAATACAGCGATCTCTCTCTGCGTTGGTCATACTAGCTGCTATGAATAAAAATCGTGATTCTACCTGAGCCATCATTCGGATCTGAACAGTATGAGTTTTATAATGTCCCTTTGGCAAAACAAAAAAGGGTCCTGACATCTGGGGCTGGTAAAGGCACTGCATATTATCACAGCCTTGCCCTCATTTTCTTTGGATCTGATTTCCTAATTTCCTCCCTCATTTTCTTTGTCGTATTGAACCTTCATTTTCATCTCTATTGCGTGATTTCTGCCTCCCTTCCTTGTCTCTCCCATTCTCTCTAGCAAACGCATACTCGATCCATGGGAGACAACCCTGCTGCTGCCACAGCCGTGTGCATGCCTTTGTCTTTCCAGCCCCCCCTCTCTTGTCCCTAGGGTCTCTTCCCGCTTTGCTATAATGGGAGGCTATTCACAGAGATAAATGGTCAGGCTGTGGTGGGGCCTCACCTGAGGGGATCCCCCCCCTTTAACTAATAGCCTTTTAATTTTCTGCCAGAAGGGCACAGACAGAGGAGGCAGAAATCAATCACACATCCATCTTCATCATTCCTGTCTAGGGAGTGTTTGGAGCGGAGTACCCTCTTGGGTGTGAGTCAAGAGGAGAGAGGGTGAGAAAGACCATTGAGCAGGATACCCTTTATGTGGTAATGCAGGGGGGTAATAAATCTTTGGGTTAGCACCCTATCACTTCATAGATGGATTTCTAGCTAATCACATTCCATGTAGATCATTTTATGATTTGAAATAAATGTATTAAGCAACATCTCGTGGGGATGCTATTCAAAGATCAATACCTCTCTCTATGTAACTTGGTATACCTGAACTGCGGCAACTATAGAATTTGAAATAAAAAAATTGTCTTAAAGGGGTTGTCTCACTTCAGCGATGACATTTATCCTGTAGACAAAGTTAAAGTGGTTGTGCCATCTCAAACATTGGTGGCACATTGCTAGTATATGCCACCAATGTCTGATAGCTGCGGGTCCTTCCTACACTTGTCTACCTACCAATGTCTGAGATGGGCCAACCCTTTTAGTAAATGGAACTTTCTAATGTATTGGGATCAACCATATTGCCTCATTTGCTGGCTTGATTTATTTTTTCATCCCCATGCGTTATGGCCACCAGATATGAGGTGGCTGGGACAGGAACTGCTGCACATATGTGCCTATACGCATTTCCATGGTCCTGGCCTCCAGAGAGGCCGGCGCTAGGGGCGTAGCTATAGGGGAAGCAGGGGACGCTTTGGGGCCCAAACTTATAAGGGGTCCACTCAGGGTGAGGACAAAAAGATTTTATTGTCAGGGCCCCTGAACAGTATTATACAGGGACAATATATACAGTAAAACTGTAGGAAATGGACAGAGCAGCTACTGGGCCTGAGAGAGCGATCTCTGTGGGGTCCAGGCATTTCTAGTTATGCCACTGGCCGCCACTTTTTCCTATAGTGTACAAGCAAGACAATCGCTGCTGGATTGTAGGGTGTTTGTAACCCCTGCGTATGAGCAGTGTATAATGTGATGGAAAAATAAATCCATTCAGCAAAGGAAGCAATATGGACAATCACAATACATTAGTAAGTGGCTTGTATTAACTTCCTCTACATGATAAATGCGATTTTCTGAAGTGAGACAAACCCTTTAAATTGTTGGTTTAGCTAAAATAAATTTTGCCACTGTTATTGGAAACAGTCAAGAAGCTTGCACATACCCGACTTATTGTCCTCAACAATAACCTGTCTCCATGGTTTGAAAAATGGTTTTCGAAGATCTGATGAACATTTAGATGATAACAATCTGCACAAGCAGCAGAACAGAGCTTTCCTCTGACCCACTGATGTGCATCCTCATTGCTGTTCACTGTGCGCTAGGCAGGACTAATATACCGTTAGAGAATGTTCACATGGGGCAGATACGATGCAAATTTTCCGTTGCAGAATTGCAGCCAAACAATCTTCAACGTATTACAGTAGTGGCAAAGTAGAAGAGATTTTGGGCATATCTACACACTAAGGAAAAAATCTGCAGAGGAAATAGACCTAGGAATAGTGCTGATTTTGATGTCCCCTGTGGATTTCAGTCTTTGCAATGTATAGAAGGAATAAATGGCAAATCTCCAGCAAAATAAATGACAAATCCATGGATTTTGCCATGGATTTATTGCAGATTTTTACCATTGAAGTTACTTCCCATGTGGACGTACCCTAAATGTAAACGTTATTACAAATGATCAGTGATTATTTTTATGTATGTACAATTGATTAAGATCAATATTGCATATTGTTATTTTCTCTTGACCTTTTCATCGTTGTGCAACGGGCAACTGTCGCCACAGAAATAGTGAAGAATGAAGATATTGGTGCAGATTTATTATAGAATTGCCACTGCGGATTTCTTGTGGATTCTGCAAAATAAAAGGTTTTTAAATCTGCAATGTTTTTTTTTTTTTTTTTTTGCAGATTTTGAATTCCCATCAAACTCATTAAATCCCTACTGAACTGAACTAATTTACAACAGACGTTGGAATGCTGTAGATTTAGGCTGTGGCTACACAACATTTGTCGCGTGACTGTTTGACACAGTAATGTGTGTGACATTTTTTGTTATGACAGTCTATGATGTCGCACTGTGACATGACGTGTAACGACTGCAATTTGACAGTCGCACAAAAATCTATCCAAGTCACGGCATGCCACAGTGCGACATCATAGACCAGGGATGGCCAACCAGTGGCTCTCCAGCTGTTGCAAAACTACAACTCCCAGCATGCCCACACTGCCTACAGCTATCAGCCTACAGCAGGACATGGTGGGGAAGTATAGTTTTACAACAACTGGAGAGCCCCAGATTGGCCATCCTGCCATAGACTATCATTACAAAAAATGTTGCGCAACACATGTCAGTGTAGTTGTACCCTTTTGTCGTGCGTGTCGTCGTGTAGCCATACCCTTAAAAACCCACCCTGTAGGTCAATTTCCACACAGCAATTTTATATGTGGAAGATACATGACTGCCACAGCAATCCTCTGTGTTTCTGAGTGGATATACACTAGGAAGACTTTGTACTACCATCAGTATGAAAGTCATACGGTTAGGCCTCATGCATACGACTGTAGTTTTGGTCCACATCCGATAAGCATTTTTTGCGAATTGGATGTGGATCCATTCATTTCAATGGGGCCGCAAAAGATTCGGACAGCACACCGTCCTATTCTTGTTCATGTTGCGGACAAGAATACACAGGGAAGGATGTACTGATCTGCAAAATGCAGAACTCCCACTGGCATGTGCAGGAGGCCTTAGGTAACGAGTGCATTCACTTATCACATCAGCTGTTACACATAATAAATGCACAGAGCAGGTAGCAGTAGTACTTGTTACTTTATATACAGGTGTTCAGTTCCCTCAGACCTTAACCTATTAGTAAATTAGCAGCCTTTCTATGAATAAATGATCTGGCAGAGTTATTAATGCTCTAAGGCTCAGAAAACCCATATGCCCTTTTTGAACACATATCGACTCACTCAAAGTAATGGTATTCTGTGCACTGAGCAGACGCAAACTCTACGTTCCTTCTTTTTTTGCTGAGGATATTGTCATTAGCCTCACCTACGGGAAATGTTAAGGGAATGGCTTAGGGTACTTTCACACTTGCGTTAACGTTTTCCGGTTAAACCAGTTCTCTCTGCTCTGCACTGATGAGGGGAAATCACCCCGAAACAGCTGTCTGCAGATGAGGTGCTGGCTTATTTAATATCCAAGTCATGTCTCAAGGCTTATTTAAAGAGCTGAACATTGACAGGATAGCTGCCTTACATCTGGTGGCATTGGAGGCAGAGCTTGTTAAGAGCTCGTTTGCATCCCCTTCCTCCCAGAATTCCAGACGAGCATGTATGACCTCTCCTCACGCTGATTAAGCCACTCTCTCCCTAAGGAGAGATGTTACCTCCCTAATGGGTCTGTGTACATGAGTGTTTTTTTTTTCACGCATTACTTCTGCGTTGCGTGAAAACTGCAGCATGTTCTATATTCTGTGTTTTTTACGCAGGCCTGGCCCCATAGAAGTGAATTAGGCTTTATTAAAAAACACATTGTACCCACGCAGAAAAAACTGAACACTTGAATGCAATCACAGACAAAACTGACTAAACTTGCTTGCAAAATGGTGCGAGTTTCACTGAAAGCACCCTGAACGCATCCGGACCTTCTATGGGGCCAGGGCTGTGTAAAAAATGCAGAATATAGAACTGATGGGTGAAAAAAAAAACGCTCATGTACACAGACCCATTGAAATGAATGGATCAGGATTCAGTGCAGGTGCTATGCTTTCACGTCACACATTTCACCCGCACGAAAAACTCGCTCGTGTGAATAGGGCCTTACTGTTTTAAGGCCTGAAATGCGCATTATGGGATTTTTTATGTGTGTAGAATAAGCCTCGTTTTTAGCCACTTTTAATCAAAGCTGTTGTGTAAAGTCTTCTGTGTTTATCCTCTTGCCATCTCAGCACAGAGAGATTAGGTGTTTTGGTAACAGGTTGGCCTGGGGAATTCAACTTGGTGTGTTTTAAAGAGAGGACAGTAAACTACAAACAAAATAAAAATAAAACATAGGAGCGACTCACATCCATTCCACCATCCTGCAAAAAGATAGAATATGTCCTACTTTTGACCATTGTGCGGGCGGAACGGGAGAATGCATTATACACACGGCCATATTCTGTGTTTTGTGGATCCACAATTTTCGGACTGTAAAATGTATACAGTTGTGTGCATGAGGCCTAATAAGCCAAAATGGCTGAACAGAATTTATGTTTACTGTCTGCTTCTTTCAGGTCGTTCAGCATGTTTTATTAGTGTTCTAACTAATCACCTCATCCTTATGGAACAGAGGGTGTAAGGAAATTCATAATTAGATTTTTTTTTGCATAAATGATATCTTCTTTATGGTAACTGAACCCTATGAGAAAGGGTTCTTGCTTGCAGTGTTCCTCAGTCTCAATATTTGCACCTGTCAGTCTCGCACATTCTTCATCACACACACGAGCCTGCCTACCTATCTATGAAACCTGCGGTGACTATTTACTAGATCGAGGCTGTCAAACATATAAGTGGTAAAGCTTCTAACAGCAAACACTTAGCTTAGCTATATTTCCTGGCTCCTCTTATGGTATTATATGTCGTGTATTTTCTTTTAGATGAGTCTAGTACAGTGACATACCTAATGATGCACAAGAAAAGTACAATTTTGCTTTACATGATCCAATTTTGCCCTTTTTTTCCCTGTGTATTCTCTAGTATTATCTCTCGCCTTTTTTTATCAAGTGTTTCTTCTTTACTCCTCCCTTGTTTCGTGTTCTGTTCTCCCCCTATGCACAGCAGAGCACAGGGATGTGGTGCACAGAGCAGGGCACTGAGGGCTGGAGGGAGCAGGTAGAGAATGCTGCAGAAGCAGCTGTTTGCCTGGCCCCCTGATGTCTATAGAGAGCAGGCCCTCCTGCTCTCTTCATTCACAGAGCTCTCTCCAATTACTGGCGCAGAGTGTGGATGTGACACTGACTTTCTCCGGCATGATTAGGGGCAGCGTGGAACTGGGAAAATCACAGTGGCAATAAAAACAAGGACTATTTATTACAGGCGGGAGATGCTGTACCTTCCAAGCTACAGTGCCCCCCACACTGACCGTCTCCTCCTCTCACCCTCACTCCCTACTGTCCTTTTGTATTTCCTTAACCCATTCAGAGGTAAAGAGGCCAATTATAATTACTAAGGGAAACGAATGTTACAAATTTCTTGCCCTATTTGCCAGAACGTATCATTCTTCTTGACACATCACTCAAAACACTTTTAGACTTGGTTAAAACATACAACTTTACAGTTGAGATATAATTGCTGCAACAAGTGCCAAAGGAGGGCTAGCAACATTTGGACCACAGCAAGTCATTGACAAATTGAACAGAAGCTCCCCATGACTAGATTAAAGCACCTATTACGTTTAATTAGATTTTTCTTTCCGCTCTTTGCTTGCTAACTATACTATGCTGGAAACAGTCACCCAGATGAGCCCCCACTTTTCCTGCTGAAAGGAAATTCTGGGATCTCCTCTGGACCTCTTGAACCTATCTTTTACAGGGAACATGTAGCTCAGAACTGAGTATGAAAGCCAAGTGATGGTCAGCTGGAATATGCAGTGCTTCTTGTATTTCCCATTAGGCATCTTGTCAGTTTTCCCACGTTACAAAAAAAAAGCCCACAAAAAGCAGCTCTGATATTGTGCCATTAACTGTAATTGAATAATTGGACCCTGGTCGTTAACGAAAATAGATAAGCAGGGACCCATATTTAAATGCTATTGTCACGGAGTAATACAAAATAAGGAGTATTCTTTTAAGGGGTAATTCTATTAAAATGAGAAAATGAAAAAAGGTAACATCTAATTTAAAGGGAGTCTGTCACCAGGAAATTAACTGATAAACCAGGCACAATGCCTTGTAGGTCTTGATTGGTAAGGAGATGACTATGCAGGAGCATGGCCCTGTCGACCTGGAAGAAGAGGGTGGAGCTGGGAGAGGAAGAAGGAGGAGCAAGGGTGCACAGAGTGTGCACGTTACTTCTCATTTGCATATGAATTAAAAGTACAGTTTCTCCAGAATGAAGCAAAGAATTGCTAAAGCTACTTCCACATGTGTGTTACAGCCTTCAAGCAGGCAGCTCCGGCCTAAAATGCTGGGAATCGGCCAGACGAAAACTTCTTGCCACAGCAGTTTCTGTCAGGCCGATTCTCTGCATATTTGCCAGGTTGAAGTCGCATGTCCACCGGACCCCAGTACAGTTAATGTGGCTGGCTGTGGTGGGAATTCCAGTAGCATCTGCCAGAACAGCCTGCCGGAATGACTGCATCAGTTTGTGTCACCTCTATCGGAGATCAGTTATTTTTGATGAAAGAAAAGAGTACTTTTTCCCCCGTCAGAAATGAATGATCTCTGACCGAATTGACACAAATTGATGCAAACTTATCACTACTGCTGCTCCAAAAGAGATGGATCAGTTATATTTAATTAAAACTGATGATAACTGAGCATAACTGATGCTCAAAATAACAGATCTTCTTTTTCCTGTTCTTCTGATGGTTCAAACTAATGGAAAGCTAATGCTATGTTCATATCTCTGTTAAGGAGATCCAGCCTTCTAATCCGTTTCCGGCAGATTGTTTCGGCAGAGAACAGCCTGCTGGCATTCACCAGAGATGTGAACATGGCCAACAGTCATGTATGAAATCCTTGTTTTGGACCAACTATCTTCAGTGTCTCCTTACTGCCCCAATTCAGATTGATCTGCCACATGTGTGAAGCCTAAAATTAAGGTAATTATATGATAAAAATATATATCAAAAAGACTAAAGCCTGTATTAAAAATCATCGCTTGCTGGCGGCAGATCGTTCTATCTAATCGGGATCTGCTGCCGGCAAGCATTGATTCAGTATGGGGATGAGCAGTGGCAGTAGCGATCGTTCCTCCCCATACTGAGATCACTGCATGTAAAAGCAGCAGTCTTCTCGACTTACAAGCAGGCGATTGTTGGGAAAGAATGCTTCCTTCCTGATAATCGTCTGCCTGATCGGCTGATGTAATACAGGCCTAAGTGACCTTAGGTCACTAGAAATCTCTAGATGCAAATATTTAAACCAAGTGTTTCACCCCTGTTAACCCAAGGTAATGGCATTGCCACATCCAGAATTTACCCAAGATAGAAGCAGAAATAGAAACTACAGGGACATGAATATGTGTACGTGATATGTATGAGATATATGTACAGATATATATGTATGTGATTTTGTGTCCAAAATCTATTGTGTAAAAGCAAAATATTCATCATTTCTCTCTTGGCTCTTCTTCACTCAAATGTTTCTGTGATAGATCATGATCCAACATTAAGAGCCAACAAAACATTAACACAGTCCTTTACCTACGTTCTAGTCACCAGCAGGAAGTGCTGTCATTTTCTTTTTACTGTGGTGGGTGGCCCCTCACCAGGTTTGTCAACCTAAATTTTTTTTTTCTGGACAATTTATCCAAAAATTACTGAAAGCAAATATTTTTAATAGACAAGTTGGAAAACTATAAAGAACTATAAAGATTATAAGTAATAGATTTCTATAGGGAACACATTACCAACACTTACTGTGAGCTCTAAAATGCTGAGAATTACAATCAAAGTGAGTGACCCGTTCAAATACCACCGTCCTAAAAAAAAATAAAAAAAAAACATAATCTTTTTTTTACAGACACTGGAAAAAAAGTCCCTAATTTGTATAGACTGTCCAGGAATTTCTAGACTGTTGGCAACCCTGCCCCTTTCCTGCAGGGCCACTGTGCAAAAAGACTCCCAGTATACAAATTGCTGTGGGTTTAGGACTCTAAAATCTAATGAAATATTGCCTTTAACTTTGTATCTTTGCTACGAATTTGGAGCTCTGAATGAGAAAATGAATATCTGATTTCCAGAAATATTTAAAAATAACATAAAAACCTATTAAAACTGCAAACGTTAAGAAATAAACAGCGCTATATGAAAACAAAAGGAAATAAGTGTATCTGTTGCATTTCTGCTGCTGGAGTACTGCAGTTGTAAAATGGTAAAATGAAGGAATGATTCGGTATAGTCACGCGTGCTTGTGTGTTTGTTCCTCCGTGCTGTGACCTGTAGCCCCACAGCAGAAACATAGAAAAATAACAGCAGAAATAGACCACATGGTCCATCAATTCTGCCCTTATATTATTTCTTATACTTAAATTTCAGCAGATTTTCCTCATGCAAATCTATTGCGACAAATCCGCATCTCACCTACGCTGTGTGGATGGATGCTAACGCATTTCATTTAAGTACACCTATCTATTATATGTTTTTGATATAAATAGTTGTAAAACATGAGATGAGAAGGAAATTATTCATTTTCATTTCAGCTATAGAAATAAAATTACACAAACCAATATCTGCAAATGACACCTGCCGCCTTACCAGCGTGGCACTTGCCATCATACTGCATAGGAATATACAGATAGAGATGTATGGATTTAGGCAAGGATAGCGGTTATGGCCCTCTTTCCTCTCTATATGGGTAAAGTTTTCTCAGTAGAATCTGTGGCAGATGACTGTACTTTGGAACCTGTAATGCACACGGCGGCTTATAGATTTTTAAAGCAGGCTTAATTTTAGGTGCAGAAAAAATGTGACACAGAACTCCAAAGAATTTTTGTTAAAGAGGTTTGCTGGAAATGATTTTAAATGACTGGCGCAAGCAGGGCCTCCTAGGAGAGGGTGAGGGGGCAGGGCCTCATTGCTCAGTGCTCACTACATTCTGGCACTTGTATATACTACATACTGGTGAGTTTTCCTGTCAGGCTGCTCAGCCATCATGGGATACAATAGGCAGGATCAAATCATTACATTACATTAAGTATTGTAGAGCAGGACAGTGTGCAGTGAGGCCCCGCCCCCTCACCCCCCTAGGGCGTTCTTGTTCCTCCCTTCTGCCAATAGCAACATGGGCAGGAGTTGAAGAGACTGAGAGATCTCCATAGACAGCTCCTGTGATTCCAGCGTGAGAAGAGAAAGCTCAGCTCCTGCATTAACCCTATAGCACAGCTCCTGTGTTTCCAGTGTGAGAAGAGAAAGCTCAGCTGCTGCATTAACCCTACAAGACAGTCCTGACAGCTCCTGTGATTCTAGTGTGAGAGGCAGTGATGTTGTGAGGGGGGGTCCGGCGGGTGCGGCCCGCACCGGGTGACACCAGTCAGTGATGGGGCGAGTCGCCTGCCGGACCCAAGTTCCCAACACCACTAGCATCCCCCCCGGTAAGCGATCTGAATGCTAGCTTCCCCCCCCTTCCCCGTCGGTGATCTGTCTGCTACCACACCCAATGCCCCCGTCAGCGATCTGTCTGCTTAGCCCCCCCCCCCACATCAGCGGTCTGTTTACTATCCAAACCCCCCCCCCCACCCGTTACCGCTTGGGTCGGCTGGCAGGCTCAGTGAAAAACGTGAAGGGACGTCAGCGGTGCCCCGGCGGTCCCCTAAGTGACTCTTCCCGGACCCCTACAGCCAAGCCAACATCCCTGGAGGATCTTGACCCAACTACACTGCCTTCCAAGCTTCTGAATGCTACAGCCCCTACCTGGTTCCCGGACAGGACAATCGTAAGTGCACCAACGTTTTCTGCAACCAGTCCCCAATGTTTGAACGGGGTAATTGCTAGACAGCTAATTGCTAGACAGCTGAGTGCTAGGAGTAGATAGCTGGGAAGTGCATACTGTCTTAATCTTCCAAAGGAGTGTGTGCGTGATCATCACCACTGCTTACTGTTACAGACATCATCTAATGCACGATTGTGTTCAGTTTGAGTTTTGCCAAAAATGAGAATGTCATCACTGTAATCGAAAGCAAGGAAAGCAAGTAAGGAATGAATGTATTAAATTAAGTTTCTTATGGCATCTTGAAAGAATTCTGTTGCTGAACAGAACCCAAGCGATTTCCTTTTGCATCTTCTTAGGCATAATTAAAGAACGTTCTCAATTATCTGAACTCAGTTCTAGGTCACCTTTCTTAAGGTCCAGTTTTGAAAATATAGTTAGATAGTAGATGGTTGGATAATATCATTTATTGTGGCAGAGATGCGTCTTCCTCTTTGAATGGCAACATTTGGAAGACGCATATGCGCACAAAGTCTGGGATTTGAAGTCCAGGAGGTGGTCCTATCAGTGATTGACAGCCTATCCTCTATGACTGTGCTTACAGAGATAGCTGTCAATCACTGATAGGACCGCCTCCTTGACTTAAATGCCCAGAATAAGCAGGAATTTAAACTTATGAATTACAAGTTTTACTTAATCTTTTCCCAGAAGAATATAGTCAGGTCCATAAATATTGGGACACCAACACAATTCTAACATTTTTGGCTCTATACACCACCACAATGGATTTAAAATGAATCAAACAAGTTGTGCTTTAACTGCAGACTGTCAGCTTTAATTTGAGGGTATCTACATCCAAAACAGTTTGCATATGTGCCTCCCACTTTTTAACCCCTTAAGGACACAGGGTTTTTACATTTTTGCGTTTTCGTTTTGCGCTCTATGCCTTCCAAGAGCCATAACTTTTTTATTTTTCCGTTCACATGGCCATATGAGGGCTTATTTTTTGCGGGACAAGTTGTACTTTCCAACGCCATCATTTAATAATGCATACGGTGTAGTGGGAAGCGGTAAAAAAATTCAAAATGGGGAGAAATTGCAAAAAAAAAGCAATTTCACCACAGTTTTACGGGTTTCTAAATTACGACGTTTGATTTGCGATAAAACTGACCATTTAGTTTTATTCTACAGGTCAGTACGAATCCGGCGATACCCAATATGTATAGCTTTTCTTGCGTTTTGATGCGTGAAAAAAAATTCAAAAGTGGGAAATTTTTTTTTTTTTTTTGTCGCCATGTTTTGACCGCTATAACGTATTTGTATATAAGTGTATGGCGTTGTATGGGGGCTTATTTTTTGCGGGGCGATCTTAACTTTTAGTTGATACCATTATGGGGTGTGTAGGACTTTTTGATCGCTTTTTATTTAATTTTTTGAGGAAATGAAGCGTCCAAAAGCGGCAAATCGGCCATTTGGGCGCTTTTTCCGTTTTTCTGTTTACCGTATGGGAAATATATTTTTATATTTTTATACTATGGGCATTTTCACACATTGCGACACCCATGATGTGTATTTTTTTATTTTTTATTATTTTATTTTAATTTTGGGGAAAGGGGGTGATTTAAATTTTTAGGTTTTTATTTATTTTTTATTTTTTTATTTTTTTATTTTTTTACACTTTTATATAGATCCCATAGGGACCTATATAAATCAGTTACCTGATTGCTTCTATCATAAACTCCAATACACTTGTATTGGAGTTTATGAGCATTTACTACTTTCCTATGAAGCCCTATTGCTAACAAGGGCTCCATAGGAAATAGTAAGTGATAGCCTCAAGCTGAATGAAAGGCTTGAGGCTATCCCTTACAGCGCTCCGATTCTCCCGATCACCACTAGGGGGAGCCGGAGCGCTGCCGAAAGTTTTACTTTCGGTTTTAGCGCGTGCAGATGCCGTGATCAGGATTGATCATCTGCAGGGTTAAATGATCGCGGTCGGCAGCGCTGCCGACCGCGATCATCAGCTGCGGGGGTCAGCTACAGGAATCAGCCGGACCCCCGCAGCGATGGTGCCCGCAGCGGCCAGGAGCGGGTGCCATCTTTAGGGACTGGACACATGACGTACCCATACGTCATGTGTCCTTAAGGAGTTAAGGGACCAAAAGTAATGGGACAATTGGCTACTCAGCTCCATGGCCAGGTGTGTGTTATTCCCTCATTATTCCAATTACAATGAGCATATCAAAGGTCCAGAGTTAATTTCAAGTGTGCTATCTGCATTTGGAATATGTTGCTGTCAACTCTCAAGATGAGATCCAAAAAGCTGTCACTATCAGTGAAGCAAGCCATCATTAGGCTGAAAAAACAAAACAAACCCATCAGAGAGATCGCAAAAACATTAGGCGTGGCCAAAACAACTTAAAAAGAAGGAACACATCGGTGAGCTCAGCAACACCAAAAGACCCGGAAGAGGAAAACAACTGTGGTGGATGACCGAAGAATTCTTTCCCTGGTGAGGAAAACACCCTTCACAACAGTTGGCCAGATCAAGAACACTCTCCAGGAGGTAGGTGTATGTGTGTCAACAATCAAGAGAAGGCTTCACCAGAGTGAATACAGAGGGTTCACCACAAGATCTAAACCATTGGTGAGCCTCAAAAACAGGAAGGCCAGATTAGAGTTTGCCAAACGACATCTAAAAAAGCCTTCACAGTTCTGGAACAATATCCTATGGACAGATGAGACCAAGATCAACTTGTACCAGAGTGATGGGACGAGAAGAGTATGGAGAAGGAAAGGAACCGCTCATGATCCAAAGCATACCACCTTATCAGTGAAGCATGGTGGTGGTAGTGTTATGGCGTGGACATGTATGGCTGCCAATCGAACTGGTTCTCTTGTATTTATTGATGATGTGACTGCTGACAAAAGCCGCAGGATGAATTCTGAAGTGTTTTGTGCAATATTATCTGCTCATATTAAGCCAAATGCTTCAGAACTCATTGGATGGCGCTCCACAGTGCAGATGGACAATGACCCAAAGCATACTGCAAAAGCAACCAAAGAATTTTTTAAGGGAAAGAAGTAATATGTTATGCAATGGCCAAGTCAATCACCTGACCTGAATCCGATTGAGCATGCATTTCACTTGCTGAAGACAAAACTGAAGGGATAATGCCCCAAGAACAAGCAGGAACTGAAGACAGTTGTAGTAGAGGCCTGGCAAAGTATCACCAGGGATGAAACCCAGCGTCTGGTGATGTCTATGCGTTTATTTGTAGGAGAAAAGTCTTTCCCAAATCATTAACATTTTCTCTGTTTCTGGGGTTCGGTTTAAGGTTTTGCATGTGGAGGTCATCACCTTACGAACTTAAAGTGGCCCTTGAAAAACCTAAAAGTAGCCCCATCTTGTAGGCGAGCCCAAACTGATATAAGGCAGGGACAACACAAGTCTCATGTCGGCAGGGATAATAGAAGTAGGCGGGGCCAGCAATACCATAGTGCAGCCCCAAATACCGCCCCAGCAGAACTAAATACCACAGTGCAGCACAAAGTACTGCCCTATGACCATACTGAGGATGGTGATACAGTTGAATTCAGGAGGTCACTGCTCCTAGCATTAATTAATGCTAAGAGCATCAGATTGTTATGTACCCAGCAAGCGGCCATGAGGAGGGCTCAGAAATTTTCCTGTTGGGTTTATGGCCAGTCCACACCTGGTAATCTCATTGATAATATGGTCTCTTTTTCAGGGGTGCACCTAGTCTTTCTGCTGCCTGAGGCAAAAACTGAAACAGCGCCCCCCCCCCCCAATGCCAATTTCTTAACTTAACCCCTTTGCCACAATGCAAAGCGCTTATTGCCCATGGCCCTTCTGCTGCCCCCTTCTTGCCCCTACTTGGTGCTGACTGAAGCGATCGCCTCACCTGACCTCATTGGTGGTGCACCCCTGCTCTTTTTGCTTTTATAAATGTCCAGAGGGGTGTGTGATTTTATCATGGATCACCACCATGTTAATGTTTCTGTCTGCAGATTTTTCATGTTTTAAAACCATAAAGGGTTTTTCAAGATTTTATTGTGCATTACTTGTTCTACGTCCGCTTCATTTGTCTGGATTTATATAATGTATGGGGCTATTTAGCTTTGCACTCATAATATCAAGTGTGTCCCTAACAATCATGACTAGGAATGAGTGAACTTGTGTTTTCAAGCTCAGTGTACAAGGTTCGAGTTATCTAAGAATTTCGTTATGGATTCCCATACCACGGACCATAAGGCATGGTCCGTGGTAGCGGAATCCATATCGGAATTCTTTGATAACCCAAAGCTTGTACGCTGAACTTGAAAACACAAGTTTTCTCAACACTAATCATGACATCTGAGGCTGTATTGTACCCCAGCACCATATTGGAAAGGCTATGGCACCACACTTTTTCAAAAACCAATCTACACATTTTATATTGCATATGTATATATATATATATATATATATATATATATAGTTGCTCAGATACGAGGCAGCACACCGATGCAAATAGTGGTGACCCAATTTTATTCCAAAGCTACGTTTCTGCCTTCTCAATGAGGCCTTTGTCAAGCCTCATTGAGAAAGGGCTCATTGAGAAGGCAGAAACGTAGCTTTGGAATAAAATTGGGTCACCACTATTTGCATCGGTGTGCTGCCTCGTATCTGAGCGACTATATTTGAGGAAGATTGTCCGTTTCCCTGAGGAATTGCACCCGCCCACACCTGAACAGTGCTGCTCTTTTTCGGTGTCTATATATATATATATATATATATATATATATACACACAGATATAATAGTATCACTATTAATGGCATAGTGCATCTTACCATTTAGTAGCAACGACTGTGCCTGCTCTGGACCTCAGGGCAAAATAAACAAATTCTACAATTCACAGGCATAATACCGTACAAATGATAGAACTGGAACAGTCCGAACAATATTTAAGGGATGTCTTCTTGCATCTTACATCAGCAATTGAAGATTGCTTTCATTAAAGTATTATGCTTCCTGACCCTTCTGCCATAGTGGTGTCACTAGTGTCCCCTGGTCAGTATCTTCAGAAGTACTCCAGTATAATTCATGCCTAACATCCTTAGGCTTCTTCTCTGAATTGGCTGGCAGCAGATGCGGAACCGTAAACTGGCAGCTGTTCCTCTCACAGCAAGCTGTATGCCAACTGCAATTGTGACTTCAGCCTCGCCATCTTTTCCTACCTGCAGCATTGGTAAGATCAGGTATAACACAGATGGCGGTAACTATACAGAAATAAACATTGCACGCTACCTTACCTTGCTAGTAGCACCATTTATATGATGAGGGCTTTTAGGATTACTCACATTTAATTTTGTGCCAACATGCAGATAAAACATACCCTGTTAATTGGCAGGTTCAGTCTCGATAGTTTTAGCAAAATCATTGAAGTTGAGCTCTGTTGTACCGAATACCTCCAGCAATTTATCTCCTTTCATAAAATGCGACACCTTCAAAGGTTTACAAATGGACTCATGTAATTTCTTCCTATGTTTCTGAAATCAGCCATCACAAAGAAAAGAAAGTCCTTTGAACTTGGAAATGATTGGAGTTACAGGACAGCACATTAACAGATATAAATTTCCAAGACATGACTTTGGCTGACCATACACATGAGATATTTGTCGGTCAAACACTTGCCCTGCCAAGTGTGTAAGTGTTCTAAATGGGAAGAGGGAAGTTCAAGGGGTTGTGCCACTAATATAAATGTATCCCACCCAACAAATATCGCTGTTATATCACTTTCCCCATATACCCCCATTTATCAAAATCGCCTAATTCTTAAGTTATGAGTCTACTATTGTACCTTGCAGCAAATCTGCATTGGTATATAGTTGCTGTAGGTTATATCCTATATTTAAGCCTTGTAAGGACGAAGGAAGCCTCATTGGTAAGAACAAGGGGCATGGTTAGTGTCACATGCTCTGCTGATGTCAGGACACATTTTGCTGTTCTTAGACATGATGGGACAGCAGACACATAACAAACCAGGAAGTAGGATTGAAGCATGGGGGCTAAGAGAAAACTGAAAGTGAGGTAAATGAAAAAAGAAAAAAAAAAGAAAAAAGAAATCCAAGGAGGAATGGGAGCTAGAGTAATTGATGAAAATAAACTTTAGAGTGAAATGTAGTTTATGGCACAACCCTTTTTCACTACTGCTTCACAGAGAACAAAAGAATTAAGCATGTTGAAATGAAACAGCCTGATCCTTCTCTTCTACAACCTTTGTCATCAGGGGAGAGTTGGAAGACCCCCATATACATTAGATAGTAGGCCAATTCTGCAAAAATGTATAGGTTTGGCTGTTATACATCTAACGCTGATATATTAAAAAGTGCTTGACTGTGATAAACAAATCTTATCTAGTTCCCCCAAACTGCAGGTACCAGGTTCAGTCACAGAGACATCACCTTCATAAAGATGTTCACCACCACTGGGATAACAAAAAATAACTGATGTGTTTACTGGATAAATGATAAATGTATTCTACAAAGGGGAGGTATTGTAGCACCCCCAAGTCAGGGCAATGTGTGAGACTAACCTGGGGAATGCCAGTGATGGAGAGGCCGGCACGCTGTTCCTCTGGGGCACTCTCTGGGTTCTGAAGGGACACAGCCAGGTGCAGTGTGAGGTGCCCTTGGTGTTGTAGTTTAACGTGCCTATGGCTAAGTCCCTGATGTTTCGTGACGCCAGTGCCAATAAACGGTGGCACACCGTATTTATAGTAAGAATAATAGAGGTGCAGACTTGTAGCTTGAAAACAGAATTCCAACTTTACTGAAACAGTGGCAATACAGAAGGCAACCTCTTAAAACAGTTCTTGTTTCAGACAATAGACTTTTGTACAGTCGCAGTTACAGCAGGCTTACATCCAGCAAGGTAAAGTAGAGGGTAAAATAACAGGACTTTGAATTGCAGGTGAACGTTACTTTCTTCCTGACTTGTCCTGACTGGCAATTATTCTTCAAGGCCCCAATGCCCTACTTCTGGCTTATATCCTTGAATCTCCAGTTTACAGTGTACCTCCTCTTGACATCTCAGTACCTCTTGCTCTAGGGATTGCCTCTGCTTGACTTCTGCTGACTTGCTTAGGCCCGAGACATGTGGCCTTCACAGACTCCAGGGTCTGCACTCCTTCCCAGGCCCAGGGCCTGGTGTAGACTTCACAGGCTCATGGCCTGGAGTAGACTGAACTCTCTTTCCTTCCCTGACTGGGCCTTATATAGACTAGGGCTACCTAGCTCCCTCTAGTGACTAGAGCTGGAATTAAATCCCTAGCCGGCCTGCACATGGCACATTTCACAGTAACAGGGAATTAAATACCATAAATTACATTGCATTTTAAGAATAGGACTTTTACCAGCCTCCCCATAAATGAGAGGAACGACAGCATCCAAGTGACCCTTCTGTAGTGACGGGTATTACAACTCCCGTACACTACAGTATCAGACAGTTGAATAGTTAGATATCCCTTCTGTAAACAAACTGGAGTAGATTTACTATTAATAATGCAGTGTGTGTCAAAAAAAAAATGGTGTACATGCCTTGCCTTGCACTGCATTTATCAGTGTTGGAGTAAAACAAAGTCATCTTATAGGTGGCATAAACTTAGACTAGACCAGTGATGGGCAACGTGCGGCTCTCCAGCTGTTGCTAAACTACAACTCCCACCATGCCCTGCAGTAGGCTGATAGCTATAGACAGGCTTTGCATGCTGGGAGTTGTAGTTCTGCAACAGCTGGAGAGCCGCACGTTGCCCATCACTGGACTAGACAGTCTGATCTGATGTGGTAGATTTCTCATCTGTAACAACTTACATTCTGCCGAAGGATTCATGAGACAGAAATGGGCAATGTAGATTCTCAACATTCCACCCCTTTAAAGTTACAATGAAAAACTAATTAAGCTATAATTGAATCTTAGCTGACATTTTCCATTGATAAAGCAAAGGAAAACAACACAACACTGTACAGAAATGGAAGCAGGTAAGCATTTGCTCAAAAATCTGACTGATCTTCCAAATATTGAAAATGGTCTGAGTTGGGTTGGGAGGTAACAAAGATATTTTATTGATTCAGACCTAACACTCACTTAAATTGACCATACACATTAATATAATTCAAAACTGCCAATTTTGGTGGCACCAGCTGACCATCTAATGTGAATAGGGGCATTTATTAAATATCAATTAATAAAATGATTTTTAGCCCAAAATGGATAAATTGCAATAATAAAACATTGCCCTCGAAGGTGTTCATAGCCTTTAAGTTTTTAAGCTTCATGTTGTAGGTCTTCTTCAGTGTGGCAGGCAAGTAAGTGGCTTAATGGTGTATGTACAGCATATACTGCGACATAAACAGTTTCATGATCTTCCAAAAGGTTGCAAATGAAGCCCTAGCCAAGCCAAAGTTAAGAACACACAGGTATGTTTACTAAGGTCGATTTCACAGTAAGACAATTGGCACGAACCAGTGAATGTGAACCCACTGTTGCCTACCTCTAAGGGAGTTGTCTAATGTCTAATTGAACCCCTCATTCTTCGCAGTACCCCTGATGGTGAGCATAGACTTTCCAGAGGGGAACACCAGATCGCTACCTCTTGAGGAGGATTGGCAAACAAGGCAGCTGGTCCAGATGGACCAGGGGGTACCAGTGCAAGGTACCAGAGGTACAGACTTAGTCAGCAGGCCAAGTCACAACCAGGAGCAACAGTAGTACTGAACCAATAATAAGAGAATATTGTGGTTCGAAAATATTTCATTACTGTTGACCAGTGGCTTCATCAGAGCTAGAAGCATATTCATGAAGAACTCCCAGTATGTAGTGGTTGCCAATGATGCCAATAATAATTTAGATACTGATTGACAATGCTGCCTGTTAGCATCAAGTTGTTTTGTTACCTGAAGTTGTCAGCACTAGTTCAATATCAGGCAGTCCCAGAGGGGCTCTCCCCCTTCTATGTGATTCCTGTACCTTTACAGAGTTTCCTTTCGCAAGGAGCTCAGCACACTTCTGCTTCTCCTGAAAACACAAGCTGAATTATTAAATGTAAGCACACAATCAGATGTCACAGGCCAGGGGACTGCAGGGAGAGCAGCTAATCTTTCCTTCCTATTTCTCCTTGCGTTCCTCCACCTCTTGAATTCATGGTGTAGGATTATGGGAGATGCTCTCTTTATCTAGGTGGCAAACAGGACACGCAAGGAATATTTGCACCCCCAAATTGGAGAGATTAGGACATATTTGCTGAGGATTGGGGAGTTTTATCGCGTGTGACAGCAGCTGCTGGTTAATATTCATGAGCTGGATAAGTGGGGAAGAGCAGGCCTGACAGGGTTGTATGGGGGGGGGGGGGATAAAACTGTATCAGGGAAATTAACCAGAAGGATACTGACATAAGGAAAGAGAAGAAAGGAAGGCGGAAGAGAGGTCGGAGATGCAGAAAGATGGAGCGAGTAAGAGAGAAAAAGAAAGCAAAGAGAGAGGACAACAGAGAGAGGTCGAACTGTCTACAGCACTCATGAGTTATCACCAGAGACTTCCTAAGTATTAGATGTTGAAAGAACCAGGATAAGGAAATGAACCGCCATAGATTCCAGCAGTGCTGCAATATCCTAGCGTGTACACTGTATATGCAGGGCTTATTCCAAGAAATGTACACTGAAATGATCCAATGTGACTCATTTCAAACCTGTGGACAATGGAATTTCACAGTCCTATGTGTACAAGGAACAGCCCTGAACATGGTGGGTTTTTACCAGATCATCAAAGAAGTATGAAATTGATCAGATCGTTATGGTTGATGATTTTATTTTTGAGATATTCAGTCATGAGACAATTATACTCTGATCAAAAATAATCCAACCACGTTTAAAACAAATGTGGTCTACATACAGCCATCATGAGAGCTAAAATCTACTTACTGATTAGTCATTATTGCTGAGTGAAATAGTTGGCTCATTGAGAATATAGACTGTACCAAATATCCAGCATGGGCAAAAGGAGAAATTGTAGTATAAGGTTCTGACCATGTGCAGCCCTGCACGTTGTATGATTTGGGTATATTATGGCACTGTTATTTGAGGCTTATATGACACACATGCTGTCGTACTTATTTAGCACTATATGGTGTTATTATTTATTTGAACATTATTTTGGAAGTGTTAGCCTCTTTTGCGCATTGCAAAATTGTGTAGAGAATACTCAGTAAAGCCATATACATATACAAATCTCATCAAGAGACCACCTATTGAAAAAGACCACCTCTTATCCAGACCAGATTTCCTTTGACATATTTTATGAATACTGGCCATCTTCTTTGAGAAGAACTCCCCTCTAGAAAACCACATTTCATTTCAATTTTGGGTAGTCGTAAAACAGATTTCATTGCATTTCATGTGTTATTTGTCACTAAGGAGTTAACATACATTTTTAGTTCTTCATGATATTTTACCAGAGAAATATGTCAGTTTCCTAAATTCAAAAAGTATCGTAGCAAGTATGGCAAATGCATAAAATAGAACCAGACCACTGTGTATTGACTGTGTCTATTGATTTAGCAAATCCTATTGCTGGCAGACTTACCTTGTAGATGTGACAAGCAGTAGTCAACTGGGTAGACAAATAGACCCTGCTTTTTAATATTACCAAAACTTAAAGGAGTTGTCCCACGAGAAATATTATACAGTTTTCAAACCAGCACCTGGATCTGAATACTTTTGTAATTTCATGTAATTAAAAATTTGGCATAGCCACTGAGTTATTCAATAAAATGTATCTGTATAGCGCCACCTGCTGTTTGTTCTTTTACTTATTTCTTTGTCCTGCTCACTGAGAAGGCCGCACATGCTCAGTTTCATCCTTCAACTGCCTCCTGAGCTGTGATAGGGAGAGTTGAGACACGAATCCTGAGCTGTGATAGGGAGAGCATTGACACGCCCCCTTATCTGAAGCAGAAAAGACACTCCCCTTGAGCTGTCAGCTTGATATAAATCTAACAGAGCAATGAATGTGGAAATCTCTAGATCCATGTGAGGTACAGAGCTAGTTCTAGCTTTTTTTAAAAAATGTTGTCATGTGCTATATGATGTCTGATTTTCATTTTTTACATTAGTCATGGGATAACCCCTTTAATACATTTCAAGCAAACTCATTCTAAAATGATGGTTGCCGACTTCTAGCACATTCCTTTTTATGCTTTGAACCTATACTCCAACCAATGAACCAGAGGAGAATACACTGCTAGCATGGTCTGTTAAAGGAAATGTAGCCAGAAAATAACATTAAAGGGGTTATCCTGAAAAACATAGGAGGAAAGGTCATCTTTATCACATCGGCGGGGGTCTGAGTCCCAGTACCCTCGCCTATCAGCTGTTTCAGGGAGCCACCTCTAGTGAGGCCTTGACACTCATGGAGTGCCCAACCTCTTCTAACAGCTGATCAGTTGGGGTCCTGGGTGTCGGACCCCAGCAAATCTGACATTGATGACCTATCATAGGTCATCAATATATTTTCCCAGATAACTGGTTTAGGCCCCATGCACACGACCGTTGTTTGTTTCCGCGTCCGTTCCGTTTTTTTTCACGGATAGGATGCTTCCCCATTCATTTCAATGGGTCCGTCAAAAAATGCGGATGGTCAACCGTTTTTGATCCGCATCCGTGATCCGTGTTTTCATTCCGTCAAAAAAATAGTGCATGTCCTATTTTTTTCACGTTTGCGGACAAGGATAGGCATTTTTACAATGGATCTGCCATAAAAATCGGATCCGTCAAAAAAAACGGTCCGTCATCCGTTTTTTTTGACGGATGCAAAATTTCAAGGAGGAGCGGACGCGGAGACAGGCAACGGTCGTGTGCATGTAGCCTTAGGCCTAATTCACACGTCCGCAAAATGGATCCGCATCCCTTCTGCAATTTTGCGGAAGGGTTGCAGACCCATTCATTTCATAGAGGCAGGAATGGATGTGGACAGCACACTATGTGATGTCCGCATCCGTGTTTCCGCATCCGTGTTTCCACATCCGTGTTTCCGTTTCCGCAAAAAAATAGAACATGTCCTATTCTTGTCCGCAATTGCGGACAAGAAAAGGCATTCTTTCTATAGTGCCAGCAATGTGCGGTCCGCAAAATGCGGAATGCACATTGCAGCCGTCCGTGTTTTGCGGATCCGTGTTTCCGTGTTTTGCGGATCCGTGTTTCCGTGTTTCCGCAAAACACACTACGGACGTGTGAATAAGGCCTTATTGGAATGAAAACCACATAAAATTAACTGAGTCTACATATTTTGGTACTGGAAAAGTTCCCAACTCGGTCTTTGAGGAAGGCAAAAGTCCAGTGCAGATATGCATATCCTCTATTTTTTTATATACTTTTATGTGGTTATCAGTCCCATAAACCAGCTGGCATCACATGAAACTGGTATCAGTCATCTTTTATGAGGGTGCATATGGAGGTGCACTGATAGAGAAACTTATTCAACTGATGATTACATTTCATTGAAACACTGTCTTTGCTAAGAAAGAGTATGGATATTGACTGATTCTGGAGTTCGACCACTAGGTAGGGGCTGTGGAGAGCAGGACAAACATACTTTTGGTGGTGCTTTTCTCATCAGGAGTAGTGTGAATATGAACGTTTATTTGAGTCTTGCAAGTGTCCAGAGTGGAGAGTCACTGTAAAGTGATGATAAATTTGTTGATTATTTAGACAGTGTTGTCTAAGTTTCCACAACTGGTTTATTTTGCGGCAAAATTTTACTGCGTTTTTAGCACTTGGGATCACACCTTAAGTCATGCCCTTTTTACTGCTTGGTCACAATCTTTTCACACTAAACCATACATCTGTAGTTAGCAAGAGGAAGCTGTGGTTATTGAGGGCTCTAAAGTAAATGTGGTGAAATGTATACCAGTTTTTTTTGTAACATTTTTAGGCCTGTTTATTTTTTTTAAATTATGTCCTTCGAAACCCCCTTTAAGGTGTAGCGGATCATAGGCATAATATATTATTCACAATTCAACTATGATAAAAAAAACATTAGCAACAACTGTTAGATAAAAGCACACACACATTCTCCATTAAAATGGGAAAGGACTTAGAGGGATTGTTTCATGGATGTCCTGAAAGAGGTTATCCGAGATGGACTGCGATCCCGTGCAGCTGCTACTTCCGGGATCATGTGCTGTACATTGGGCACGTGATCTCAGCCTGGGGTTAGTACCCACAGTGCATACATTAGTCTGAATCTCTCCCAAGTGCTTTGGTGAGAGATTCAAACTCACGCTTGTGCTGCAGGTTGTAATCCCAAGCTGAGATCAGTGATGCCGGAAGTGTCGGATAACCCTTTTATACTAATCTCTTCTGTGAAGTATGCTTGTTTAATCATATGATTTTATTCATCTTTGCCACCCAACATCTAGACCATCAACATTATTGTAATTCTAAATAATTTCCTGGTAGAACAACCTAAAATTAAGGGTGATGGAGGACTCATAGTAAAAAAATATTGACAGGGTCCACCCCAATTAACAACGTCATAAAATCTGGAGGGATTTAAAAAGTGATTATTTTGGAGGTAAAATATAAATGTAAAGAAAATTCCAGTATAATAGCCTGATAGCTTTCTCTTCTCTCGAGGACATTTTTATATTTTTTTGGGGTACACTTAAAAAGAATCTACCACCAGTGACCTCCCTATCAAACTGTATGCATATACTGAGACATAGCTGTAGTCCACCTGATTAAAACGCTATTTTTGTTTTGTTGATCGGAGGCTGTGTTCCCGAGTTATGATACTTTTTCTTAATATGAAAATGAGGACTTTGGTGCAATGAGTGTGTCACCGTTGCTTTTGTTGCACCAAAGCTCCACTCCTTTCTGTGGTCAGCCCCTCTCTCGCTGCTTTGCCGCTGCCTGGTCCTGTCAATCAAAGCAGCGAGGAAGTGGCTGACCACACAGGAGAGAAGACTGGGTGCAGCAAGAGCAATGGTGACACACTCGTTGCACCAAAAAGCCTAATTTGCATATTAAGAAAAAGTATCATAACTTGGGAAGACAGAAGCCGATTAACAAAAGAAAAAGCATTTTAATCAGGTGAACCACAGCTATGAGAAGGAGATTGCTGGTGAGAGATTGCCTTTAAGAAGGTTTTAATGTCTCATTTCTTCTTTGGGCAGAAGGGAACTGGGAGGCGGAGGTCCCCTGCAAAATTGTGCCCTCCATGTAAGGCCTCTTTCACACTTGCGTTCTGAGGATCCGGCAGGCACTTCCGTCCCGCCGGATCCGTCAGAACGCAAGTCGCCTGAAAGCATTAGAAGACTGATCAGGATCCTGATCAGTCTTCGAAATGCTTTCAGGTTACTATGGCAGCCAGGACGCTATTAAAGGATAACTGTCACATTTAGACCCTAATTTCAGTTTTCATATATGTAGTTACTAATATGATAATATTCCTGAATCAATAACTATTAGACTTAGGGCCCTTTCACACCTGCGTTCTTCTTTTCCGGCATAGAGATCCGTCGTCGGGTCTCTATGCCGGAAAAATCCTGATCAGGATCATCCCCATGCATTCTGAATGGAGAGAAATCCGTTCAGGATGCATCAGGATGACTTCAGTTCAGGACCGGAGCGTTTTTTGGACGCAGCAAATACCGCAGCATGCTGCGCTTTGTATTCCGTCCAAAATCCGAACACTTGCCGCAAGGCCGGATCGGAATTAATGCCCATTGAAAGGCATTAATCCGGATCCGACCTTAAGCTAAACGTCGTTTCGGCGCATTGCGGATCCGACATTTAGCTTTTTCTGACTGGTTACCATGGCAGCCAGGACGCTAAAGTCCTGGTTACCATGGTAAAATGTAGCAGGGAGCGGGGAGCGGCATACCTACATTCCGTGCGGCTCCCGGGACGCTCCAGGATGACGTCAGGGCGCCCCAGTGCATGGATCACGTGATCGCATGGATCACGTGATCCATGCGCATGGAGCGCTCTGGCGTCATTCAGAGCGCCCGGAGCCGCACGGAATGTAGTATGCCGCTCCCCGCTCCGCTTACTATGGCAACCAGGACGCTAGTAGCGTCCTGGCTGCCATAGTAACCTGAAAGCAATTCGAAGACTGATCAGGATCCTGATCAGTCTTCTAATGCTTCAGGTGACTTGCGTTCTGACGGATCCGGCAGGACGGAAGTGCCTGCCGGATCCTCAGAACGCAAGTGTGAAAGGACCCTAACTTACCCCTTATTTAATAAGATTCAGCCCTTAAGCCCTTAGCAACCAGTCTGCATAAAACTGCAATTTCACTATTCTGTTAAGATGGCTGCCCTCAGCCCTGAGGCTAATCCATAGGACACCTGCAGTGAAGTTAGTGAAGACCAGCTCTGTATAGGGGGGTCTTGCAGTGAAGCTCCCAGGTCTGGCTGAAGCCTGTAGTCCTTCTACAAGCTCTCCTCTTATCAGATAAGGCTTTCATTTATACACTGGGCTCTACATTGTCCTTCACTGCTAAGGGATTGTCTGCCAAGCACAGGCATGTGGAGAAGTTCACACACACAGCCCAGCACTGTTATCTCCTGTCAGGAAGAACCTGGCTTTTTATACATTCCCTTACAATGTTGACTCACTATCAGTTCCCAGTGCATGCAGCGTGCGCCGTCCTCATCTGGTAGACGGAAGGAGCATAGCAACCTGATTTTATCTCAGGTAACAATAGCCAATACTGGGGACTTTTAGGTGGCTTTTAGGGGTTATTTATTAAATAATCAGAAATTAAAACAGGGCCAACAAGTTGATATTAATCACCAAAATCCAATAGTAAAAAAAAAAAATTTGACAGTTATACTTTAAAGTCCTGGTTGTCATAGTAGTAGTGGGGAGCGGGGGAGCGGTATACTTACAGTACGTGCGGCTCCCGGGGCGCTCCAGAATGACGTCAGAGCGCCCCATGCGCATGGATCACGTGATCCATGCGATCACGTGATCCATGCGTGTAGGGCGCCCTGAAGTCACTCTGGAGCCCCGGGAGCCGCACGGACTGTAAGTATACTGCTCCCCCGCTCCCCACCACACTTTACCATGGCAACCAGGACTTTAGCGTCATGGCTGCCCTGGTAACCATTGAGAAAAAGCTAAATGTCGGATCCGGCGATGCGCCGAAACAACGTTTAGCTTAAGGCCGGATCCGGATTAATGCCTTTCAATGGGCATTAATTCCGGATCCGGCCTTGCAGCAAGTGTTCAGGATTTTTGGCCGGAGCAAAAAGCGCAGAATGCTGCGGTATTTTCTCCAGCCAAAAAACGTTCCGGTCCTGAACTGAAGACATCCTGATGCATCCTGAACGGATTTCTCTCCATTCAGAATGCATTGGGATAATCCTGATCAGGATTTTTCCGGCATAGAGACCCGACGACGGATCTCTATGCCGGAAAACAAAAACGCTAGTGTGAAAGAGCCCCAATCCAGCCCTGCTATGCAACTATGAGTGATCATATTTACATATCCAAGAATAAACATCTTCATGTTCCACTCCATCACTAAACAAAACCCACTGGATAAATTCACAGGAACCTGTTGGTCATTCAGGGCTATGTATTATATCACAATTTCACATTTTACATCTAAATACAGTATATTATTGCTATATCCATCCAATGCTCTTTACGTGCCAATCTACAGAGACACGTTTCTACAGCTGTTTCATAAGGAAAGATGTGTTCTCCCTTTGTTTGCATTATTATTGGGACTATCAATCTAATAGAGAGTATAAAAATAAAAACATGCATAATTGATCAGTTTTGAGTGGTGGAAATTTGTTTCATCCATCAGAAAAATTATTAGACATACTTTCATTTTTTTTCCTCAGTGATAATGAATAGAGGTAATTAATCAGTCACGAACATAGCTGAGTAGCACTGTCTGCAACAATGGAAATTATTTCCTTCTGGTAAATCATTCCCATCATTTCAAATATCTACACATGCATGCTCCTTTCCTGATAAGTATTCAAATGAAAAAATATTGGGGGTCATTTATTAAGACCGATGTTTTAGATGCTGGTCTTAATGACCCCTTGCGGTGGCGGTGGATCCGCCAAAGTTTTGTAGAGGCACCTGTCTATTAATAACTTTGGTGTATTCACCGCCGGTCTAAGTGTGAGCCAGCTTCCTTGCCGTCTTACATTCAGACCATTTTGTGCTCATAAAACAGGCATAGAAAACGATAAATCAGCCGGCCCATCCCCTTCCCCACCCACACCATGTCCCCCTTTTTAAGACCCGGCGTGAGCAGGGAAAAGTCACTGATTGCAGTGCAAATAACCTTTGAGCCACAATCTGCGATATATATATGCATCAGAAAAATGGGGTATATCTCATAGTAAATGACCCCCATTGTGTATGGTCACCTGTACTCAGCAGGAAAGACCAGACATTGTTAAAATGCAATACAGATAAAATGCTCCAAATCATGAGAATTGACTCGGCACTTTCCATAGTTATGGCCATTGGAGCTTCTTTATCATAGGCACCTAGATTTTGGCAACTCATATGCTGGAAAGCAAGGGACGCATACACTGGCCATGCCAAAAGTGTACCATGTGCTATTCATAATACTGCTGGGTTCTTACATGAAAGAGGGGCTACTGAACCCCCTCAAGCACAAGGAATCGGGTGCAACTGCTACCACTGCGCTACCTATAGTTATGGCCCAGCGTCTTGCCCAGGGCTCTCTGTGGTCTGTGTCCACCCATTCTATGAAACATTTGATTGAAGTTTCTATGCATTTTATATATGAATGTGATGGAATTTACATTTTGTCATCCATTAGCTGAAATGTCTTTTCAAGGTTATATTGAAGTTAATTAAAGGGGAAATTCATTCTTAACCAAAGGGATTTAATGCACTGAGCACACAAGAGTTCAAACTTAAAATTGTAATTAATAATATAGGTCATTTAAAGCATCTATAAGAAGGGGAAAGTGGTGATCCACCCTTACTACCTTATACATAAAATGTGCAAGAGGAGCAGAATAGAGGAGCATGATTAGATGGAATTTACCTGGAATGACCCTTTTGACATCATAACACCTATTAAATAGCCCTTTCACTTTTGTATTACTGCATGTCTTCTGTGGCCTGCGGACATTATGCTTCTTCAACCTGTGTTAGATCAGAAATTGCCAAATCTCTACCAAAATAGGTTGACAACAGTCACTATATGGGATAATGTATGCCATATTGTGAATGATAAGACTGCTAGATGCCATTGAGAAGTACACTTCTATAGGGACTGATTTATCAAATATTAATATATTTAAGTCCAAAATAACTCACATTTGCATATATCTAATTTTTTTTTAACTTTTTGTAATATGAAGTTTTGTCTTCCTCTAGATCAGGGGTGCACAACCCATGGCCTATAGACAGGGGCGGATTGTCCATAGACTTACAGAGAAATTTCCCGGTGAGCCCTCCTCACGGCCAGCCAGTAGAAGCTTTTGGGCATGTATTTTGTGCAGATGGGGGCAGTATTTTGTGATGGAATATGGTATTTGTCTCTGTTGGGGTGTGCCACAATATGGTATTTCTGGTCCTGCCTACTTGTGTTGGCCTTACCTTCCATCAATTTGGCCACTTTTATTTTTTTTTCCAGGGCCACTTTAAGTTCCCAATCCGCCCTTGTCTGTAGAGCAATTCTTTGCAGCCCCTGTCCTGCTGGACAGAAACACAACTGAACGTACGATCAGCAGCATTACTGACTAAAGCACCAGACAGCACTGGTTTAAAGGTCCTGCTCTTGAACTCTAGCAGGTGCCGGCCAGGTCCCCAGCTGTCAGTGACAGCAGAGAACCAGAGGAGAAGACAGACGCTGTTTATTACCACTAGAGATGAGCTAAGTTTTGAAAAATTTGATTTAGCAGCTTTGCCAAAGTTCCCCAAGAAATTTGATTTGTTACAAATTTATTTGTCAAACTAATAACAAATCATTGGATGCAGGTAGTAGATCACCAGAAATCAATTAAAGTAAATTGTAAATGTGGGAGGACCTCAAAAATACCTAGGGTTGTATATAATTACCGCAATATATGTAATACTGTAAAAAAAATTATTAATGCTGTGAATAATTATAGGAAGAATGTTAAAAATAATGTTAAAAATATATATTATAGTTGATCAACTAACATTTACAAAAATGTATAAAAAAACAGAAAAAAACAAAAAAAATAATATATATATTTTTAACACTATTTTTAACATTCTTCCTATAATTATTAGCAGCATTAATAAATTGTTTATAGTATTACATATATTGTGGTTATTATATACAACCCTAGGTATTTTTGAGTGCCTGCCACATTTACAATTTGCTATAATTTATTTCTCTCTGCGACACAGGGGTGAGTCGCTGGGTAGAGCACCTATCCAGAAGTTTCTCAGTTTGGTGCAGCCACTGATCCAGTTTCAGAAATCAATTAAATACTGCAGAGGCGATCAATGAGTCATATACAGTTGAAACCAGAAATTTACATACACTATATAAAAAGACACATATGCATGTTTTTCTCAATATCTGACATGAAATCAGAAAAAAACCTTTCCTGGTTAATTAGGATTACCATTATTATTATTATTATTATTATTTGCCAAATGCCAGAATAATGAGAGAGAATGTTTAAGGGCATTTTTATTACTTTCTGCAAAGTGAAAAGTTTACATACATTTCATTAGAATTTGGTACCATTGCCCTTAAACTGTATGACTTGGGTCAAACGTTTTGGATATCCTTCCACAAGCTTCTCACAATAGTTGGTCGGAATTTGGGCCCATTCCTCCTGACAAAACTGGTGTAACTGAGCTATTTTTGTTTGTCGCCTTGCTCGCACCTGCCTTTTCAGCTTTGCCCATACATTTTCAATAGGATTGAGATCGGGGCTTTGTGGTAGCCACTCCAAAACATTGACTTTGTTATCCTTAAGCCACTTTGTAACCAGTTTGGCAGTATGCTGTGGGTCATTGTCCTTTTGGAAGACCCATTTACGCCCAAGCTTTAACTTCCTGGCTGATGTCTTGAGATGTTGCTTCAGTATTTACACATAATCTTCTTTCCTCATGATGCCATCTATTTTGTGAAGTGCACCAGTCCCTCCTTCAGCAAAATAACCCCACAACATGATGCTGCCACCCCCGTGTTTCACAGTTGGGATGGTGTTCTTAGGCTTTCAAGCTTCTCCTATTTTCCTCCAAACGTAACGATGGTCATTATGGCCAAAAAGTTTTAGTTTCGTCAGATCACAGGACATGTCTCCAAAAATGTAGGTCTTTCTTGCTGTTTGCATTTGCAAAGATTAATCTGGCTTTTTTATGTTTCTTTTGGAGTAATGGCAGAGTGGCCTTTCAGCCCATGTTGCTACAGTACTCGATTCACTAATATAGCAATAGAATGAAATACATGTGTGGGACCCTTTCCAAAACACCTAAACTAATAATGCCACACATTTCCAAATAAAAAATTGATCTTTATTATATAATCCAAAAAAGATATACATGACAAAAGTTCATAACAGTAATAAAATTACCATGCGAGAAGTGCTATAATGCAGAGTAAACCCTCCTAGAGAGAAAGGTCAAGTAAGTAAATGTACAGCTCCACTTACCAGCAGTTTGCTCTTGCCCTCCCCAGCTTGGTCAGTATTTGATGCTCTATTATTATCATTATTATTATTATTGTTGTTACCACCAGCATGCTCTTGCCCTCCCCAGCTTGGTCAGTATTTGATGCTCTATTATTATTGTTTTCTCCTTGTTTGTGGGGGTTGGGTTGAGGTTTCACAGAGTTTGGTATCCGTACTGTTAAGTGTTCTAATTTGAGATCAATTGTACGCTTACCACATTACTACTCATCTCCCCTCCTTCCATTACGGAGTACATGCATTTATATAGGGGGTCAATATAGGTATATCTTACCTTAGTATTTGATTGGATACTGCAGAGATTCTTTTTGGGTTTTCTAACATCTTACTTTATTGTGGGGCTAACAGGCCACCACTAGGTTTATGTTCACAGATCCAATACCTAGTATCCCCTATTTTAGAATTATTTTTAGTCACTGCTGGTAATTGGAGCTGTACATTTACTTACTTGAGCTTTCTCTCTGGGGGGTGGGGGGGGGGGGTGGGGAGGGGGTGTTACTTTGCATCATAGCACTTCTCGCATGGTAATTTTATTATTGTTATAAACGTTTATCATCTATGTATTTTTTGGATTATATAATAAAGTTCATTTTTTTTATTTGGAAATGTGTGGCATTATTAATTTAGGTGTTTTAGTACTTGTTTCACGGTGGATGTTGACACAATCTTACCAGCTTCCGCCATCATCTTCACAAGGTCTTTTGCTTTTGTTCTTGGGTTTATAGGCACATGTCAGACCAAAGCACGTTCATCTCTGGCACACAGAACCCATCTTCTTCCCAAGCGGTATGATGGCTAGACATTCCCATCTAGTTTGTACTTGTGTATAATTATTTGTACAGATGAACGAGACACCTTCAGGTATCTTGAAATTGTACCCAAGGTTGAGCCAGACTTGTGCAAGTCCACAATTCTCTTCCTGATATCTTGGCTGATTTCTTTAGACTTTCCCATGATGCTACACAAAGAAGCAGTGTATTTCAGGTGTGAATTTAAATACATCCACAGATGTGTCTCTAATTAACTCAGATGTTGCCAACAAACCTAACAGAAGCTTCCAAACACATGACATCATCATATGGTCAGTCCAGAATTGTTTAAAGGCATAGTAATCTTAGTGTATGTAAACTTTGCAGAAAGTAATAAAAATGCCTTAAAACATACTCTGTCTCCCATTATTCTGGCATTTGGCAAATAATAATAATTACGGTAATCCTAATTGACCAAAAACAGGAAAGGTTTATTCTGATTTCATGTCAGATATTGAGAAAAACATGCATATGTGTCTTTTTATTTAGTGTATGTAAACTTCCGGTTTTAACTGTATAAACATATAAAACATAACTTTTACTTATTGTTACCAATAAAAAGAACCAGACACTTAAGATACAAATAATTAACAAACAAAAAGAAGACAAACGCGGAATGTGGCAAGAATTCAGGTGCACGGCGGCACACACCAGCAGAAATATATATTAAACCGGGTGTCCTACCACTTTCCAGGCATGTTCTAGGTATATCCAGTAGTCCATACAGTTGTCAGGCAAATGTCCCTAAACTGTGTAATAAGGATACATCAGTTGAATAGAGGATTTCCTTGCCCTAGTAATGCATTAAGGGGGGTGCTACCTCTGACCCTGATAGTCTAGCCACAGAGCACTCACCCTGACAAGGGGGACCCCTTCCGGAACCTTGCCCTAAATAAACAAGCCCTAAATAGCCCTATCCTGCTCATTCCCTACATGCATGTTTCACACTCCAAAACAAATGCTCATCAGGGGAAACAAATTGCGAGCTGGGCATAAAAGGGGAGATAGTACGCATATGGGTAATTGTTACTGTCAAACAGAAAGGCAGGAAATAAAAATGATAATTAGTCCCAACCCAGTCATGTCATATGACATGAGTATATAAGCCGGTCAAGCAGACCGAGCTATATCAAAAAAAGGGAGGGCAGCATTAGGTCTGATACAACCTGTGGGCCTGATACAACCTGTGGGCAAATAGTGGCCTACATGTATTTAAAATTGGAGCCGCCTCAGAGCGAGGCCTGGCTCATAACGCCATGACGTGCAGATGACGTCATCGCGTCAGATTGCGCGAGATTAGAGGGCGATCCTGGAGATAACATTTTCAGGCAACCAGGACACGATCCTGGCACTTGTCACCGGCGAAGTCCAGGGTAAAGGACCTCGACTTTATTAAAATGACATTATTGGCGCAAATAAATCAATACTTTTTCTAGGCATTGCGCATCCAAATAGCTAAAGAGCCATAATATAGATATGATGAAGACCAAAGCAAAGTCTATCTATATCTATAGTCACCGATGATTAGACTAGAGATCACCATAATAACAGTAAGCATGCAAAAAGAGCAAACCAACATAAAAATAAGGATAAAAGAAACAAACAAATGACCAAACAAGATCTACAGGGTGGGCCATTTATATGAATACACCTTAATAAAATGGGAATGGTTGGTGATATTAACTTCCTGTTTATGGCACATTAGTATATGTGAGGGGGGAAACTTTTTAAGATGGGTGGTCACCATGGCGGCCATTTTGAATTGGCCATTTTGAATACAACTTTTGTTTTTTCAATAGGAAGAGGGTCATGTGACACATCAAAGTTATTGGGAATTTCACAAGAAAAACAATGGTGTGCTTGGTTTTAACACAACTTTATTCTTTCATGAGTTATTTTCAAGTTTCTGACCACTTATAAAATGTGTTCAATGTGCTGCCCATTGTGTTCGATTGACAATGCAAACCTCTACTCCCACTCTTCACACACTGATAGCAACACCGCAGGAGAAATGCTATCACAGGCTTCCAGTATCCGTAGTTTCAGGTGCTGCACATCTCGTATCTTCACAGCATAGACAACTGCCTTCAGATGACCCCAAAGATAAAAGTCTAAGGGGGTCAGATCGGGAGACTTTGGGGGCCATTCAACTGGCCCACGATGACCAATCCACTTTCCAGGAAACTGTTCATCTAGGAATGCTCGGACCTGACATCCATAATGTGGTGGTGCACCATCTTGCTGGAAAAACTCAGGGAATGAGCCAGCTTCAGTGCATAAAGAGGGAAACACATCATCATGTAGCAATTTCGCATATCCAGTGGCCTTGAGGTTTCCATTGATGAAGAATGGCCCCACTATCTTTGTACCCCATATACCACACCATACCATCAATTTTTTTGTTCCAACAGTCTTGGAGGGATCTATCCAATGTGGGTTAGTGTCAGACCAAATACGGTGGTTTTGTTTGTTAACTTCACCATTAACATAAAAGTTTGCCTCATCACTGAACAAAATCCTCTGCGTAAACTGAGGGTCCTGTTCCAATTTTTGTTTTGCTCATTCTGCAAATTCAGTGCGCCGATCTGGGTCATCCACGTTGAGATGTTGCAGTAGCTGCAGTTTGTAAGGGTGCCATTTGTGAGCAGCTAATATCCGCCGAAGGGGTGTTCGTCTAATGCCACTCTTCAGTGACATGCGGCGAGTGCTACGCTGTGGGCTCTTGCTGAATGAAGCTAGGACAGCCACTGACGTTTCTTCATTAGTGACAGATTTCATGCGTCCACATTTTGGCAAATCCAACACCGAACTAGTTTCACGAAACTTAGCAAGCAGTTTGCTAACTGTAGCATGGGAGATGGGTGGTCTCGTAGGGTATCTTGCATTGAAATCTGCTGCAATGACCCGGTTACTGCGTTCACCAGACATCAACACAATTTCTATCCGCTCCTCACGTGTTAACTTCGGCGACATGTCAATGGCTGTAAACAAAGAGAAACTTGTAAATAACTTATGAAAGAATAAAGTTACGTTACAACCAAGCACACCATTGTTTTTCTTGTGAAATTCCCAATAAGTTTGATGTGTCACATGACCCTCTTCCTATTGAAAAATCAAAAGTTGGATTCAAAATGGCCAACTTCAATATGGCCACCATGGTCACCACCCATCTTGAAAAGTTTCCCCCCTCACATATACTAATGTGCCACAAACAGGAAGTTAATATCACCAACTATTCCCATTTTATTAAGGTGTATCCATATAAATGGCCCATCCTGTATAATATGGAGAAAGATAGCTACATAACAGAGACAAACTGTCACAATGCAAACCCACAGATAGAAGAGGGCAAGGGATGGGGAAAACTTATATGTACCAAAAACAGCTGTTACGGGGAGGGTTTTACCAGGTCCCTGTGCAGGGAGGCATGCGGCAAGGATCTAATGCTGCCCTCCCTTTTTTTGATATAGCTCGATCCACTTGATCGGCTTATATACTCATGTCATTATCTGTTGACATGAGTGGGTTGGGACTATTTTTCATTTTTTTTTTCTGCCTTTCTGTTTGACAGTAACAATTACCCATATGCGTACCGTCTCCCCTTTTATGCCCAGCTCGCTATTTGTTTCCCCTGATGAGCATTAGTTTTGGAGTGTGAAACATGCATGTAGGGAATGAGCAGGATAGGGCTATTTAGGGCTTGTTTATTTAGGGCAAGGTTCCGGAAGGGGTCGCCCTTATCAGGACGGGTGCTCTTTGGCTAGGCTGTCAGGGTCAGAGGTAGCACCCCCCTTAGGGCATTAGTAGGGCAAGTAATTCCCCTATTCAACTGATGTATCCTTATTACACAGTTTAGGGACATTTGCCTGACAACTGTATGGTCTACTGGATATACCTTGAACATGCCTGGAAAGTAGTAGGACACCCGGTTTAATATATATCTCTGCTGGTGTGTGCCGCCGTGCACCTGAATTCTTGTCACATTCCCCATTTGTCTTCTTTTTTTTTGTTTGTTAATTATATGTATTTTAAGGGTCTTTTTGGTTCTTTTTATTGGTAACAATAAGTAAAAGTTATGTTTTATATGTTTATCTATGACTCATTGATCGCCTCTGCAGTATTTAAATTAATTTGTCACGAATTGCTATAAATCAGGTATACCCACGCCACTCTGCCTTAGGGTACAGCCACATCGAGCAGCCATGAAAATTAAAATACTTAAATATTACTTCTTTATAAATATATTACTAAATAGCTTTCATTAGCTATAATGGCTCGTTTTGTCCGGGGAGCGATCATTAGGAGACATAAAATGGCTGCCATCCTACTAGTCCACACAAAACCTGTCCTAATTACACAGGGTGACATGTTAAAGAGCTACCCTATCTTCCTCTCTTACTTGTCAGGGATTATGATCCTGAATACAGATTAATATGATCTTCAGATGAATCTCTGTAGGAATGGAGTTCATTAGGAGACATGAAGTACAGAGAAGAGGGTGGGGATGTGGCTGATGAGAAGTATGCAGCCTCCAATACCACAGTCTGTCCTGTCCATTCTTTATGTACTTCATGTCTCCTCATCAACTCCATTTCTACAGAGATTCAGCTGAAGATCTGATCATCTGTATTCAGGATCATAATCCCTGACAAGAAGGAGAGGAGGATGAGGCAGCTCTTTACCTCAGTGTTCTGAAGTAACTTGTCCTCATGTGTGATTAGGACAGGTTTTGTATGAACTAATAGGATGGTGTCCATTTTGTTTCTCCTAATGATCGCTCCCTAGACAAAATGAACCACTATAGCTAATGAAATGTATTTGGGAATATATTATACTAAATTAATATTTAAGTATTTTAATTTTCTTAATTCCCAGAGAACCCCTTTAATGGCTGTGTGGCACCTTTAATGCATCTTTAAACAGGGGCTGTTGCTGGTATAGGGTTTGGCTGGTTAGGTGGGGGGACAATATGCTGGCATACCCACTTCTCCAACCCTAGCGCTCTTCTGCCATCTACTTTTTCCCATCATCTAATATCAATGAGAAAGTGGTTCTGCATCTAGAGTTCTAGAGTTCAAATGTCTCTGCATCTAAAGCCAGAAAAACTGGATGGTATTGGTTGGCACACTGGCACTGGAATAATAAAGGCTTTCATCTTATTGGTATTGAATTACATATCTTAGTTTATGGCTGATGTAGGAATAGTCTCCCTGCACTCTTCCTGCACTGTCCCTGCACTTTCTGTAAAATCTCCCTCTCCAATATTCTTCTATTGATCCTTTTCAGCAACATTGTCACTAGTGCTTGAGCACCTGCGATGTCTCTCCTTTTCCTCAGCTCACAGGACAATGGCGGAGACTGCTCGAGATGAGGGGTTTATAGGGCTGTGGCAGCCCTATAGGGTTAGGGTTAGGGTTAGTGGGTTAGGGTTAGGGTTAGGGTTTCTGCGTATTGACTGGCTACACAGCATTATAGGTGATCTTGCGTTGCAAGACTTGTCTCCTCTACATTTAGTTTTGCTTTGTAACACATGCAGCCCCCATTTTAGGAACACCTGATTCGTTACCATAAGCATGAGGAAATTTGGACCAAATTCCGCTTCAAATTCTTCGCTTTACTCAACACTAATTAACGCTTCTGCATTCTCCTCAGTTTATCTGCCTTGCGCTCAATGTGCACTATGCAGTGAATAGAGGAAGCTGCTATGCAGTTTCCTCTACTGGATCCGGCGATCACATGATTGCCTGGTGTCTTGGGGGCAGAGCAGAGCTGCTTGGTCTTAGCAGATCCTGATGAGCTCTGACTTGTGCAAAGCTCCCACAGGGGGCTGTTTTCCCCTGTAAATGGGGCTCCTTTGGATGCAAAATACAAAATAAATGTGTCAGTGTCCCCTAGAGGTCTTTTAATGACCTCTTGGGGGACATATGATGTGACAAAAATATATATAAAATAAATAAGACAAAAATGATTACAAAAAATGTAAAAAAAAGTAAAAAAAAGTAATAAAATAAAAATATAATAAAATACAAAAATACAAAATAAAACGGTGTCCCCCCAGAGGGCTTTTAATGACCTGTTTGGGGACATGCTATGTAGCAAAAATATATATGTTAAAAAAATAAAAAAGTAAAAATACAGTAATAGAAGAAAAAAAAAGAAAAAGAAAAATACAAAATAAAAAAGGTAGTTCCCCCAGAGGATTTCAATGACCTCTTGAGGGATGTATGTGTCAAAAATATGTTAAAAGAAATAAAAAATGAAAACAATAAATTATAAATAGAAGACAAAAATAAAGACGCCCATGCCAAACAAAACCAATGCCATTATCGCCCTATTCACATGAAACTATTAAAATAGGGAAATAATTTTAATAATTTATTTTGGTGTCAGTTTGCATATATAAAGAAAAAGGAGCTATAGTTTAAAATAATTACTTCTTAAAAATATTTTGCACAATCCCCCCCCCTCCCCCTTTTCAATACTGGCCATTAAAGAGTTAACCAATGAGCAGTTTCCCCTGCTAGTAAGGGAAAGTGCTCACTGCTTTTAGCAGGGCACCTATACCAGTGTCGGGAGACAGGGGGCGGTAATAACCAATGAGCGCCGTCCTCTGCAGTGAAGGAAAGAGTTAATTTATGAATAGGAGACAGGAAGGAAGGATGTGTCACCACTTGAGCCCTTGTTATATTTCACAATTTTGGGGACAATTACTGGGAACAAGGAGGAGCTGTTGCAGTGCTGAGACATAAAGACTTGCTGGCATAATTTCCGTCAAGCAGAGGGAGCCAGCTCCCAGCTTGAGATATCAGGGGAAGACAAAGCCTGCTACACAGGAAGTGCAGTCCAGCCAGTGCCTGGAGAAGGAGAGGAGAGCGGTGCAGGAGATTTAAAGCAGAGTCCGTTATCAGAGCTTAGGAGTGGTGTGATGTTGCCACCCAAGTGAAGTAGTGCAGCCCAGACAGGTACAGAGAGGCTATGCCAGGGAGAGCATTGTGTGACACTGAAGGAAGAGTGCAACATGGATCAGTGCAAGGGAACAGATTGTGGTCGTGTCAGACAAGCAAGGCCTCAGAAGTGCCTGGCCAGATTCTAAACTGTAGCACAGAGAAAGGTCCCGCCTTGGAGAGATAGAGACCCAGATACCAGGAAGAAGGGGTGGATTGGGAACTTAAAGTTGCCCTAGATAAAATATAAATGTGGTCCCATGTTATAGGTGGGTTCAAACTGATAGAAGATGGGCCAAAACAAGTAGGCGGGGACAACCGAATTAGGCGGGGACTGGAATTCTGTAGTGCATTGCAGAATACCGCGCCAGCAGAACCAAATACCACAGGACAGCACAAAACACTGCCGACCTTATCACAGTATTCAACTGTATCACTATCATGAGGACAGTAATACAGTTGTGTTCAGGAGGGCACCTGCAACATCAGATCATTATATACCTGGCCTGTGGCCATAAAAAGGGCTTGAGTGGCCCCCTGGGCATCATAGGATCTCAATACCAGAGAAAAATGCTTCCATTTTGTCCCCATTCATTGTCATGGGGACAAAACGTAACTGAACAAAACGGAATGCTCCAAAATACATTCCGTTCCGTTTAGTGGCGTTCCCATACCAGAGAGCAAACCACAGCAAACAGCGGTTTTCTTTCTGTCATGGGATGCGGAGCGAAACTGATCCGGCTTGACCCACAATGCAAGTCAATGGGGACGGATCTGTTTTCTCTGACACAATAGAAAACGGATCCGTCTCCCATTGACCTGCAATGGAGTTCATGACGGATCCGCCTTGGCTATGTTAAAGATAATACAACCGGATCCGTTTATAATGGATGCAGATGGTTGTATTTCAGTAACGGAAGCATTTTCACTGAGCCCTGCCGGATCCAGTAAAAACGCTAGTGTGAAAGTAGCCAACTGGTGAAATAAAGATAAGGCTCCATTCACACCATGATATTTTTGTTCCATATCCAAGCCCATTCTTGGTGGATTGGATGCAGACCCCTTCATTTCAATGGGGCCGCAAAAAATGAGAGAGCACACTGTGTACTGTCTGCATCTGTTGTGGCCCCATTGAAATGAAGGGGTCCACATTCAATCCACCAATAATAGGGATTTGATGTGGAACAAAAATACATATGTCTGTTTTGCCACCCGACCAGTAGCTTACCAGCAAGGTTGATATTTTAGTGGCCCTGCCAGTATTTTCCTGTGCGGACTGTTACTAATTAGTGTTGAGCGCGAATATTCGAATAGCGAATTTTTTTAGCGAATATCGGCACTTTGCTAATTCGCGAATATTTCGAATATAGCGCTATAAATTCGCTATTTCGAATATTCGTTTTTTTTTTTTTTTAGTTTTCTTTTTTTCTTTCCCACTTTCCAAAAGTAGTTCTCCTGGCTTCCTGGCTGCTCCAGTCAGTGCCCGTTGCCGCTTCTGCCGACTTCCGTGCTCATGGAGCGTCCCCATCACCATGGGAACGTCTCCATATACTAAAATGTACTGTCGGATTTGAGAATTAAATTGAAATCGCAATGCGATTAATTCAAGTTATATTAATCGCATTGCGATTACAACTTAGCAGTGCACTGCTATCTTACATATTAGGCTAGAATTAACGAATATGGAATATAGCAGCAGTGCTAAGTAGAAATCGCAATGCGATTACTCCAAGTTATATTAATCGCATTGCGATTTCAACGTAATTCTCAAATCCGACAGTAGATTTTAGTTTGGAGAAGTTCCCATAGTGATGGGGACGCTCTATAAGTATGGTTGGCTTGGTAGAATTAGCGAATATGATGAATGTATTCGTCATATTCCTCAAAACGAAGATAACAAAGTATTCTACATCTTCGTTTTAGCTACCTATTCGTCAACTTTGCTAATTCTAGCAATCAAATAGGAAGGTTGACTATAGAGACAGCTGTGTTTTATTCGCTATGCGATTATATTATTTTTTTTTTTTTTATAAATTGAATAATTATAATAATTATCAAGTAATATAATTATTCTATTTATTAAAAAAAAAAGCAAAGTAATATAATCGCATAGCGAATTAAACACAGCTGTCTCTATAGTCAACCCTCCTATTTGATTGCTAGAATTAGCGAAGTTGACGAATAGGTAGCTAAAACGAAGATGGAGAATACTTCGTTATCTTCGTTTTGAGGAATATGACGAATACATTCGTCATATTCGTCATCTTCGCTATAATTCTAGATATGAAACCAATAGGAAAGTAGCCTTAAGTTACAATTGCAATACGCGATTATTTAAATCGCATATTAATCGCGATAACTAGAATAATGACGAATATTCGATTTCGACGAATATGAAACGAATATTCTATCGAATATTCGCGAATTTTGTCGAAATGGAATATGGCACCTGCCGCTCATCACTATTACTAATGAGTGTTTCCATTGCAGAGCGCTCATTAGTACAGCCTTAACCTCCACCGCCACTTATGTTAATGAAAAAAAATAATAATTACCTCCTCCATTTGCTCGCGCTGTAGGAAACATTCGCTGCTGACTGGAAGCTCAGGATAGGACCTGTGAGATGTCATCACACTGGAGCACAGGTCCTGTCCTTAGCTTCCAGTCAGCATTATTCTTATTGGGGGCATTAAAGGGGGCCTTCATCTTTACTGTTGGCATTCAGCTCGGACCTTCACCTGATTGCAGACCGAGGTATGTGGACCTTTAATAAAACTAGTTGAGCACCCCTGCTCTAGGTTGTTGCGTATATAATTTGGAAAATGTGGCCTTTTTCTCAAGTTCACCAGTTCTATAATTTTTTTTTTTTTGTAATTTGGGTGAATTAATGCAGAAACCTGCACTGCATATTCAGGTGAGGATTTAGCAAAGATTTATGTAAAGTACAGATTATACTTCTCCCCTGTGAATTTACACCTCTCTTAAAGCACGATGTTTTGCTAGCTTTGGCTGCCATTGATTGACATTGCTTGTTGTTGCGCAGTCTGTGGTCCACTCCCAAAGCCTTCTGCATCATGGATTCACCCAATGTAATCCCATTTAGTGTATCATTTGCATGGATATTCTAGCTTTCCAAACGCATAACTTTGCATTTATATATATTGAGCCTCATCTTTCCTTTACTAAGTAAAGCTTTCAACCTGTCTAAATTCCTGTGAGCAGGAAAAAAAAAATTCTCATCTGAGCTACAGCCTAGAATTTTAGTGTCAAATCTGTAAATCTCAATCTATCATTAAAAATGTGTGCTACCCATTGTATACACAATGCTTAGTCAAAACTTCCCAAGTCACGGGAAAACAGAACAAGAGGATCACCTGTGTATTCTGGCTAACCACAAACATTGAATGCCAATATGTGGAGGAAAAGCATATTCGGCATCAAAATAGGAGGAAGGCTCTTTCCAAGAGTTAAACATCTACCCAGGGCTGAATGAAAGAGAGCCTTTCAGCATTCCTTATATGTCTATTTTAGTAAACGGCTACATTTTCCATGACATAATTCTGTAGCATCTTTTCTTACAATTGGGCTGTTCCTCTGTTTTTCCTCCTGGAAATTTATAAATGACAAATGAATGTCACCGTTTCGTTGTGTCAATAAGGCAATGCTTTACGCAGTTGTGAGACTGTGCAGGGACATACAATACTCTGTTGACAAATGGAAAGGTAACATTCATTTGTCAATAACTAAGGAACTGCACAATGCAGAGCTCTAAGAAAATGTTTTTCAGAATAATTTCATGGAGAATGGAATGAAAAATTGTGATCCCCGTGGTTAGTTTTCAAGATCAAGCTAAATAATAAAATAGCATTTTGCCCTTGAAAACTTTTTAATGTAGCAAACAGAAAAAAATGCTGTTATTCTGTGGTGTCTAGTACAAATGACCCCAAGGCTGCATTCCTAGGGTCTGAGTTCACTGAACATGCATACTGTACCCTGGAGACCTTTTAGGGAAGGGGGGCACTTGGCTAGGTATAAAGGATAGCTATGTAACAGAATAAGCTCCAAAGAAGACGTCTGTGTGAAAATCTTAGGCGCCAGCACAATTTATTTCAAGTGGCTTTTACCTTATGCTGTATGTGATCTACCTGTATATGTCTTTTAAAGCTGTTATTCACGGGGCGTGGCCTGGACGTCTGCAGAGATGGCGACGTGATCCCTGAGCTCCGCTGCTCCCGCTCCTAATTTAGGCCAAATTCGCCGATACTGGCGCGTCACATGGTGAAAAAGCTTCCCCCCAAAGAAGCCTGCTACCCGCCCGTCTTCCAGAGAGAACCAAACTTTGGACACCTACCTCACACGCAGCTCCCAGCTCCCGGCGTCCCAGTGCGGCCTCCTCCAGTCTTCCTCCACAGGCGCCATTGCAGTGGCGGCGGCCCCTGCTTTCACCAGCTTGGCAGGTGAGCGCAGCAGTGAGACTTCTGGGGAGCCCTTTCTCTCCCCCCTAGTGAAAGAATTTGTGCCCTTTCAGCCCACCGCTACCCCTGGCCTGGGCTTGGAACCTCCTGGGCATAAATAAATTTAGTATAAAGAGAATACTAAACATCTGAAGGACCTTGATAACAGGGGGTGCCGTAACAATATACGGATCAGGGGTCTGCCGGAGTCAGATTCTGACGAGGACCTGGACACCATATTGAATGAACTGTTTAATTTGATTCTGGACTCCCAAACACCGCTGCTCATTAAACTCGACCGGGCTCATAGGGCACTTTGGCTGAAAAGCACTACTTGACAACCACGAGATGTGATTTGCTGCCTACATGACTTCCGCTTGAAGGAATCTATCATGGCTAAAGTTCGTGCTCTACGTACAATATCTACAATGCTCCAGTGTTCATCTATACCAGGATTTATCTTGGCTGACTTTACAGAAAAGAAGAGCCCTTCAGCCTCTTTTAGCCTGTCTGAAAGATCTCAAAATCCCATACCGCTGGGGCTTCCCCTTTGCTTTAATCGCCACAAGGAATGGCAAGTCTTCAGTTCTACGCACCCACACGGACCTGCCTCGTTTCTGCTCCTCTCTGGACCTCAACACTCCGTCCCTCGACGACTGGGAGGCCCCTGACCCTCCACCAGGTCCTGCTCCATTGTGGAACACAGTCCAGCGGAAAATAAATCGATCCCCTCCTCAGGCTGAAGCAACTGGATCTCCCCCCTGTGACGCGCCCCCTTGAGTGCTATCTTGAGGGGTTGACCCCCTTTGAGGCCTTCTGTTGATTTTCATGTTTCTGAGCAGCAGCTCTTATGTTTAGTGAGATTGTTCTTATTGCATTGGTTCTTGATTTGTCTTCTTTCAGGTGATCCCTGAGTTATTTTTCTTGCCTCGCCTGTCATGGCGTCCAGTCAGGTCTCTACTGACGGGATTCTATTCTTTACTCTCTCTCTTTCCCTCACTCTGGAGGGACAGATGTGGTTTTTTTTCTTCACTTTTGCTCACATTATATTGAGTCTTGACTGGGTGATCACACCCATTGTTCAGAATTCTATTCCATGCTCTTTGTTGTATATGTTGTCTTTTGTCTCCCCCTTTTTCCCTTTGTGTATCTCCTCTAGGTTCCTTAGTGCTACAGCATCAAGACGAGTTTGAATATCTAGGGAGGTGGGCGTCCTGAAGGATCTCTCTCTGGTCATTGGCAAGTATTGTTATGCCACATTCGCACATGATTAAGTGTATTTCTCTGAACGTTAAAGATCTTAATTCTAATGCAAAGAGGAGACTGACTCTCACTGAATGTAAATCTCAAAAAGCAGATGTAGTTTTTCTGCAAGAAACCCATGTTTAAGTTTGCAGCCCGAACCTATCCACGAGTGTACTCAGCCAGTGCAGGCAAAAAGACTGCTGGGGTTACTATTCTTCTATCTGCTACCTGCCCTATCCAAGTTGAATCTTCAACAAGGTAGATATATAATTCTCCAGGCCTCCCTCTGTGGTACCCCACTTATTTTATGTAATGTTTATGGCCCAAATTCGGGTCAGATCCCCTTCTTGAAAAAGGTTTTTCTGGAGCTAGACAAATATCTCCCAGCGGCACTTGTTGTCGGTGGTGATTTTATTACCGCATTCTCGGAACACTGGGAAAGACTGACCCCCGGGAACATTCTGCCGTCTGGAGCCCAGCAGAGGTTGTCACGCCTCTTCAGACAGCTTATTAGACAATATGCACTGTATGACTTGTGGAGGGTTAATTACCCTTCGTCTAGAACATATTCGTTTTATTCCCACCCACATTGCACTTTTATTCCCACCCACTAGATTGCCTCTTTGGAAATACGCCCGCCCTCAGAATGTTGACAGATGGTGAGATAGGCAATATCACGTGGTCGGACCATGTGCCAATCTCTGTTACATTTAAACCAGGGGGCAACCGTCCTCGGATGTGTCACTGGCTGCTTAATGAATCTCTGCTAACTAAGCTGCCAACTAGACAGGAGTTGGGGGATTCCTTAAAGGAGTATTTCTCTCTCAACCAACCCTCAGCTCCATCTGTAGCCGTATTATGGGAGGCGCATAAAGCCGTTTTCAGAGGCACGTGTATTGGTGTGAGCACTCGATTGAAGAGAGACTATAACTTGCGTTTTAATAACACCCTTGCCCAGTTAAAACAGTTAGAAACCCGTTTGGGGTCCCATCGCTCCTCTCACTTATTACGGCGTATAGTGCTCCCTAGAAAAAAACGGTAAACTCTTATTGTATTCGCGACAACAGCTTTATATGTGGGGGAATAAATCCCACAGCATTCTGGCCCGCCAACTACGGGAATTGACCGCGACTACCACCCCAATGGCCTTGAGAACGAGTAGCGGAGATTTTGTATACGACCCCAAAGCGATACTGGATCAATTTCAGAAATACTATGCTTCTTTATACTCTCTTCCACAACAGACGCCCTCTGACCCAGTGGACTGCCAAAAACTCTTTGATTCGTTTTTGGCTCAGGGCAGCCTACCTAAGCTGCCACCGGAGGCAGTGTCTGCACTTAACGCTCAGATCACGACCGAAGAAATACAGGGGGTAATCTCCCAATTACCTAATTGTAAGTCACCCGGGCTGGATGGGTTACCCTACTCTTATTACAAGACATTCTCATCTCTCTTAGTACCCCATTTATAAGCCCTTTTTAACTCATTCTTGCAAGGCGCGGCTGTCCCAGAGACTATGCTTCATTCCCATATTACTCTCATTCCAAAACCGGGAAAAGACCCGTTAGATTGCACTAATTACCGCCCTATGGCTCTTCTAAATTCCGATCTAAAAATATTTACCAAACTGTTAGCAGTCCGGTTGTTATATTGGCTCCCACAACTAGTACACTCTGACCAGGTTGACTTTGTGAGGGGTCGTCAGGGTGGGGATAACACGAGGAGGCTTATCAACCTGATTGATGTTGTCAATAGGCAACACCAGTGGGCATTACAATTGAGCCTGGACGCTGAAAAAGCATTTGATCGCTTAAGTTGGCCCTTCATGTTTTCCACCCTGCAGGCTTTTGGATTCTCCGGTCCTTTACTCTTGGCCCTCCGGTCATTATATAGTCGCCCTATGGCGACAATTAAATTACCATATGTTAACTCAGCCCCTTTCCTGGTTAAAAACGGCACTAGACAGGGGTGTCCTCTTTCCCCTCTCTTGTTTGTGCTTTGCGTTGAACCTTTGACTGCAGCCATTAGGTCCCACCCAGACATACATGGGATCACAGTCAATCGAGTTGAGTATAAAATATCGTTATTCGCGGATGATGTTCTTCTTACTCTATCTGACCTACATATTACTTTACCTAATTTACTTGGTTTGCTGGCAAGATATAGCCAGCTCCCCGGATATAAGGTTAACTCCACGAAAACAGAAGCCCTTCCTTTGAATCTACCTTTCGGAAGTCTTAACCCAGTTTCGGTCTAACTACCGTTTTAGATGGCAAGATACTACCTTGCGCTATTTGGGGGTAAACCTGACGGCATCACACTCGTCTATATATTCCCATAACTTTCCCGCCCTACTTCAGGATCTTAAGCGTCAGATGACTAAATGGATGTCTCTTCCCATACCTATGTTTAGCCGCATAGCGGCAGTTAAAATGTCCATTTTGCCAAAATTACTCTATTTATTTGAGACTCTCCCGGTACATGTACCAAGAACGGAACTGCGGGCATTGCAGGCCGGTATATTTAAATTTATATGGAATGGGAAGAGACATAGGATAGCTAGCAGCACTCTCATGGCCCTAAAGACTCAGGGGCGGCTGGCAGTCCCAGATATTGCCAAATATTATTGGGCCACCCACTTGATGACTTCTGGCCTGGTCTAAACTCTATGCTTATTCCAGGTGGATGGAAATTGAAAAATTATGGATCGCCCCAATACATCCTAACTCTCTGTTGTGGTCCCCAATCCCCCAATCTCAACTACCAGAATTATTAGGGCCAATGCTACACACATAGAAAATATGGCAATATTGTAAACATCGTGTTTCTTTAGTTTCCGAGAGATCCTCCATGACGTCCTTCTTATTTACCCCCTTTTTTAGTACTGGGTCACAAGTTTCTTCTTTTAAACCGTGGTTTTCTAAGAAACTGTTTAGATTTGCAGATTTGGTCAATTACAGAACATTATAATTACTTCCATTCAACGAACTTAGGAGCTTTAGGTTGCTTCCAGAGGCATCTAGGTACCATTACCTACAAATTCAACATCTGTTTACCACTCTGTTTCGCTCAAATCAAGTTTCTACCCCATGTCCTTTGAGAAGACGCGCAATCTTTCGGAATCGACCAGAGGTCTTATATCTGAAATATATGTACAGCCTCTCCTACATCCATCCAGCACCCATATATGTCTAAATGGGAATCGCTCCTACACCGCCCTATTCCCCTGGAAGAGTGGAAAATGATTTGGCGGAGGGCTGCGATGATGTCAACTTGTGTTACTCACAGGGAGAACACTTACAAAATAATGATATTCTGGTACCACACTCCACGATTATTACATAAATTTAATCCTAATTTTTCTGATCGATGTTGGAGATGTGGCACAGAGGAAGGTTCACATATCCATATTTTTTGGGACTGCCGGATTATTACTCCTTTCTGGACCATGGTGCAGGAAGTTCTCTACAGTCTGTTTGAGGTTAGGTTCCCCTTGGACCCCTTCACATATCTGCTAAATATCCCACATATACCTTTAAAGAAACACTCATTGAAGTTAATGCTATATGTTCTGACTGCGGTCAGGCATTTACTGGCTAGATTTTGGAAACGGACAGACTACCCGTCACGGGCTGAACTCATCACTAGCATACTGGAAGTCAGACGCCTCGAACATTTGTCGGCCGCTTTGCTTGCCTCACGGGATCAATTCGACCAAGTTTGGAAGCAATGGGACCTGGTGTTTGATGCTCCAGAATGACTAGGCCTTTACCTTTCTTCCCCCATCCTAACCCTATTGTGTCGTGTCTTGTTACTCCCTTTTGTGTGTCTAATCTCTATTTTTCAGTAATTTTTTCACGCCTTCATACAGGTGAGGTTATAGGATAATAGACACTTTATCATTATAGTAATCTGTTGACTCCTACCATTGTACTACTTTTCTATGATTATTGTATCTGTATTTTTTGGTACATGCTTTGAACCTGTTTGTTTGCATAACTGTTCAATACATGTTATCTTTTTCTCAATGCTCTTCATTATATCTCTGTATCACGAATATTGTATACCAGAGGTACTGTTTTCATACATGTTTATTCTTGAAAAAATTCAATAAATAGACAATTAAAAAAAAAAGCTGTTATTCACTAAGCCAGTGTTTCCCAACCAGTGTGTCTCCAGCTGTTGCAAAACTACAACTCCCAGCATGCCCGGACAGCCTTTGGCTGTGCGGGTATGCTGGGAGTTGTAGTTTTGCAACAGCTGGAGGCACACTGGTTGGGAAACACTGCACTAAGCCATTGCTTAAGCCTAGTAACAGTTCAACAGAAGGATTGATAGAATTATTATTCAAGATTAAAGGGGTTATCCCCTGAAATATATTCTACATTTTTAACATCAGCATCTGGATCTGAATACTTTTGTAATAGTATGTCTCGTAATTAAAAATCTAGTATATTCTCAAAGTTTATTCAATAAAATGTATCTGTATAGCACCACCTGCTGTTTATTCTTCTCCTTATTACTCTGTCAACCCTGCTGAGTTGGTCGCACATGCTCAGTTCCATGTTTCATCTATCCCCTGTGCTGTGACAGTTAAAGGGAGAGCTGCAGCAGAAATGACATCCCCTTTTCTGATTGTGCCTATTACCTTCTTTTGCTGCCTTGATTCATTTTTCCATCACATTATACACAGCTCATATCCAGGGGTTATGACTAGAGATGAGCGACTCAAAGCTGACGAAGTGGAATTCGATCCGAATTTCAGGAATTATTCGATTCACACCGAATACGAGTTTCCTCACGCTTCGTGGTAACGAATCATATTTTTTCCTAAAATGGCTGCTGCACATGTTAGGACATAGAGCAAGGAACTCTGGGAACAAGGGATCACCCACAATGCCATGCATGCAGCCAATCAGCAGACAGCCAGCCCTGTGATGTCACAGCCCTATAAATAGCCTCAGCCATCTTGGATTCAGACACTTTCCAGTGTACTTGGTGCAGGGAGAGACGTTAGCAGGCGCTAGGGAAAGTGCTAGGAAAGACTTGAAAACTTATATTTTGCTCAATAGAAGTTCAGGGAAAGAGCATTAGAAGTGTAGGGAAAGGATAGGAAGGAATTATTACACAGTATTAAAGCAGAACAGAGTCCAATAGGGGAGGTTACAGTCTGGGTAATAGGAACAATCCTATTACACCTTGCTGCACTGACTGGGGATCCAAATTGCCATTATACTGCTGCCTTCAGGTTTGTAATACCTCTGTAATTCCAGCAAACCGTTCTTGTTATTGGGGTCTTATTAGCCCTTGTGCAGTGCAGTTATATATATACGTTCTAAAGCCTTTTTTTGGCGTGTATTAGTGGGGGGGGGGGGGGGAGGGGCTTATTAGCTGTTGTGTGCTGAAGTGAGAAAATTAAAGCTCTTTTTGTTTTGTTGTGATATAGTGGGGGGGAGGGGCTTATTATCCGTTGTGTGGTGAAGTGAGAAAATTACAGCTCTTTTTGGCGTGTATTATTCGCAAAAAAAATCTATTTGATGTTCACGGCCGCAGTTATATGTTCTAAAGCCTCTGTTTGGCGTATATTAGTGGGGAAAAAGAAAAAGGGCTTATTAGCCATTGTGTGGTGAAGTGAGAAAATTAAAGCCCTTTTTGGTGTGTATTAGTGGCAAAAAATTTTTATTTCCGTTCACGCCACAGTTATACGTTCTAAAGCCTTTTTTTGGTGTGTATTAGTGGGGGAAAAAAAGGGGCTTATTAGCTGATGTGTGGTGAAGTGAGAAAATTAAAGCCCTTTTTGTCGTGTATTAGTGGGGGGGAAAAAAGGACTTATTAGCCGTTGTATGGTGAAGTGACAAAATTACAGCCCTTTTTGGCATGTATTAGTGGCAAAAAAAATATTATTTGCCTTTCATGGTCGCAGTTATATGTTCTAAAACCTTTTTTTGGCGTGTATTAGTGGGGAAAAGGAAAAAGGGCTTATTAGTCATTGTGTGGTGAAGACAGAAAATTAAAGCTCTTTTTGGCATGTATTAATTTCCTTTATATTTACTTATTTGATCTAACAGTATGTCAGACAGAGAAGTAAAAGGCCCTGCACAGGGGAGGCGCACAGGCCTAAATGTTTCTGGCGCAGGCAGAGGTCGCAGCAGAGTAAGGGAGCGTGGCAGCAGGGGTCACTTCAAGAGGCCTGAGCTCCCAGTATCAGCTAGCGGTCGTGTCTTGACCACCAACCCAGCAGTTCTTAAATCATTGACTCGATCTTTAACTTCTTCGCAAGTGACATTAGACACCCCCAGCCAAGAGTCAGTGGGTTCGTCAGACACAACCCTTAGTTGGCATGGCCCGGGAGCAGGCCCTGTGCCCTCACCTGTCCTCAACCTGCCTCTGTCCTTTTCTGTTCCCTCAGCCAGAGAAGTACTATATGCTGTGAGCTCAGCTCCACTATACAGTGAGGACGAGCTGCTAGAGGACAGTCAGCAGCTACTGCCCAGCCAAGAGCCGGAGGGGACATCGGTATCTTCCTCCGGTAGGTGGGCAAGTAGTGATGAGGAGAGTGGCGTGGGAGCTGGTGTTGTGAGCAGTCAGGCTCCTGTCTCAGAGATCGTTGAGGAGGACATCAGTGACATACAGACAGTACTCGATGATGATGTAGCCAATCGGAATTGGGAGCCGAGTGATGAAGGGGCTTCATCATCATTGAGAGAAGAGGGTGTCAGCTTGCGCGTTTGGCAGCTGTGGAGCCAGCAAAACGGTAGCGTGGCGGGGAGTCAGCAGGGTGGCAGCAGTGGGAGGTCGGGAGCCAAACGTGCCCGGGGTAGACCACCCGCTTTGCAGGAGCCTACCGGCCCGGAAAGTAGTGGTGCAGGGGTTCACGGAGGCGGTGGTGGTAGAAGTCAGTCAGTGCAGAGTGTTGGGTGTAAAATCACCTACTCAGCGGTGTGACTTTTTTTTTTTAAGCCGCCGGGGGAGGTGAACATGGCCATTTGTTGAATCTGTGGGCAGAAGGTGAAGCGTGGCCAGAGTGCCAATGTTGACACCATGGCCCTGCATCAGCATATGCAGCATCACCATAAAGTGGCCTGGGAGAACCGTGGCTCCAATGTGGTGGTCCAGCCTGCTGCAGCAACCGCTGCATCACCCGGGGGTACGCACAGGATTTCAGGCACTCAAGGCTCCACCACTTCAGCCGAAGAAAGCTGTCTGTCCTTACCATCATCTGCTTGTCCTGATGCTCCTGTTCCTCCTCCTCCTAGTCAGTCATTCTGTCAGCAATCAATCACCAAAGCGATTGCCCCAGAGACAACAGTATGTGTGCACTCATCCAAAGAAGCTGAACATGCTCCTGGCCAAGTTGCTGGTACTGCAGTCCCTCCCTTTCCAAGAGGTGGACTCTGCACCTTTCAGAGAACTGATGGCTTGTGCCGAGCCGAAGTGGAGAGCCCAAAGCCATCATTTCTTTGCCAAAAAGGCAGTACCAGTCCTGCACACATATGTAGAACAGAAGGTGGGCCAGTCCTTGAGCCTGTCGGTGTCTGCCAAAGTGTAAGGCAGCGCCGATATGTGGAGTTATAACCATGGTCAAGGACAATATATGTCCTTTACCGCCCACTGGGTAAATGTGGTTCCTGCCCAGCCAAACCAGCAACTTGGCCAGGTGATGCCGCTTCTGCCTCTACGTTCTCATGCCGTTGGTCCTGTGACAATGTCCTCCTCTGCCTCCTCACCCTCCACCTTGTCCTCAGCCTCCACTGCAGAGACAATTCACAGTGCCCCACAACCATACCACATGTGCAGGGCAAGGCTGTGTCATGCTGTTCTGCACCTAGTTTGCCTGGGCAAACTGACTCACAGAGGGGAGGAACTGCTCCGCGTCCTTCATCAAGAAATCAAATCCTGGCTTTCTCCGCGACAACTCAAAATCGGAACCATGGTGTCAGTGCTGCGTCAAGGAGGGCTGAGCCATGCTCCCTGCATGGCACACCCGTTCAATCTGACATCCTAAAAATGGCCAGGAAACTTTGCATGCACTTCAGCCACTCGTACACTGCCAATCACACTCTCCTTGAGCTACAGCAGCAGAACGGCGTCCCCCAACATAGGCTGATATGCAACATTTCCACCCATTGGAATTCCACCCTCCATATATTAGACCAACAGTACGAACAAAGAAAGGCCATAAACTATTTCTTGATGATACAGGCGGACAGAAGTACTCCCCTGTGTAACTTTGATCTTAGCCAGTGGCAGCTCATGCATGACACCTGCCATTTGCTCAAGCCCTTTGAGGAGGCCACTTGATTTGTCTTTCGCCAGGACTACGGGTATGAACAATCGCATTCAACTGATTCATATCCTGGAAAAGATGCTGGTAAATCTGGCTGGTCAGGGGACTCGAGACGTGGCTCCTACATCTTGCGGCCTGACCGGGGGGGCCCTTTGCGCTCACGTTCCACTGCCATGGCTTCTGGGGAGGGGTGGGGTGGCAGGAGCAGTACCGGCTCCATCAGCAGCAGCCTGAGTCTAGAGTCGCTGATGAGCAGCTCTCTTCACCCGCGTAGTGAAAAAACTTCTCACCAGCAGCTAGACATAGAGCAGAACCTTAACCAGCAGGTGGTGGCATACTTGGAGTGCACCCTGCCAGCCGGTATTGAAGATCTGCTGGTCTACTGAGCAGCCAAACTGGATTTGTGACCGCAACTGGCTGAGTTTGCCCTGGAAAAACTGTCCTGCCTGGCCAGTAGTGTGGATTCAGAGCGGGTGTTTAGTGCGGCAGGGGCCATAGTTACCCAAGGAGAACTCGCCTTTCCACCCAAAATGTGGAGAGGCTGACCTTTGTCAAGATAAATCAGGTGTGGCTCAGCCAGGATTTCCACCCACCAATGCCTGATGCATCAAATTAGATTATCCATGCTGCCTCACCCAAACCTTGACAAAAGAGACCGGCTTCTTCTGGCTACCTGACTCAGCTACTATTCTGATGCTGCCACCCACCTGATGCCACACATCTGATGCCAAGTGCTCATTCTTACACCCACCATTGTCAGCGGGTACTGTTAGTGCCACCCACCTCCCCACTCTGTCACCGGGTCAGTCTGTGGTCTCCTGATGCTGCTGCCACCTCTACACTATGTCACCTTGCTACTCTGTGGTCTCCTGATGCCACTGCCACCTCCACGCTATGTCACCTTGCTACTCTGTGGTCTCCTGATGCCACTGCCACCTCCACGCTATGTCACCTTGCCACTCTGTGGCCTCCTGATGCTGCTGCCACCTCCACACTATGCCACCTTGCCACTCTTTGGTCGCCGGATGCTGCTTCCAACTCCACACTATGTCACCTTGCAACTCTGTGGTCTACTTATGGTGCTGCCACCTCCACACTATGTCACCTTGCCACTCTGTTGTCTCCTGATGCTGCTGCCACCTTCACACTATGTCACCTTGCCACTCTGTGGTCTCCTGATGCTGCTGCCACCTCCACACTATGTCATTGGGCCACTCTGTGGACTTCTCATGCTGTTCCCACCCTCCTCACTTTATGACTGGGCCACTGATTTGCCTTTTTGGCCTGGTTGACATAATCATTTATTTGACCCTTCTTATGAACTGTCAGAAGGAAGGAAAAATGAGACACACAATGTATCCTGTCTGTGTAGCAGCTGTAATGCCTGTATGGTGCCATCAGAATTGACTTATGATTTGGTAGCCAAAAGCAAGAGTGGGTACAAAACACAGAAGACATGCAAATATTCTATTCACGTGTCATCTATGTTTTGGATCCACTCCTGTTATTTTTTGGCATTTGCAATACTGATGGATTACTGACCAAATGCTGACTGAGTGAAGGCAGATGCTCAACCGACAGGATCCATTTTTTGGGGGTTATTGTTTGACAGATCAGAGGAAGGGCAAAATAATCAGTGACAGCAACACAGACTTACTGCTGACACCCTCTCCACTCTGTTGGGGGGCTCTACTTGTATAAGCGTTTAATAAAACAGGTTCTGTAGACATCTTTGTGGAATCATCTGACGACGGTGTAAAAGAAGTGCGCTCTTTCACTGTATAGTAGGATCTTGGGCCTCTGAACGGTTCTTTATACCTGACGCTAACATCGATCTGTAAGTCTGAGTTCGCACTTAAGTTATTTGGTCAGTTTTGGCCCCGTAACTGCACAAAGAAGTGAAGTGTGCAGTGATTCCAAGAGCGACGCCTGTCATCTGCGTGTTAGACTGACTAAGGGTACTCTTACACAAGTGTTCTTTTCCAGCATTGAGTTCCATGCTAGGGGCTCAATACCAGGAAAGAACTGATCAGTTTTATCCTAATGCATTCTGAATGGAGAGAAATCCATTCAGGATGTATCAGGATGTCTTCAGTTCAGTCACTGCACGTTTTTTGGATGGAGAAAATACCGCAGCATGCTGCGGTATTATCTCCGTCCAAAATTCCAGAACACTTACCGGAATGCTGGATCCGGCATTAATTTACCTTGAAATGTATTAGTGGCGGATCCGGCATTAGAAATACCACATTGACGGAACCATTCTTCCGCGCATGACAACCGGAGAGACGGATTCGTTATGGCAATACATTTGTGAGACAGATCCGCATCCAGACAATAAAAGTACCCTTACAGTATTGTTTCACTACCACTGCAGACTTACTATGCGTGTTGCTGCAAAGCACAGTGTTCTACACCACTATACAGGCTCTCTGCAGCCAGGAAATAGCTGTTTTTTTAATGCAATTCGCCACAAATGAATTTGGATCGAGTCGAATCTTTTCATAAAATTTGTCGAACCGACCGAATCGAATTTTTGAGAAATTCGCTCATCTCTAGTTATGACCACCCTATGGCTGCACATTATCGATGCTGCTTACATCGTTTCCATTGCTCCATATTGTTTTCATATTTACCCAGCAGCTTGGTCATCTGTATAGAAGAATCCACATCTCATAAAGGACACTGCAAAAGCATGCAGCAATTTGTTAAAAAAAGATTCTGAGCATAAGTCTGACAATTATGCCTAAAGAAAAGTGAGTACCCCATATCTGGATGCTTAAGTCAGTTAGAGAGATACAGCATAAGGAAAATTGCTCTAAACAGACACTTTGGCTCAATAACTACCCATGCAGACGTGTCTCTTGTACCATCTGTGGAAAATACATTGTGTGTACCAACTGCCAGTCCGTGCATGCTAAGAACTGTCCTGATATGGTTGCATTTGAGTTCTTCAGTAAAGACCTGTTCTGCTGGAAAACTGCCTCATCATTGCTTCGTTCACAGCTATATTGCACTGACATTCACAGCTCCCCCAATGGACTCTGCCTTTAACATTAAAGGCACTTAAACTTTCTTCAGGCAGGAGAACTCCAAATCCAGATCGTGCCCCGAAGAGAAGAAAGGTGTGCCCTTCCCATCACTGTATGGCCCAGTAGAGTAAGTGACTGCTGTTATTACTCCTCTCCTCTGCTCTCTTCCCCTGCTGCACACTGCATTTGTTCCTATGTCCTGCCTTGGGGTCATTGCGCCAAAATTGCCAGCTATCCTGGTCTCCACAAGACTGCAAATCTGATTACTAAATATTATTAGGCCTGCATTATCTAAAGATGTGCAAGAATTTGTTGCTTCTTGCTTTACCTGTGCTCAGAACAAGTCTTCTAAGCAATGACCTGCTGGCCTACTACACCCCTTGTCTGTGTCTGATGTTCAGTGGCAGCATATCGCCATGGATTTTACTATTGATTTAACTTTCTTTTCTGAGTGCACAGTAATATGGGTGGTGGCTAATTGGTTCTTGAAGGTGACTAACTTTGTGTCCTTGCCAGGTCATCTGTCTGCCAGTCAACACAACACTTCACTTTGGCACAACATGCTTACTCGGCTGCTTTACCCCCTGGGCAGAATTCTCATACAACAACCATTCCAGTGAATCTCTGGTAAGAGCTCTTTCCTCATTGTATATGCCAATCAATTAAGGGTCCCTCTTCCTGTCACTCTTCCCCTCTGGAGTTCCTATGGCTGACTCTATTATCAATAGCTTCACCCAGATTTGGCAAGGAACCAAAACGTCTCTGCTTCGGGCCTCCACTGGAATGAAGAAATACGCTGCTCGCAAGCACAGGACTCCACCTCTATTTTCTCCAGGAGACAAGGTCTGGCTCTAGAAAAAGAACACAAGTACCCTCCTACAAGTTGGCACCCCACTTCATTGGTTCCTTTGAGGTGGTAAGCCTAAAACTGTTGCAAACTCCTTTTATGTGACCCTTTTCAAGCCAGTGGTTTTAATTGCTATTCTAGATGCTCTGTTACTGCTCCTGTAGGTACTGAAGATCTTGGGAGCCAGTTGAAATATTAATGCCCCTGTGCTGCAGAAAAAAGTCTTGCAACCATACAGACCAAAGGTGAGATGGTCTAAAGGGGGAGGGGATATTGTTAAATTGGCTGCTCTGCTTCTTCTATTAGGAACATTTCCCAATTCTGCAGATTAACATGGCCACACATCTTTGGTAACCTTGTGCATGCATCGTTCCTGTGAGTATCGGGGCATATGCGATGACATCAACAAATTTACATGTGACATTAAACAAAGTTTGGCGGTGTGTGCACAATTGCTGATTCAGTTTACCAGACAGATTGTTTGTATATACACAGATACCAGTAACGGAACATGCATGTGATAATCAAGACCGTGCAAGAAGCGTGCCTGTGTTAATCTGCCGGCACATTAGAGAATTCTCTGTAGAGGAACGTTCCCTCACAGACATAATATGAGTTCAGATGAACAAATCGATTAATACCGGAATTTTGGTGGAAAGAAACATTAATTTTAACAATCAGTCTGTGCCAGTGCCAAGACAAATAAAATAATAGGATACATCAAAAGAAACATAGATACTCAGGACAAGAACATAGTTCTGCCCCTATACAAGTCACTAGTCAGATCACACATGGAATATTGTGCACAATTTTAGGAACCTGTGTATAAGAACTTGAGAGAGTGCAGAAGATGATATTTCTACACTTAGGCCTTTTACTATGACAAGTGGGCATCCTCTATGTCTGTATGAAAGTAGGTTTAACCATTGTGACAAACAGAGCTTCTTTACTGTAAGAGCACTGACATTATGCAGCTCTCTGCCATAGGATGTAGTGTTGGTTAATTCATTGTACAAGTTCAAGGGCCTGGATGCACATATTATGGGTACAAGATTCTGGAGGGCTATTGATCTAATGATTTATTCACATTGCAATATTTGGATTTGAGAAAGAATTATTCCCTATGTGGTGACTGGCTGTTACACCAGTGGTCCGGATCCATCGTTGCTCTGCTTCTTCTATTAGGAACATTACTCAGTAAACACTACTACTCCCATTTCTGATACCAGCTGCCTGTTCTCACCCATGCCTGTTTACCGCTCTTACTCTCTGCTGACAGCCCCTACCTTAGATCTGTTTCACATATTCACAAGAACTCAGCCTTGCACCGGTGTCTCCGACACCCGTAGGTCAACTTTCAACCACACTGGAACTGCTTCAGGAGGTAGCATTCTGGTGGCTCCCAGCAGTGAAGTCCAGCTCCTTGTATAGGGGGGGTTCAAGGGTGAATACCAGGGAATCACCAGGATAACACCCTTAGGTTTAACCCAAAGTCAAAACGGTTGATTGACACAGTGGTTTCACACCCACTGCCGTAAGACTGGCAGCCATCTCAAAGAGGGTTTTTCCATCCTCTGGATCAGCACTGTAGAATTTTAGGTTGGACTTAATGGATCTTATCTTTGTTTAAGACATATAGGAGGAGATTTATCAAACTGGTGTAAAGTAGAACTGGCTTATTTGCCCATAGCAACCAGTAAAATTCCACCTTTTTTTCACAGCTTCTTTGGAAAAGAAAAGGTGGAATGTGATTGGTTGCTACGAACAACTAGGCCAGTTCTGCTTTACACCAGTTTGATAAATCTCCCTGTTAATACTTAAGGAATTAAAAATGATGAAATGTGATGTAATTTAAAGGTATTGCAATGATGGTCTGCAGTCACCAAGCTGTGAAGCTTATGTTTGGGGATTTTATGACTGCTTAGGGTATGTTCACATCACGTTTTGTGCCTCTGTTTGACATATACATTAGGAAAAAAGGGATACAAAAATGCAGCACACCATGTTATTGTATCCTACAGAGTCCGGTAAAAAAACTATATGCATTTTTTTTTTTCACAATGGATATGTTTTTCTTACAATAGAACTCTATGGTAAACAGATGCCACTGTATGGCTTACATTTTTGTATACGTTAAGTGGGTGGGAAAAACGTGATGTGAACTCACCCTTAAACTTGTTCTCATCTGATGTTTCACTTGCCTTTGCAATACTACCATTACAAGAAGTCAAATTAAAAAATGGAAGCTTGTATGAGATTGCATTTATATACCTCTTAAATGTTAGTTCTAATGTTTGTGTTTCACAACCTCATAACCCAAATAAATTACAACTCATTACATACCAGTTTAGCAATTGATGTATGTGTAGAAATGCTTTTTTTTTCCATTTCCTAGAGCCCTCACCCTACGTACCCATTTCTGTGTGCGCTTCTATACCTACTTGCACCTATGTGTAATGCAAAATAGTGCATTAAATTACAGCATGACAACATATTTAGAAAAAAGTATGTCATGCACCATATAGGTCTGCACTGTGTAGAAATAAATATGTTGTCCTATACAACATTTTATATTTCCTTGAGCTCAGTACATGTCTACACAGGATAGCCCCTTTGGAAACTGGTGTTAGACTTCTAAGCTCTATGTAATATAAAACAGTTAGCAAAAGTGTATTTCTACATTTGGCCCTTGTGTAGCCTTGCATGTGTATATAAATATCTATGTGGATGAAATCTTCCTATATATAAACACCTATACATACAGTACTGTGCAACAGTTTTAGAGGGGTGGGTGGAAAATGCTGTAAAGTAAGAATGATTTCAAAAATAGAAATGTTACTAGTTTATTTTTATCAATTAACAAAATTCAAAGTGAATGACCGCCCTTTGCCTTCAAAACAGCAACAATTTTTCTAGGTACTCTTACACCCAATTTTTGAAGGAACTTTGCAGGGAGGAACATCTTGAAGGAACTAACCACACATCTTATCTGGAGGTAGGCTTGCTCAAATCCTTCTGTCTCTTCATGTAATCCCAGACAGACATGATTATATTGTTATTAGGACTCTGTTGGGGCCATATCATCACTTCCACTTCTTGATCTTCTGTACACTGAAAATAGTTCTCAATGGCATTGGTTGTATGTTTGGGTAATTGTCCTGCTACAGAATACATTTCAACTATTAACACTTCTACTTGTTAAATTCTTGCTATGAAGATTTTTTCCACATCTGCCTCAAATCTTTGCACAGTACTGTATATATCTTATATCAAAAGATAAACAACTTCTATGATGTATCCCTCTCGCTTAAATTCATGAATTTAATTTTAAGACTCCATGCATATATAGGAGTCAATGGATAATTACTTCTTTTTGTAACGAGTCAGCTCCACTGCCTCCTAAAGGGTGTAAGATTTTTTCCACACATTTCTCCATTGTGAGTTGTGCTGTGTCATTACATGCCTTGTGTTATTATGCTAATCAGACACTCACGAACATTTCAGTCTCTTACAATGCCTACATTTCTTCTAGGATCCAGCCAAGCATTGGCACATCAAACATATTAACATTCTAAACAGCTAAATAAGTTGTTATATAAATATCTATATAAGTTTTTATATAAATATCTCTCATCATCACATTGTACATGTATGCATCTTAATAGTAGGCATAGATACAATCATTCAACAGTCTTTATATATATATATATATATATATATATATATATAATGCACACCATACGTTATGTCTTTCCTCATAGAGATCATCTTTACAAAGCACAGGGCTAGAGAAAATACAGTGAATTAACTCAGGTCTGTAATACTTATTCTTACAAAGGCTTCTGATTATGACAACATGACTGAAATAGGGGTACATTTAACCCAAAGTTGAGTCTGTTGCTAGCTGTCAAATCATACTAGTCTACTCTTGTTGTCCCATGAGGTCTGGAGAGTGTTGGGGGTGAGTAAAATGAAGGTTGGAGGGGGTACTTGTCTCAATAATTAGACGCCCTAGGTGAGATCTAACGCCTCACAGAGGTGATGACACCTGGAGGGGGTTGAGAGGGGAATTTGAGGTGATGTGGAGAAGGTGTGCGGGGCTGGGGGGGGGGGGAGACGCAGACACTTTCAGACAAGTGTGAAAAATTGTATGAGATGTGAAAAATTACGTGACAAAATCTAATAGTGATTTCCTCGCTTCCTTCAATCAATGCTATTCCATGTCTGTGGTGGTCCAGAATTTTAACCCTTTACTTGCCACAAAAGACAGTAATGGAAAGAAACACACAAAATGAATCTCCAGCATAGAAGTCTTCTGTTCACTGAGTCAAAGGATGACGTTAGCATAAAATGACAGACACATTGGATTCAACAATTTGGTCATATGAGTAACTTACTACATGTTAGGTTGTTAAACTCAACCAGAAAATAAACCAGACGTAGACTGATGTGAGATGCCGCTGATCTCAGCTCAAGAACAACTGTGTACAGGGCTGTAATTAAACTTATTCCGTTATTCCTGGCCTCAGAGGGGATTACTCAAAAACTGAAGTACTTGTATCCAATTCTAGATTTACATCTCAGGAACTTGTATCACAAAATGCTCCTTTCTCTGTAACATTCTGATCAGCTGGTACTAAATATACATAGATATGTACTCCCTGGATACCTAACTGGAAATATATCATATAAGCAATATCAGCACTTTCAATATAGAGTTGTATTACATGTTGAGGCTAAAATACATACGTATGTATTTTGGGGCATTTTTTTTATAGTGGCATTTCTTGTACATGCAGGTTTTGGTTCTTTTTTGCGGTAAAAATGCCAGTACCAGCACCAGATCTTAGCTGAAAGTCTATGGTGGTACCCAGTGGTGTTTTTTTTTTTAAATTGGCGGCAGCATGGAACATGTTTAAGGTTTTGGCCTTTTTCAGGCTTTTTTCTTTTCTTTTTTTCTCAAAAAGTGAACAAAACAAAAATGCCACACCAGATTTGTGCGTGTAGAAGCCCTTATGCTGATGAAAGACCAGTGCTTAAATATGCACTGAATGACTTATATATAACCTAGCATTGACTTTGAGCAGCAGCTGACCTTTCCAATACCCATAGGTTTTGTTTGACTAATCTGGCAATACTGCTGCTTCTTTCCTACAGTTCATTGTACTGATCTTCCTTTTGAGAATCTTTGTAATTCTGCACAACATTTGTAATATTAAACTATTAATGAGATAAAATCATTGTGTTGTGATATGGCTGCAGTTAAGGCACCTTTACATGCAGTAGCAGCAATAGAAGTTGTGATGTAGGTGATGCTTGAAGGGGTTTTAAATGGGAAACATTTTAATAAAAGGAATTGGTTACTAATACAAAATAATTATTACCCCCTCTGGTGCTGCTCCAACTTTCTGTTCCTGGATGTGACACACAGCAACTGGTTTGAATAAACTGCTCAGCCAATCTGTATGTGTGATTGCATGTCACACCTCGAGCCAGGAAGTTAAGAGAGGAAGGAAGTAGAGCAGCCCCTGAATGGCAGTGTCTGGGATCAGTAAGTATTTTTTTTTTTTATTGTTTTATACTTTTAACTCAGTTTTTTTGTAAATATTTCCTTGGAAACCCCTTTTAAGATTGTTGATTCAGTAGTAAACATTGATTGGTCGGAAGATCCCTCAGCTGAGGTGAACTTTGGTAGCCATGGCACACCACTGAGAGTCGCGCTTCAGTGTGTTAGGGAAACACCACACCAAGCATAGAAGGAAGGGGGGAACAGGGAATAAGGCCTGAGAACTAGGGAAGGAAAATGGACACCTCCTAGTGAAAACCCTAACCTGACTGACTACCAGTATGAACAAATCCCAAAGGTAGGTAAGTTAATTTGCAGCTCCAGAGTAAACAGGAATCTCCTCCCTTCCAAATCACACAGACTTTCTTCGGATATGGGAAAGCGTGCAGGTCACTTGGATTCCACAGGTACTACAGGCTGACACATAGTCCTCAACACACTTACGCAACCCTGGCCACCAGAATCTACGAGAGATGAGGTCGGCAGTGGATCTGTTCCCAGGGTGTCCCGTAAGAACCGTACAGTGATGTTCCTCAAACACCTTGTAACGCAATTCCAATGGCACAAACAGTTTCCCAGAGGGACAAGAATCTGGTGCGGCTCCCTGGGCTTCACTTCTAGGTCAGGGTAAAGAGCGGATATCCCGACCCCTTCCGACAGTATAGGTCTCGGATTTTCAAAATCACCACCTCCAGGAAAACTACGTGACAAGTCATCTGCCTTGACGTTCTTAACCCCAGGACGTTAGGTGACAGTGAAATTGAATCTGAAAAAAAAGACCACCTGGCCTGCCTCGGGTTCAGTCGTTTGGCCAACTCCAGGTAAACCAGGTTTTGTGATCTGTGAACACGATGATCAGATGAACCGTCCCTTCCAACCAATGACGCCATTCCTCAAAAGCCAACTTAATGGCCAGTAACTCTCTGTTCCCCACATCATAATTTCTCTCTGCGGAAGAGAGTTTTTTAGAGAAAAAGGCACCTGGTGACGGGCCCTGCGACAAAACTGCTCCTACCCCCACCTCGGATGTGTCCACTTCCACAATGAAAGGTTGTGATACATCTGTCTGCACCAATATAGGGGCGGAAGAGAAGCATTCCTTAATCGCAGAAAAGGCTCGCAACGCCAAATCAGACCACACTGAAACATCTGTCCCTTTCTTAGTCATGTCAGTTAAGGGTTTTACTACTGTCGAATAGTTCTGAATACATTTTCGGTAATAGTTGGTGAATCGGTAAGAGCCTTCAGATTTCGGGTCGATCCCAGTCCAATACAGCACGGACTTTCTCTGTATCTATTCAAAAACCTGAAGATGACAGCAGGTAGTCCAAAAACTGCACTTTGTGTACAGCAAAAACACACTTCTCTAATTTTGCATACAATTTATTATCTCTTAGGATCTGTAACACCTGTCTAACGTGATCCTGATGTATCTCAACTAGTGATGAGCGAGCACCAAAGTGTTCGGGTGTTCGGGTACTCGGTCCGAACACATAGCGATATTCGTGCGCTTGGCCGAGCACCCAAGTATAATGAAAGTAAACGTGAGACAACCAGGCACCCTGTGCTCGATGAGGGGAGGGTGTCTGGTTCATAGGAAAATATCTGAAAGTGATGGAAACACCTCTGAAATCGATCAGGAACAGCAGGGGGACCATGTCTGGATGCATCTTGAACTCCAATGTCGCTGCTGGGAACCATGTTGTACGCCACTTTTACAAACCGACAAAAAAACGCCAAAAACTCGGCCCCCCCCCAAAAAAAAAAAAAAAAAAAAACCTTTTTAGAGGAAAAATTGTTAGGAAACATTCTTTCCTGTATATTCAATTGTATATACAGTGTAAGTGCTGCCAAAAATTACAAGGAAGAAGCACTCCGATACAGCCTGTATATCAAATAAATGAGGGCCTCATTCACATAGTGCTACAATTGTTCAGGTACACTGCTACACTCTTAAAGCCTATGCACTAAGTGAAAGGGCTGCCAAATATTATGAAGAACCGGCACTCCAATAGACCCTTTATTACACATAAAGAGGGCCTCATACACACCCTTGAAAAATTATCCTTGATAGCCTGCTGGTGACCCTTCAAAACATTCGGAGTGAGGGCATGCTGGTGACCCTATAAAAAATTAGGGGCGAGTGCCTGCTGCTGAGCCAACCTTCTAAAACATATGTGAGGGCCTGCTGTTCAGCTGACGCTCTAAAATATTATATGTGAGGGCCTTCAGGTGAGCAGACCGCATAAAACATTACAGGTGAGAGCCTACAGGTGAGCAGACCATACAAATCATTAAAAGTGAGGGCCTACAGGTGACCAGACCGTATAAAACATTGGAGGTGAGGGTCTGAAGGTGAGCGGACCCTATAGAAAATTGTAGTGAGGGCCTACAGGTGAGCAGACCGTATAAAACATTAGAGGTGAGATCCTGAAGGTGAGCGGACCCTATAAAACATTGTAGTGAGGGTCTACAAGTGAGGAGACCGTATAAAACATTGAAGGTGAGCAGACCCTATAAAACATTGTAGTGATGGTCTACAGGTGAGCAGACTGTATAAAACATTGGAGGTGAGGGCCTGAAGGTGAGCGGACCCTATAAATCATGGTACTGAGGGCCTATAGATGAGCAGACCATACAAAACATTGGAGGTAAGGGCCTGAAGGTGAGAGGACCCTATAAAACATTGTAGTGAGGGAATATATATACTGTATGGAAGAGGAGGAGGAGGATGAGAAAAAAAGATTCAAACATGTACCCTTTTTTGTGGTGAAAAGGGTGCATCTGAATCTTGTGGATTGAGTACATTATAAAGCATACATTTAAATTGCGTTTTTGTTCCTCATTAGCTTAGCTTTCCTCTGGTGCAGTGAAGAAGTCAGGGCCAATCCAGGCCTTATTCATTTTTATTTGAGTTAACCTGTCAGCATTGTCAGTGGACAAGCGGATACGCTTATCTGTTATAATGCCACCAGCAGCACTAAATACACGCTCAGACAATACGCTGGCGACAGGACAGGCCAGTTTGTGCCACGTGTCCAGCCTGGACACCCAGTAGTTGAAAGGCACTGAGGGATCACTGAGGATTCTGACATGGTCTGCTATGTATTCCTTCACCATCTTCCAAAACGTTTCCCTCCTTGGGACAGTAGGCCGCGCTTCAGCGTGCGGTTGCTGGCGGGGTGTCATGAAAGTGTCCCATGCCTTGGAAGTGTTGCCCTGCCTTTGTTGGAACTGGAGTGTGTTCCCATTGTCTACCTTCCTCGTTTGCCTATGGAAGTATGGACTCTGCCGCCAGCTTTGTCAGATGGAAATGTTTGGAGCAATTTCTCAACAAGGACCTTCTGGTATTGCACCATTTTACTTGCCCTCTCCACCACAGGAATGAGAGATGAGCAGTTCTCTTTGTAGCGGGGGTCGATAAGTGTTTTGGTTTCACTTCGTCAGCTCCTTTCCTTCTGCCAGGTGTCACTCATTTAGACTAATCGTCTTCCTTTATATTCCCTCCCATACTGCCTCACTTTGCAGTTTCTACTACTTCCTGGATGAAGTGTTCACTGCTGGAGGCTGCTGCTGCTGTTTTCTCAGATAAGTCTTTTCCCTATATTGTGTTTCCTTGCTGGCTTGATTCTAGGTGACCCTAACTCCGTCTGTGTTCAGTGCAGGGAGCGGTGGTCGTGTCCCCTCACTATTATAGGGTTTTCAGGTGTCACACAGTCTTAGGAACGTGGGCATGCAATCGTATACCATTAAGGCTCTTGCATGTGTGTAGCAGTCAGGGAGAGCTCTTAGGGTTTTATAGGGTTCACCTATATGCTCCTTAGTTTGGGATCAAGCCAGTCAGTCATTTGTTTATTAGTTCCAGCTATCTGCAACATCATCCGTGACATTATAAACCCGCCATACCGTCTTAAGCATGGATCCGGTTTCAGCCTTGATTGACCGTATGCAAGGTCTTTCTCTGGAGGTAGCAGACCTCCGTAAAACTGTGTCTCAGTTTCAGGTTACCGGTTCTGCTGGAGTTCATGGAGTTTGTTCCTAAGATCTCGCTTCCGAATACGTTCTCCGGGGGTAGTAAGAATTTTGTTCGCTTTAGAGAGGCTTGCAAACTCCATTTTCACTTATGTCCTCATTCCTCTGGTGATGAGGAGCAGAGGGTGGGGATCATCATCTCGCTGCTCAGGGATAACGCTCAGTCTTGGGCCTTTTCGCTGCCAGTGGGAGCACGCCCCCTCCGATCGGTGGATGAATTTTTTGTAGCCCTGGGGCAGATATATGATGACCCGGATCGTATTGCTCTGGCTGAATCTAAACTGCGCCTTTTATGCCAGGGTAAACAGTCCGCAGAGATATATTGTTCTGAATTTCGGAGATGGGCAGCTGATTCAGGTTGGAATGATGCTGCACTCCGAAGTCAATTTTGCCATGGTCTTTCTGAAAGATTGAAAGATGCATTTGCTTTTTGTGAGACCAGTATCGTTAGATACTGCCATGTCTCTAGCTGTTCGTATTGACAGGCGCCTTAGAGAGAGAGAGGAGACAACTCTTTCATGTCATATTCAGTCCAAGGACAGTGGGGCTGTCTTATTCAGTGCACAGGGGTCTCGGTCTGTCTCAATCCCCTCTGAGGAGGAGGCCATGCAGCTGCGTTTGGTTGCCTCTGATACTAGAGGATTCAGCTCTCAGAGGAGGATTTGTTTCTGTTGTGGGGGAACATAAATCATGTGGCTAATGTTTGCCCCTCTAGGAGGTTCATGGGGTATTCTGAGGGTAATAAAAAGAAAAAGATGAAGAAACCCGCTAAAAACATTCCATTTGCTACTATTGGCAAGGTTGATGCGGAAATTGAAGATTTGCCATTTGCGTGTAGTTCCCGTTTTCTCCTACCTGCCAGGGTGGCGCTAGACAGCAAGAACATTGTTTGTGAGATTTTTGTAGATAGTGGAGCAGCTGTCAATCTCATTGATAATCAATTTGTAACAACACATGGTTTCCAAGTCTGCACTTTGCAAAAGGCTATACCTGTTTTTGCTATCGATTCCGCTCCACTTTCTCAGAGATCGTTAAAGGGCATAGTTCACAATATCCATTTGACTGTAGGTGACGCTCATGTTGAGGATATGTCTGTATGTTTCGTCTTAAGGGGATTACCTACTCCTCTAGTGTTGGGGCTACCCTGGCTCACTAAACATAACCCCACCATTGATTGGCAAGCAAGGCAAATAAATGGTTGGCGTGGGTTTTGCAGAGAGAATTGCCTCACGGCATCTCTTTCAGAGGTTTCTACCAAAACTGTTCCTTCTTTTCTCTCTGAATTTTCTGATGTGTTTTCCGAGAGTGGTTTTCAGGACTTGCCCCCTCACCGGGAGTACGATTGTCCTATTAATCTCATCCCAGGCGCCAAGCTGCCAAAATCACGATTATACAATCTCTCTCAACCTGAGAGAGTCGCCATGCGTACTTATATCTCTAAAAGAGCCTGAGAAAGGGACATATCAGACCCTCGAAGTAACCTGTTGCCGCTGTTTTTTTTTTGTTAAGAAAAAAGACGCTTCTTTAAGACCTTGTCTGGATTTCAGGGAGCTTAACCGTATCACGATTCGTGACCCCTATCCGCTTCCTCTGATCCCGGACCTGTTTAACCAGATTGTTGGGGCTAAAGTTTTTTCTAAGCTGGATTTAAGAGGGGCATACAACCTAGTGAGGGTCAGGGAACGGGACGAATGGAAGACGGCCTTCAATACCCCTGAGGGTCATTTCGAAAATTTGGTTATGCCCTTTGGTTTGATGAATGCTCCGGCCGTCTTCCAACACTTTGTGAACAGCATTTTTTGTCATTTAATGGGGAAATTTGTAGTGGTGTATCTAGATTACATTTTGATTTTTTCTCCTGATTTCAAGACTCATCGGGACCACCTATGTCAGGTCTTGCTGATTCTGCGGGAGAATAAATTGTATGCTAAACTGGATAAATGTGTGTTTGCTATTCCGGAGAATGGAGATTCAATTTCTTGGTTTTCTTCTCTCCGCTTCTGGTTTTCGGATGGACCCTGAGAAGGTCCGCGCTGTGCTTGATTGGGAGCTTCCTGAGAATCAGAAGGCGCTGATGCGTTTTTTGGGTTTTGCTAACTATTACAGAAAGTTCATTTTGAATTATTCGTCTGTTGTTAGGCCACTCACTGATATGACTAAAAAGGGGGTGGATTTTTCCTCGTGGTCGGAAGATGCGCTTAAAGCCTTTTCTAGTATTAAAGAGTGTTTTGCTTCCGCCAAATGGCAACCGTGTGCCTTTTTCTCAAGGAAACTCTCCTCTGCAGAGAGAAATTACAATGTGGGAAATAGGAAGTTGTTGGCCATCAAATTAGCTTTTGAGGAATGGTGCCATTCGTTGGAGGGAGCCAGATACCCTATTACTGTGTTTACCGACCATAATAATCTGGCCTACTTGGAATCGGCCAAGCGTCTGAACCCAAGACAGGCCAGATGGTCCTTGTTCTTTTCTAGGTTTAATTTTGTTGTTACGTTCTGCCCTGGGGTTAAAAATGTGAAGGCGGATGCCCTGTCATGTTGTTTTCCGGGAGGGGGGAACTTTGAAGACCCGGGTCCCATTTTGGCTGATGGGGTGGTCGTCTCTGCTCTTTATCCTGATTTGGAGGCAGAGGTTCAGGCAGCTCAGGCAGAGGCTCCTGATCTTTGTCCTCCTGGGAGGTTATTTGTGCCTCTTGCTTTACGACACAAGGTTTTTAAGGAGCACCACAATACTGTCCTTGCTGGGCATCTGGGGAGTAGAGCCACAGTGGACATCATTGCTCAGAGATTCTGGTGGCCGGCTCTTCGTAAGACGGTTGAGGGTTTTGTGGCAGCCTGCGAGACCTGCGCTCGTGCCAAGGTCCCTCATTCACGGCCATCACGATCTCTCCTCCTGTTACCCATTCCTTCCCGTCCTTGGACACATCTGTCCATGGACTTCATTACGGACTTGCCTCGCTCCTCGGGGAAGACTGTGATTCTGGTTGAAGTGGACCGTTTTAGCAAAATGCGCATTTCATTCCCTTTTCTGGGTTACCCAATGCTAAGACGCTGGCACAAGCGTTTGTGGATCACATTGTTAAATTGCATGGCATTCCTTCACACATCGTTTCTGATAGGGCAACGCAATTTGTTTCCAGATTCTGGAAGGCCTTTTGTTCTCGCTTCTTGAGAATAAGGAGGATTGGTATTTTTTTTGTCCATTGCTGAGTTTGCTTTAAATAACCGTCACCAGGAGTCCTCTGATAAGTCACCATTTTTTGGTGCATATGGGTTTCATCCGCAGTTTGGAACATTCTCTGGAGAGGGGTCTTCTGGTTTACCTCATTTATTTGGCAAAATATTCAGGGTAATCTAAAGAGGATGAGTGAGAGATATAAGCATGTGGCGGATAAGAGACGTGTGCCTGGTCCGGATCTGAATGTGGGTGATCTGGTGTGGTTGTCTACAAAGAATATCAAACTGAAGGTTCCCTCCTGGAAGTTGCCTCCTAGGTTTATTGGTCCTTACAAGATCTTGTCCGTCATCAACCCCGTTGCTTTCCGTCTTGATCTTCCTCAGACTTGGAAGATCCATAATGTTTTTCACAGGTCCCTTTAAAAACCTTATGTCCAACCCACTATATCCTCCTCTTTGCCTCCTCCTCTGATTTTAGTTGATGGTAATCTTGAATTTCAGGTCTCCAGGATTGTGGATTCTGGCATTATCCGCAGTTCTCTGCAGTACCTTGTTCATTGGGAGGGCTATGGTCCTGAGGAGAGGATGTGGGTTCCAGTGGCGCACATTAAGGCCACTCGTCTCATCAGTGCTTTTCATAGGTCTCATCCTGAGAAGGTGGGTTCTGAGTGTCCAGAGTCCACCTGTAGAGGGAGGGGTACTGTCACCACCAGTTCTGAGAAGGTCAGACAGACGTTCTTCCCTACCTTTTGTATGACGTTCTTTGTTTTGTTTTCACTTTGTCAGCTCCTTTCCTTCTGCCAGGTGTCACTCATTTAGACTAATTGTCTTCCTTTATATTCCCCCCCGATACTGCCTCACTTTGCGGTTTATACTACTTCCTGCATGAAGTGTTCACTGTTGGAGGCTGCTGCTGCTGTTTTCTCAGATAAGTCTTTTCCCTATATTGTGTTTCCTTGCTGGCTTGATTTTAGGTGACCCTGACTCCATCTGTATTCAGTGCAGGGAGACGGTGGTCGTGTCCCCTCACTATTATAGGGTTTTCAGGTGTCACACAGTTATAGGTACATGGGCATGCAATCGTCTACCATTAAGGCCCTTGCATGTGTGTAGCAGTCAGGGAGAGCTCTTAGGGTTTTATAGGGCTCACCTATATGCTCCTTAGTTTGGGATCAAGCCAGTCAGTCATTTGTTTATTAGTTCCAGCTATCTGCTACATCATCCATGAGAGGCAGCCTAACATGAAGTCAGCCATGTGCCAGAGTACCAACAGGCAAGACATCTATGTCAACATCAGGATGACTCTCCATCTCCTCATCCTCCTCCTCATTCCCTTGTGCCCATCTACGTCGAACCGATGTACTTAAAGTTCCGTCGGTAGTACCCTTTGTAGCAGAGGCAACTGTCTCTAGCTCCTCCTCCTCATGGTCCAATTTGCACTGAGAAGACAAAATGTGGGTGGTCTGGCTGACATTCAGAGCGTCGTACTTAATTGTGAGCAGCGATCGTTTGAGTAGACACAGAAGTGGGATGCTTACTCTGATTATATCATTATCGCCACTAATCATCTGTGTGGATTCATCAGAGTTTCTTAAAACCTCACAGAGGTCTTCCATCAATGCCCACTCCTCGCTTGTGAATAGTGCAAGTTGACTCGAAAGGCGACGACCATGTTGGTACGGCACAGGTTGTAAACTACCACTCTTATGTAGTCTGCACTTTCCGCTAAAAAGCGCCATAATGCGGAACACCTACCCCTTGGCAAGGTAGATTTATGCATGGGGGTGCTCGGTGTAACGGTTGAGGGCCTGTTTGGTGTGTGCCAACTTCTCCCTTTTGCTACACCACTGCCTCTTACAGCTTGTTGCGGTGCTGCAGATCCCTCCCTGTCTGTACTGCTTTCCTCGCTCGGCTTTTCAACTTCCCAAGTTGGGTCAGTGAGCTCATCGTCCACCACCTCCTCTTCCACTTCCTCATTCCCATCCTCCTGGCTTGACCTAACCACAACCTCATTGATTGACAAGCGTGCTTGGCAAGAGGGCCAAATCTAATGATGGCGATGAAAATAGGTCCTCGGAATGTTCGAGTGTGGTATCAACGGTTTGTCCGACTCCTGACTCTACATGGTGGGAGGAATAAGGATCAGGGTGAGGATTCTGTGGACAAGACTCTTTGGTAATGAGACTGGTTTTGGTGGAAAAGAGGGTGGAAGAATTATTTTCTGCCATCCAACCGACCACCTGGTCACACTGGTCTGACTTGGACACCCAGTTTCACCGGCAGTTGGCACTGTTTCATTGCACCCAGGGCCACGGCCTCTGCCTGAACAGTCAGCACCACGCCCACTTCCCTGTCCCTTAGTGCTCGCCTTCTTCATATTAAAAGGTTTCTTCAATAGATGTTGGACAACTTATTAAAATTTGCCCCCAGCAAAATAATTCTCTGCTGGATTACTGTATATAAGGTTTGTGGATTGAACGCACACACAGATGTGCCCAAAAGTAGTTAAATGTGTCCCGAATACAAATAATTCTCTGCTGGAATACTGTATATATGGTTGCGGCCTAAACGCACACACAGATGTGGCCAAAAGTAGTTAAATGTGTCCCAAATACAGATAATTCTCTGCTGGAATACTGTATATAACATTTGTGGATTGAACGCACACACAGATGTGGCACAAATTAGGTTAATTTCCCCAGATTTTTTTTTTTCTCTGATGGCACGGTGTATATCTAACTATAAGACACACTCTAGGGAATAAGCCCCTTTTTATAATGTCTGCTAAACACACTGCTTTCTGATGGCGTACTGTAGATCTCAGTGCTTTTCATAGGTCTCATCCTGAGAAGGTGGGTTCTGAGTGTCCAGAGTCCACCTGTAGAGGGAGGGGTACTGTTACCACCAGTTCTGTGAGAAGGTCAGACAGACGTTCTTCCCTACCTTTTGTATGAAGTTCTTTGTTTTGGTTTCACTTTGTCAGCTCCTTTCCTTCTGCCAGGTGTCACTCATTTAGACTAATTGTCTTCCTTTATATTCCCCCCCGATACTGCCTCACTTTGCGGTTTATACTACTTCCTGCATGAAGTGTTCACTGTTGGAGGCTGCTGCTGCTGTTTTCTCAGATAAGTCTTTTCCCTATATTGTGTTTCCTTGCTGGCTTGATTTTAGGTGACCCTGACTCCGTCTGTATTCAGTGCAGGGAGCCGGTGGTCGTGTCCCCTCACTATTATAGGGTTTTCAGGTGTCACACAGTTATAGGTACATGGGCATGCAATCGTCTACCATTAAGGCCCTTGCATGTGTGTAGCAGTCAGGGAGAGCTCTTAGGGTTTTATAGGGCTCACCTATATGCTCCTTAGTTTGGGATCAAGCCAGTCAGTCGTTTGTTTATTAGTTCCAGCTATCTGCTACATCATCCATGAGAGGCAGCCTAACATGAAGTCAGCCATGTGCCAGAGTACCAACAGGCAAGACATCTATGTCAACATCAGGATGACTCTCCATCTCCTCATCCTCCTCCTCATTCCCTTGTGCCCATCTACGTCGAACCGATGTACTTAAAGTTCCGTCGGTAGTACCCTTTGTAGCAGAGGCAACTGTCTCTAGCTCCTCCTCCTCCTCCTCATGGTCCAATTTGCACTGAGAAGACAAAATGTGGGTGGTCTGGCTGACATTCAGAGCGTCGTACTTAATTGTGAGCAGCGATCGTTTGAGTAGACACAGAAGTGGGATGCTTACTCTGATTATATCATTATCGCCACTAATCATCTGTGTGGATTCATCAGAGTTTCTTAAAACCTCACAGAGGTCTTCCATCAATGCCCACTCCTCGCTTGTGAATAGTGCAAGTTGACTCGAAAGGCGACGACCATGTTGGTACGGCACAGGTTGTAAACTACCACTCTTATGTAGTCTGCACTTTCCGCTAAAAAGCGCCATAATGCGGAACACCTACCCCTTGGCAAGGTAGATTTATGCATGGGGGTGCTCGGTGTAACGGTTGAGGGCCTGTTTGGTGTGTGCCAACTTCTCCCTTTTGCTACACCACTGCCTCTTACAGCTTGTTGCGGTGCTGCAGATCCCTCCCTGTCTGTACTGCTTTCCTCGCTCGGCTTTTCACCTTCCCAAGTTGGGTCAGTTAGCTCATCGTCCACCACCTCCTCTTCTACTTCCTCATTCCCATCCTCCTGGCTTGACCTAACCACAACCTCATTGATTGACAAGCGTGCTTGGCAAGAGGGCCAAATCTAATGATGGCAATGAAAATAGGTCCTCGGAATGTCCGAGTGTGGTATCAACGGTTTGTCCGACTCCTGACTCTACATGGTGGGAGGAATAAGGATCAGGGTGAGGATTCTGTGGACAAGACTCTTTGGTAATGAGACTGGTTTTGGTGGAAAAGAGGGTGGAAGAATTATTTTCTGCCATCCAACCGACCACCTGGTCACACTGGTCTGACTTGGACACCCAGTTTCACCGGCAGTTGGCACTGTTTCATTGCACCCAGGGCCATGGCCTCTGCCTGAACAGTCAGCAACACGCCCACTTCGCTGTCCCTTAGTGCTCGCCTTCTTCATATTAAAAGGTTTCTTCAATAGATGTTGGACAACTTATTAAAATTTGCCCCCAGCAAAATAATTCTCTGCTGGATTACTGTATATAACGTTTGTGGATTGAACGCACACACAGATGTGCACAAAAGTAGTTAAATGTGTCCCAAATACAAATAATTCTCTGCTGGAATACTGTATATATGGTTGTGGCCTAAACGCACACACAGATGTGGCCAAAAGTAGTTAAATGTGTCCCAAATACAGATAATTCTCTGCTGGAATACTGTATATAACATTTGTGGATTGAACGCACACACAGATGTGGCACAAATTAGGTTAATTTCCCCAGAATTTTTTTTTCTCTGATGGCACGGTGTATATCTAACTATAAGACACACTCTAGGGAATAAGCCCCTTTTTATAATGTCTGCTAAACACACTGCTTTCTGATGGCATACTATAGATCTCACTAATATAAAATCTTTCTGTCTTTTAAAAGCTTTTGGGTACTTAAAAAAGCAATTTTCCAGCCCTGCACTATTGGTCCCTTCTTGAAGATGCCTGTCCCTGATACTGCTGAATTTAACCCCTGGTAAAAAAAAAAAATGGTGCTGCACTGCTGTCAAACACACACTATAGTCCTTAAGAGGACTGTTAGGTCTTTCAATAGTTTTTTTTGGAGTAAAATCTGTGAATTTCCAGCAAAACGCTATCTGTCCCTGCCTACTGTCTGCTCTCCCTGATGCTAAATGATCCGAGCGCGGGACATCAGCTCCTATAAACTGCTATCACGTGTTTCGGCCAGCCAATCACTGTGAGGCTAATAGCTAACATAGCATACAGGAGACTCGTGCAATGTGACGAGCACACGTGGTATTCGGCCGAGTACTGCCACGTGCCTAGCATAGCGATGCTCCGAGCCGAACCGGTACTCAGCTGAGCATGCTTGATCATCACTAATCTTCACGTCCGGAGAATAAATTAGAATGTCATCCATATACATGACTACAAACCCACAAGGTGATGAAAAATGTAATTCACAAAATGCTGGAAAACCGCAGGTGCATTGGTCAACCCAATAGGCATGACCAGGTTCTCAAAGTTCCCCTCAAGAGTATTAAAAGTAGTCTTTCATTTATCCCCCTTCCTTGATCCTAATTTGATTATACGCCCCCTTAAGTCCAATTTGGAGAACACCTTGGCACCAACAATCTGTTTAAACAAATCGGGAAACAAAGGAAGCGGGTAAGGATCACGGACAGTAATCCGATTGAGTTCACGGAAATCCAGACATGGCCGAAGACATCCGTCCTTTTTTTTTTTAACAAAAAAGAACCCTGCTGCCACTGGAGATTTGAAATGTCTTTTGTGTCCTTTAGCCAAACTCTCGGCAATATACTCTCATGGCCAGTCTTTTAGGTCCAGAAAGTTCTAGATTTTGGCAACTTAGCTCGGGGAATAAGGTTGATAGGACAATCATATTCCCGATGCGGAGGTAAATCCTGGCATCCACTCTCAGAAAATACATCGTCGAAATAAGATATAAAAGAGGGTAATGTCTTAGTACTTAAAACAGATAAAGATGTATTCAGACAATTGTCAATGCAATAATCACCCCAATCCAAAAACTGTCTAGCTTGCCAATCGATGGTTGGATTGTGCTTGCTTAACCACGGTAAACCCAGAACCACCGGAGCAGGGAAACCCTCCAACACAAAACTCTTAATCTGATATCATGCATCACTTGAGATAAAAACTTCTGCGTTAGAGGTGCAGAATCAATAGCAAATACGGAAATGTTTTTTTCTAATGCACTCGGTGACAACCTGTGCACAGGGACGAACTGAGAATCAATCAGGTTCACCCTTGCCCCGCTGTCGATAAACACCTCAATCCCCACAGATTTTGACTCTAGCGCCACCTCAGCAGTCCGGAGAAATCGGGCACTACCACCCAAAGACAAATGCACATTTTCTGACTCTCCTCTCACCCCTCCAAGAGTCAGATAGGGATTAAATGTCCCTTTTTTTTCTTTTTGCCGTTGAATGTATAGACATACTCTGATAAAATGTCCCTTCTGTCCGCAGAAAAAACACACTCCCTTCCTATTACCAGTATGCTTAAAAGCGGATTCAGGAGTAGCTCCCCCTAACTGCATGGGTTCGTCCCCAGACATAAACCCAGGAGTAGCTTCACTCAAAGTGTCAGAGGCGGATGATACAACATGTGATAGTACGTCCTGAGAGTGGGGGCCCCTAGATCTCTCTCTCAGGTATCTATCAATGCATATAGCAAGATACATAGCACCCTCCAGAGACACTTTGGTTTCATGAAAGCCCTTTAGCCTCTCTGACCCTTGACAAGACTGGCTATGGAGGGCAGGATCATTCAACTCTGTATCCGTAACCCACCTCCTAAACTCAGAGCAATAAATCTCAGTGGAACGATCACCCTGACGAAGTACGCGCAGGTTGGTTTCAGCAAGAGAGGCCCGATCCGGATCATCATAGATAAGACCCAAAGCTTCGAAAAATTCATCTACTGACCAGAGAGACTGTGATCCGGTCGGCACAGAAAAAGCCCATGACTGCACATCCCCCTTAAGCAAGGAAATAACCACACTGACTCTCTGTTTCTCATCCCCAGATGAGTGTGGACGTAGCCTAAAATACAGTTTGCACGCCTCCCTAAACAAAATAAAATTATCATGTCCCCCAGAAAATCTGTCCGGGAGGGCAATTTTAGGCTCCAGATAGGCCTGGTCTCTACCACTACCACCAGGACTACCACCCTAATAGCCACACCTGGGGAAAGAAGGTGTGGCAAGCACCAGAAACAACACAGACATCATTTTATCCAAACGGAAAACATGTCAGATCAAACCATGTGTTGCCAGTCTCACTGATCTCCTGCCACCTGTCATGGGAACGTCCGTGACAGAGTCAGCTAGCCAGATCCACCAATTCTCTGCTGAGTCACCAGACTAATGGCAAAAGCTCCACCCTTTTTCACTTTACTTCGTCCCTTGTGGATGATGCACTGCCTCAATGCAACAGCGTCCCCACGCTTTCTACTAAGGCCAGTCTTCCTCTGTTTAATAATAGTAGTTGGGGCTGACACCAAAGTGCGATATTGTGGGGCATGTCCCCTACCATGGTCACTTTGGAGATCAGAATCAGTCCCTCCTAAATTTCCAGAACTTCTATATGGCTAACAAGGTGTTGCCACCCCAAGTAGCCCAGTCTCAGCTCAACCCCAAATAGGGCTTACCATACTTCAATAACTGGTCTTTAATGAGTTGCAGGCTGCTGCAATTTTCCTATGGCCCTCCTTAACAAAAGCCAGCCCTTATTACATTTGACAGTAAAATGAAACAGAGCAAAAACTAAAATCCTCTTGTAAAGTGGGGCATACTTCCCACCCACCTTACACTCCTGAACCACCACCGCAGAATCATGGAGAATTATACTGAAATTAATGCAGTGTAAAGGCCCCCACACAAATGAGTATTGTCAGCTGAATCTGATATTTAACACCCAGTCCTTTTGTTCTCCTGGGAGATAAACCACCACCAGAGGTGTCGGGCAGCAGCTTTCTCTTCTCTCCCCATTAACAACACATACACGCTCAGATGGACCAAGTGTGTTTGAGTATGGGGGAGTCAGGAGAGATAGCTCTTGGCTGAACGAGCATTTGATTCAAAGTGATTGAAGCTATATTGACACCTTAAGAATGGTAAAAATAATGATGCCTATATTGAAGATGATGTTCACTTTTGCAACTTTTTGTTGCTTTATAATGCATCTATATATATAAAGAAGGACGTATATATGTGTGTATGTTCCACGATCACTGTAAAAACTAAACCATCGATTTCAACGAAACTTGGTATACACATCCCTTGCTACCTGGAAATAAATTTTGTGAGGGTCACAAAAAAAAAATGACCTGCATTAGCCAATACAAGCCTACAAGTGTTTCTCTTCATATCCCAACTGCCATACACATGGTCACATGTCCCTCATCAGCCTATAGAAGCTCGCAGGCCCTTAGTCTCCACATACACAGTTGTACTTCAGGTTTCCATAACAACCTAGCCATTTTTCTTCACTGCTGTAGGTCAGCTTTAGGCTAGGGCTACACGTCGACATGTGTCATGCGATAATGATGTCGCACTTATGTCGCGCAACAATTGGTGTTGCATTGCGACATGCAATATGCTGAGACTGCAACGCCACAGTTGCAGAAAAATCCATCTTGGATGGATTTTTTGCAACTGTCGTGTCGCAGTCATAGGGCCATAGCCTATCATTATAAAAATTGAGACAAAATGTTGCGCGACACATGTCGTCATGTAGCCCTAGCATTAAAGGGGCAGGACGCTGTGGAGGTCACTGTTAAAGGGGCAGGCATTGTGAAGGTCACTGTTGAAGAGGCGGGTACTGTGGAGGTCACTGTTAAGGCAGCAGGGTATTGTGAGATCACTGTTAAGGCAGCGGGGTACTGTGGAGGTCATTGTTAAGGGGGCGGGCCCGTAAGGAGGTCACTGTCAAGGGAGTGGGGTGCTGTGAAACTCACTGTTAGGGCTCATGCACACGACCGTATGTATTTTGCAGTCCGCAAAAAAAGGATCCCCAAAAAATACGGATGACATCCGTGTGCATTCCGTATTATGCAGAATGGAACAGCTGGTCATTCATAGAACAGTACTATCCTTGTTCGTAATGCGGACAATAATAGGACATGTTCTATTTTTTTGCGGAACAGAAATACGGACATATGGAAAAGGAATGCACACGGAGTAACTTCCGTTTTTCTGCGGACCCATTGAAGTAACATAGTAACATAGTATATAAGACCGAAAAAAGACATTTGTCCATCCAGTTCGGCCTGTTTCCTACATGAATGGTAAAGGAGCGGGCTGCTGTGAAGGTCAAAGTTAGGGGGGTGGGCTGCTGTGGCGGTCCCATTTTAAAGTGGCTGGGCACTGTGGGGGGGTCAGTGTTAAGGGGTGGCGGACTGTGGGGTTCACTGTTAAAGGGGTGGGATGCAGTAGAGGTCACTGTTATGGGGGATACTGTTGATATCTTTTAACGAAACACATAAACATTAAATGAAATTGATGAAATATACCCGTGTAAAGCTCGGTCCTTCTGCTAGTCTAAAATAAAATAAAGCCATTTATTGTCCTAATTAGAAATATCCTACAATTTTGAGTCAACAGTTCCTATGCAGACCCTCCATGATTACAGACTACATACAAACCATGTCTGGAATGTAATTCTACAGTCATTTACTACAAATTTTCATCTAAGCCCACTCTTTGCTAATATACAGTACATATATACAATAAAAGTGGGGTTGATGGAAAAGAGTAACAAATGACTGCAGGATCTGACGACATACAGTTTGCAGTTGGAAAAATTTGCATAGTGCCTGTGTGGTAGATATGCAGTTTATGAACTTACATATCCGGTAAGATTTTTTGTTGCCATCTAAAGTCATATCTGAATTTTTGCTCATAATATCATATGCTCAAATATCCACTTTTTACTTTTGAATAAATTAAGATACTTATTCTAGGGCTTCCAGTTCCTGCGCCAACATGGGGAGACGTGAGTGAGAGGAGCTCCGTGCAGCGATTCTCCAAACTGCCTATCTCCACTTACATACCAACATCAACATCAGCCAACTACATTCATCTGAGACTGAACCAATCTATGGATGATTTTATTGTACCCATGGGGAGCAAAACTAATCCTAAAACCATCATGGCGAACGAGGATCTACCCCCTTCTGCTTTACCTGCCTTTGGCCCGCAGTCAGACCCAGCGCTCACAGAGTTTGATAGTGAAGGAGGGGGCACCTGCATCGACTATTGGAAACTAGCTATACAGGTGGTGAAAAGGATTTTACCTGACCTCCATGACTCTATATAAAACACGGTGGGGGCCACGCCGCAAGCTTTGCAGGTGGAGGTAGCTGCTCATGGCGGCAGACTTGATGAGGTGGAACATAGAATTGAAACACCGGAGGACTCTTGCAATACAATGCATAATATACACAACACCATGAGGGAAAATCATCTTCTGAAAAATAAGATAGATGACCTTGAAAATAGATCCCACCGAAACAGGTTGCGGGTCATAGGTGTGCCACAGACCGTCCCCCCTCAAGACCTTTTGCGGCTCTGCGAGTCAGACATACCAGCGGCTCTGGGCATACCGGACCGATGCAAGGTGGAAAGAGTCCACAGGGTGGAACTGTATCCCCGCCTTGGGAAGGATGCCTCCCAGATGGCGGCAAGCACGCTCTTTTTGAGACCTAGGCCTGTCATCGTGAAATATCTGGACTTCACCGACAAAGTGGTGATTCCCTACGCCTTTAAGCAAAATCAGCGGAAGTCAAGGGCTGGAATATTTTGATCTTTGGGGATTTCTCAGCAGAGGTACTCAGGGGCAGTCGGGAGTATGCTCGACGTTATATGAAAGACACATTAGGTTCGCACTGCTTTAGCCAGCACTGCTGAAGATCTTCCACTTGGATGGGACTACAACTAGTTACTCTCCTCCAAGTGAAGCCAGCACAGGACTTGGCATTTGGGACTAGCCAACGACACTCTCTACTGCTTCACCACTACGAGTTGCACGAGACAAGCTGGAATTCTGTTCGCTGGAGCCTGACCACTCTGACAGGGTAAAACACCTATCCAGAGATCCAAAGGAGCAAAGACATAGAGCTGCAGGCAGGTGGTCTCTGAGCCACCCTGATTGGACCCGAAGGATTGGGAGATGTTGAATATGCAGATAGCTTGGGGCACACCAAGCGGCACCTGCAGTTATCCTGTCATGGACATGTCCCACTGTATCCTTCATATTGAACAGTGGCGTACACACAATCCATGGGGCCCCGGTGCGAAACTGATCCATGGGGCCCCCTTCCCTGTCGCCAACCCCCAAGGTGCTGCACACAGGGGGGAGGTGAATGAAGGTGCTGCAGACAGGAAGGTGAAGGTGCTGCACACAGGGGGGTGAAGGTGCTGCACACAGGGGGGAGGTGAATGAAGGTGCTGCACACAGGAAGGTGAAGGTGCTGAACACAGGGGGGTGAAGGTGCTGCACACAGGGGGGAGGTGAATGAAGGGGCTGCATACAGGGGGGTGAAGATAGCTGCAGATAGGGGGGGAGGGCTTCCACAGAGAGGGGGTATGGAGCAGGCTGGCAGCACACCAGGACATACAAATACTTTGATGCCTCCTCCCTCTCCTCCCTCTCCCTCACAATTCCGGACCCACGTTTCCTCCTGCTGTCGACCGCCGTCACCGCCACCAACAACAAGGTTTGTGGCCGTGCTAACTTCCTGCTGGTGGCGCCTCCCAGCGGGCCCTCCGCAAGTTTGCTCCGCCCCGCCGCGAAAGAGATAACACACGGCAGTGACGGCACAACCGCACTGCAGGGGCCCGGGTGGTCCACAGGCGGCCGGGCCCCCTGGAGGTCCGGGCCCGGTTGCAAGTGCGACCCCTGCGACCCCTGTATGTACGCCACTGATATTGAACAATGTCTAAGTTTATCAACCTTAGCACACAGTTTAGATAGTTAATGTTTGACCTTTTACTCTCAATGTATGTTGTTTGTTATTATTATAAGATGCCCTTCTAAAATGTCCTGTTTTGTCTTAAGTTGGAGATAACTGTTTAGGAAAAGATATCTTCATGTTGGAAAAAAGTGAAGTCCCTTGCAGCCACCACTTGAGGGGGCAAAGGTGCACTTTTGACACTCCTCAGGTCAGTTTTTTCCTATGTTAAGTTTGTACTTTCTGTTCTTGGAGTAGGGGGGGGGGGGCTTTGGGCTGGGGGAAGGGGGGCTGGGCACTGTAGACATTGAGCAACATAGGCAGTATGCACCTCACACTTGGGTCTATTGAGCAACATGAGAGTCACAACATGGAATGTGAAGGGACTTAGATCCCCCCAAAAGAGGATGATGGTGCTTCGACATCTTAACCGGCTGAAAACTGATGTAGTGCTTCTTTAGGAAATGCATTTAATGGAGATGGACCTCCACAGAATGCATAAGTTATGGGTTGGGTGGGTGATGGGGTCTTCATCAGTTTATTCTAGGGTGGGAGTTTTAGTATTATTGTGTAGTATTATCTACCGTATTCTGTTCAGTCATATTCCTCTGATGAGGAGGGAAGGTTTATGCATGTACTCCTTCATTCTCCTTCAGAAGATATCAGTCTCTATAATTTATATTGGCCTAATAATGCCAATACTTCGTTTTATGATGCTGTAGGGGCAAAATTACTTGCTGATCCTTGTGAGAACAAAATAAATGGCTGGAGATATGAATATGGTGCTTAAGCACGAGGAAGAACGTTGTGGCACTCAAAGTAGGTCACTAGTTCCCAGACATAGAGATCTAGTGCTCTCTTCATTTAGCCAGGCTCATGACCTAAGTGATATCTGGCGTGTGCTTCCTCCGGAGGGGCGGGAATATACACATTACTCCTGTGCTCACTACTCATGGTCCAGGATAGACTACATTCTACTATCAAGGAATTTGCAGAGTAGGGCAGATATGGCCAAAATTGAGGATTTACCATGCCTGGTTCAAATCACTCTAACTGATAATATTCAAAGGGGGTCCGACTATATTTGGCGGTTCCCGTCAGTATAAAGTGGCAAAGAACAGTTTCAGAGCAAGATGAAGAAGTGGTTGGCAGAGTTCATGGAGCATAATGGGGACACTGAAAACATACAGCTCTTATGAGAAACGGGGAAAGCAGTCCTTAGAGGGAAATTGATCTCGTATTCGTCCATACTTAAGAAGGTTACTCTGACAGTGCTTGCATCCTGTAGTTCTTAACTCAGGACAGTATACACTGCTAACCAGGTATCACCAATCCCTCAAACAAAGTTAACTTAGGAACGGGCCAAAAGGGAATACGGGAAATAACTTAAGCGGGTATTCTAATTTCAGACAATGGGGGCATATCTCTTGGACTATCCAAAGGTCTGTGTCCAGTGAAGTTTGGAGAGAAACATAGAGGAATATATAGGCCTCCCTAATATCGCGGGTGATGCTAGGGAGGCTCGTCTCTGTTCCCGCCTGCGATTGGCTGATCCCCCACGACACCGGATGTTTTCATTCGCGCACGGGGAGAAGCTGCGGCGTCAGTGCGGTGGCCAGGAGCGGCGCAGGGAGCGGGGAGCCAGGTAAGTATATTTATTGTGAGGGGCCCGGGTGTATGGGGGACATTTAATAGTCTTGGATAACCCTTTAAGGAAGGGATGGCCAACCTGAGGCTCTCCAGCGGTTGCAAAACTACAACTCCCAGCATGCCCAGACTGACTACAGCTATCAGCCTACAGCAGGGCATGGTGGGAGTTGTAGTTTTACAACAGCTGGATAGCCACAGGTTGGCCATCCCTGCTTTAAGGCATTGGCTAAGTCCCACTTTGCCTCTTCTCTGGGAAATCATAGAGCACATCAACTTGCTTAAATGGGCGGCAGAGAGACAGAAAGGGCACCACCTTAAAGGGGTTGTGTCACTTCAGCAAAAAACCTTTATCATGTAGAGAAAGTTAATGCAAACCACTTTCTAATGTATTGTGGTTGTCCATATTGCTTCCTTCGCTGGCTGGATTCATTTTTCCATCACATTGTGCACTGATTGGTGTGGGAGGGGATTTCCTTTTCTCTTTATCTCTATGAATATATTTTTGTATTATTGGAAATCCTCCTGGTTTATACTGTATTATCAGATATTGTATGTCCAATATTAAGCAATTCACTGTATGTAGGGGTGAATACCAATAAAAAATCCAATAAAGTTTGTTAAAAAAAAAGACACATATTCTAGGGTGATCAGATCACATTCAGGATCTTTTGGGCTCATGAGTGTTGCATGTGGGTCCCCATAAAAGTATGGTGGTAGGAAACAACTAGAACACAATAGTAACTTTACTGATCTCACTTGGGGCATTAAGCTTGGCAGTTACAGTGTTTTTTTACACAAAACAACTGGCTTTATGGTTATGGGCTCATGTGGGTCAACATGCATTGTGGTTACAACAATCTTTGCCAATAAGCCAATGCTTCTACTAGCTTCAGTGGACGACTACCTGTCTATGCGTTTCCCTCTCAGTGGCAGCAATGGAGATGGCTGATACAGCTTTTTACAGGCCAAAACAACTTGTAACAGAAAGAAAATGATTAAACTAATTTGTTTTTTATATTCAATTATATTAAAATAGCACCAACCAAAAATGTACCTCCATATGACTCAGTGACATGAACCATATATCCAATAAAAAGCCATAGTACCTGCAAATGATATGTCAATCCTAGTTAATATCAAATGAATAACCAATAGTAATATATACTACAACATAATGTTTATTAGAACATATAATAAATAATATACAATAGGCCATCACAATCAATACTAAAACCCAATTAAAACCAACAAATATGGTAGTCATTGTTCTGCAAAAAGATTGTATCATTAAACAACAGTTATACAAGCACATCAAGTCCAATTTAAATTTAAGAATCCCAGGGAATGTAATAAAAAGTCTCCTTACATACAATGGTATATACAAGAGATAAAAAAATTAAACACAGAAAATGAGTCCTTCCGCCAACTGACCCAAAAAGGGTTAGTGGACCGAATATAAGGACAAAATACAGACCCATATGGGATAAATAACAATGCTGCAGTGAGACCACCAGAAGCAGATTTGTACTGAATTCCTGCTATCTGAGTACGTTGTATTGTGGACTAAACAGTAGTGTTGAGCGAACAGTTCGAGCATCGTTCGGGTTCGTACCGAATTTTGGGGTGTCCAGGACATGGACCCGAACCCGGACATTTTCAAAAAAGTTCGGGTTCGGGTTCGTTGTTCGTCGATTACTTCCCGCTTTCTGAAGGGCTGCACAGCTGCCAATCAGCTAGCGTTTTACTTCTTGCCCTAAGAGCCCATCACAGCCATGCCTACTAATGGCATGGCTGTGATTGGCCAAGTGCAGCATGTGACCCAGCCTCTATTTAAGCTGGAGTCACGTAGCGCCGCACGTCACACTGCTCTGATTAGTGTAGGGAGAGGACACAGCTTCTGTCAGGGCGAGATTAGGCAGGGTAAAGTCAGCAACAGCACCTAATGAACCGATCGATCTACAGCTGTGAATGATTGAACTTCTGCTAGTTACTTGCTCACTGGTTTTTAGGCTGCACAGAGCGTTTTTCTGTCACTTATTTTCTGGGTTGATCAGCGGCCATTTTGTGACTTGTGGTGCACCAAAACAAGCTGCCACCAAGTCCATCAATCCATCAATACTAGTTTGTTTTTTCTATATCCTACATCAGGGGCTTGGCTGTGCTAATTGTCACCCCTAGAAACTCAGGATAGCAATTTCTATATTTTATTAAGGGGTTAAATACAATTGCCCAAATACCAATCCCCTAAATCTGGTGTTCCAGCTTTGGCTAGACAAGTATAATACTGTCTGCTGTCTGGCAAAGGATAGATTATTTTCTGTGGTGAAATTCAATTGCCAAAATAGCAATACCCTGAATCTGGTGTCCCAGCTGTTGCAGGCCAGGTTTCATAGTGTCCGCCAAAACATATATTTTGTTCTGGGGTGTAATTCACTTGCCAAAATAGCAATACCCTGAATCTGGTGTCTCAGCTGTTGCAGGCCAGGTTTCATAGTGTCCGCCAAAACATATATTTTGTTCTGGGGGGAAATTAATTTGCCAAAATAGCAATACCCTGAATCTGGTGTCCCAGCTGTTGCAGGCCAGGTTTTATAGTGTCCGCCAAAACATATATTTTGTTCTGGGGTGAAATTAATTTGCCAAAATAGCAATACCCTGAATCTGGTGTCCCAGCTGTTGCAGGCCAGGTTTTATAGTGTCCGCCAAAACATATATTTTGTTCTGGGGTATAATTCACTTGCCAAAATAGCAATACCCTGAATCTGGTGTCCCAGCTGTTGCAGGCCAGGTTTCATAGTGTCCGCCAAAACATATATTTTGTTCTGGGGTGAAATTAATTTGCCAAAATAGCAATACCCTGAATCTGGTGTCCCAGCTGTTGCAGGCCAGGTTTCATAGTGTCTGCCAAAACATATATTTTGTTCTGGGGGGAAATTAATTTGCCAAAATAGCAATACCCTGAATCTGGTGTCCCAGCTGTTGCAGGCCAGGTTTCATAGTGTCCGCCAAAACATATATTTTGTTCTGGGGTGAAATTAATTTGCCAAAATAGCAATACCCTGAATCTGGTGTCCCAGCTGTTGCAGGCCAGGTTTCATAGTGTCCGCCAAAACATATATTTTGTTCTGGGGTGAAATTAATCTGCCAAAATAGCAATACCCTGAATCTGGTGTCCCAGCTGTTGCAGGCCAGGTTTCATAGTGTCTGCCAAAACATATATTTTGTTCTGGAGTGAAATTAATTTGCCAAAATAGCAATACCCTGAATCTGGTGTCCCAGCTGTTGCAGGCTAGGTTTCATAGTGTCCGCCAAAACATATATTTTGTTCTGGGGTGAAATTAATTTGCCAAAATAGCAATACCCTGAATCTGGTGTCCCAGCTGTTGCAGGCCAAGTGTAAATCTGTCCATAAAAGGATACCTTTCTTCCAGGGCCTAAATACTAGCCCTAAAAGAGATATTCCCCTAAATCAGTGGTTACTGCTGTGCCTGGATTAGTGTAATACGCTACATAAACAAATAGGCAGATAGTGTTAGGTGCCTGTAAAAAAAAAGGCCTGAATTTGAAATCAATATTTCGGGCCAAATATTTTTTTCCTTATTGTGGTGCTTGGTGAACGGTAACAATGAGGAAAACATCTAGTAAGGGACGCGGACGCGGTCGTGGTGGTGTTAGTGTACCCTCTGGTGCTGGGAGAGGACGTGGCCATTCTGCCACAGCCACACGTCCTAGTGAACCAACTACCTCAGGTTCCAGTACCCGCCAGAATTTACAGCGATATTTGGTGGGGCCCAATGCCGTTCTAAGGATGGTAAGGCCTGAGCAGGTACAGGCGCTAGTCAATTGGGTGGCCGACAGTGGATCCAGCATGTTCACAACATTATCTCCCACCCAGTCTTCTGCTGAAAGCGCACAGGTGGCACCTGAAAACCAAGCCCATCAGTCTGTCACATCACCCCCATGCATATCAGGGAAACTGTCAGAGCCTCAAGTTATGCAGCAGTCTCTTATGCTGTTTGAAGACTCTGCTGGCAGGGTTTCCCAAGGGAATCCACCTAGCCCTTCCCCAGTGGTGGAAGACATAGAATGCACTGATGCACAACCACTGATGTTTCCTGATGATGAGGACATGGGAATACCACCTCATCGGAGTCCGCACGTCTCTGATGATGACTAAACACAGGTGCCAACTGCTGCGTCTTTCTGCAGTGTGCAGACCGAACAGGAGGTCAGGGAGGAAGACTGTGTGGAAGACGATGCAGGGGACGATGAGGTCCTAGACCCCACATGGAATGAAGGTCATGCCACTGACTTTCATAGTTCAGAGGAAGAGGCAGTGGTGAGACCGAGCCAACAGTGTAGCAAAAGAGGGAGCAGGGGGCAAAAGCAGACCAGCCGCCGCCAAGAGAGTTCGCCTGCTACTGGCCACCGCCACCAGGGACCGAGCACCCCAAAGGCAGCTTCAAGGAGTTCCCTGGCATGGCACTTCTTTAAACAATGTGCTGACGACAAGACCCGAGTGGTTTGCACGCTGTGCCATCAGATCCTGAAGCGAGGCATTAACGTTCTGAACCTTAGCACAACCTGCATGACCAGGCATCTACATGCAAAGCATGAACTGCAGTGGAGTAAACACCTTAAAAGCAAGGAACTCACTCTGGCTCCCCTGCTCCCTCTTCTGTTGCTGCCTCGGCCTCTTCCTCCGCCTCGGGAGGAACGTTGGCACCTGCCGCCCACCAAACAGAGGATGTGCCACCGACACCACCACCTGCGTCACCAAGCATCTCCACCATGTCACACGGCAGCGTTCAGCTCTCCATCTCACAAACCTTGGAGAGAAAGCGTAAATTTCCACCTAGCCACCCTTGAGCCCTGGGCCTGAATGCCAGCATTTCTAAACTACTGGCCTTTGAAATGCTGTCATTCAGGCTGGTGGACACAGACAGCTTCAAACAGCTGATGTCCATGGCTGTCCCACAGTATGTTGTTCCGAGCCGCCACTACTTCTCCAAGACAGCCGTGCCTTCCCTGCACAACCAAGTATCCGATAAAATCAAGTGTGCACTGCGCAACGCCATCTGTGGCAAGGTCCACCTAACCACAGATACGTGGACCAGTAAACACGGCCAGGGACGCTATATCTCCCTAACTGCACACTGGGTAAATGTAGTGGCGGCTGGGCCCCAGGCGGAGAGTTCCTTGGCGCACGTCCTTCCGCCGCCAAGGATCGCAGGGCATCATTCTTTGCCTCCTGTAGCCTCCTCCTCCTACTCGGCTTCCTCCTCCTCTGCTTCCACCAGCTCATCCAGTCAGCCACACACCTTAACCACCAACTTCAGCACAGCCCGGGGTAAAACGTCAGCAGGCCATTCTGAAACTCATATGTTTGGGGGACAGGCCCCACACCGCGCAGGAGTTGTGGCGGAGTATTGAACAACAGACCGACGAGTGGTTTCTGCCGGTGGGCCTCAAGCCTGGCCTGGTGGTGTGCGATAATGGGCGAAATCTCGTCGCAGCTCTGGGACTAGCCGATTTGACGCACATCCCTTGCCTGGCGCATGTGCTGAATTTGGTGGTGCAGAAGTTCATTCACAACTACCCCGACATGTCAGAGCTGCTGCATAAAGTGAGGGCCGTCTGTGCGCACTTCCGTCGTTCACATCCTGCCGCTGCTCGCCTGTCTGCGCTACAGCGGAACTTCGGCCTTCCCGCTCACCCCCTCATATGCGACGTGCCCACCAAGTGGAACTCCACCTTGCACATGCTGGAGAGACTGTGCGAGCAGCAGCAGGCCATAGTGGAGTTTCAGCTGCAGCACGCAAACGTCAGTCGCACTGCGGAACAGCACCACTTCACCACCAATGATTGGGCCTCCATGCGAGACCTGTGTGCCCTGTTGCGCTGTTTTGAGTACTCCACCAACATGGCCAGTGGCGATGACACTGTTATCAGATTTACAATACCACTTCTATGTCTCCTTGAGAAAACGCTTAGGGCGATAATGGAAGAGGAGGTGGCCCAGGAGGAGGAGGATGAGGGGTCATTTTTAGCACTTTCAGGCCAGTCTGTTAGAAGTGGCTCAGAGGGAGGTTTTTTGCAACAGCAGAGGCCAGGTACAAATGTGGCCAGCCAGGGCCCACTACTGGAGGACGAGGAGGATGAGGAGGAGGTGGAGGAGGATGAGGATGAAGCAGGTTCACAGCGGGGTGGCACCCGACACAGCTCAGGCCCATCACTGGTGCGTGGCTGGGGGGATACGGAGGACGATGACGATACGCCTCCCACAGAGGACAGCTTGTCCTTACCTCTGGGGAGCCTGGCACACATGAGCGACTACATGCTGCAGTGCCTGCGCAACGACAGCAGAGTTGCCCACATTTTAACGTGTGCGGACTACTGGGTTGCCACCCTGCTGGATTCCCGGTACAAAGACAATGTGCCCACCTTACTTCCTGCTTCCTTACTGGAGCGTGATAGGAAGATGCGCGAGTACAAGCGCACGCTGGTAGAGGCGCTCCTGAGAGCATTCCCAAATGTCACAGGGGAACAGGTGGAAGCCCAAGGCGAAGGCAGAGGAGGAGCAAGAGGTCGCCAATGCAGCTGTGTCACGGCCAGCTCCTCTGAGGGCAGGGTTAGCATGGCAGAAATGTGGAAAAGTTTTGTCTCCACGCCACAGCTAACTGCACCACCACCTGATACGGAACGTGTTAGCAGGAGACAGCATTTCACTAACATAGTTGAACAGTACGTCTGCACACCCCTCCACGTACTGACTGATGGTTCGGCCCCATTCAACTTCTGGGTCTCCAAATTGGCCACGTGGCCAGAGTTAGCATTTTATGCCTTGGAGGTGCTGGCCTGCTCGGCGGCCAGCGTTTTGTCTGAACTTGTATTCAGCACGGCAGGGGGTGTCATTACTGACAAACGCAGCCACCTGTCCACAGCCAACGTGGACAAGCTGACGTTCATAAAAATGAACCAGGCATGGATCCCACAGGACCTGTCCCTCCCTTGTGCAGAATAGACATTTATAACTGCCTGCCCCTCAACCATGTATTCTTGTACTCCGGGGCACTTCTTTATTGAATCCTCATTTTTTTAACTTTACCATGATCTTGCGGTGCAACCCAAAGTTGAATGAACCTCTCCTCTGTCTGGGTGCTGGGCCGAAATAACTGAGAGTGGCCTTCTCCGGTGGTGGTTGATATGACGCATGATTCCGTGCTGTGGGACCTCTCTCCTCTGTCTGGGTGCTGGGCCGAAATAACTGAGAGTGGCCTTCTCCGGTGGTGGTTGATATGACGCATTATTCCGTGCTGTGGGACCTCTCTCCTCTGTCTGGGTGCTGGGCCGAAATAACTGAGAGTGGCCTTCTCCGGTGGTGGTTGATATGACGCATGATTCCTTGCTGTGGGACCTCTCTTCTCTGTCTGGGTGGTGGGGCCGAAATAACTGAGAGTGGCCTTCTCCGGTGGTGGTTGATATGACGCATGATTCCTTGCTGTGGGACCTCTCTTCTCTGTCTGGGTGGTGGGGCCGAAATAACTGAGAGTGGCCTTCTCCGGTGGTGGTTGATATGACGCATGATTCCTTGCTGTGGGACCTCTCTTCTCTGTCTGGGTGGTGGGGCCGAAATAACTGAGAGTGGCCTTCTCCGGTGGTGGTTGATATGACGCATGATTCCTTGCTGTGGGACCTCTCTCCTCTGTCTGGGTGCTGGGCCGAAATAACAGAGTGGCCTTCTCCGGTGGTGGTTGATATGACGCATGATTCCTTGCTGTGGGATCTCTCTCCTCTGTCTGGGTGCTGGGCCGAAATAACAGAGTGGCCTTCTCCGGTGGTGGTTGATATGACGCATGATTCCTTGCTGTGGGACCTCTCTCCTCTGTCTGGGTGCTGGGCCGAAATAACAGAGTGGCCTTCTCCGGTGGTGGTTGATATGACGCATGATTCCTTGCTGTGGGACCTCTCTCCTCTGTCTGGGTGCTGGTCCAAAATAAATGAGAGTGGCCTTCTCCGGTGGTGGTTGATATGACGCATGATTCCTTGCTGTGGGACCTCTCTCCTCTGTCTGGGTGCTGGGCCGAAATAACTGAGAGTGGCCTTCTCCGGTGGTGGTTGATATGACGCATGATTCCTTGCTGTGGGACCTCTCTCCTCTGTCTGGGTGCTGGGCCAAAATAACTGAGAGTGGCCTTCTCCGGTGGTGGTTGATATGACGCATGATTCCTTGCTGTGGGACCTCTCTCCTCTGTCTGGGTGCTGGTCCAAAATAAATGAGAGTGGCCTTCTCCGGTGGTGGTTGATATGACGCATGATTCCTTGCTGTGGGACCTCTCTCCTCTGTCTGGGTGCTGGGCCAAAATAACTGAGAGTGGCCTTCTCCGGTGGTGGTTGATATGACGCATGATTCCTTGCTGTGGGACCTCTCTCCTCTGTCTGGGTGCTGGGCCGAAATAACTGAGAGTGGCCTTCTCCGGTGATGGTTGATATGACGCATGATTCCTTGCTGTGGTACCTCTCTCCTCTGTCTGGGTGCTGGGCCGAAATAACTGAGAGTGGCCTTCTCCGGTGGTGGTTGATATGACGCATGATTCCTTGCTGTGGGACCTCTCTCCTCTGTCTGGGTGCTGGGCCGAAATAACTGAGAGTGGCCTTCTCCAGTGGTGGTTGATATGACGTATGATTCCTTGCTGTGGGACCTCTCTCCTCTGTCTGGGTGCTGGGCCGAAATAACTGAGAGTGGCCTTCTCCGGTGGTGGTTGATATGACGCATGATTCCTTGCTGTGGGACCTCTCTCCTCTGTCTGGGTGCTGGGCCGAAATAACTGAGAGTGGCCTTCTCTGGTGGTGGTTGATATGACGCATGATTCCTTGCTGTGGGACCTCTCTTCTCTGTCTGGGTGGTGGGGCCGAAATAACTGAGAGTGGCCTTCTCCGGTGGTGGTTGATATGACGCATGATTCCTTGCTGTGGGACCTCTCTCCTCTGTTTGGGTGCTGGGCCGAAATAACTGAGAGTGGCCTTCTCCGGTGGTGGTTGATATGACGCATGATTCCTTGCTGTGGGACCTCTCTCCTCTGTCTGGGTGCTGGGCCGAAATAACTGAGAGTGGCCTTCTCCGGTGGTGGTTGATATGATGCATGATTCCTTGCTGTGGGACCTCTCCCTCTGTCTGGGTGCTGGGCCGAAATAACTGAGAGTGGCCTTCTCCGGTGGTGGTTGATATGACGCATGATTCCTTGCTGTGGGACCTTTCTCCTCTGTCTGGGTGCTGGGCCGAAATAACTGAGAGTGGCCTTCTCCGGTGGTGGTTGATATGACGCATGATTCCTTGCTGTGGGACCTCTCTCCTCTGTCTGGGTGCTGGGCCGAAATAACTGAGAGTGGCCTTCTCCGGTGGTGGTTGATATGACGCATGATTCCTTGCTGTGGGACCTCTCTCCTCTGTCTGGGTGCTGGGCCGAAATAACTGAGAGTGGCCTTCTCCGGTGGTGGTTGATATGACGCATGATTCCTTGCTGTGGGACCTCTCTCCTCTGTCTGGGAGCTGGGCCGAAATAACTGAGAGTGGCCTTCTCCGGTGGTGGTTGATATGACGCATGATTCCTTGTTGTGGGACCTCTCTCCTCTGTCTGGGTGCTGGGGCCGAAATAACTGAAAGTGGCCTTCTCCAGTGTTGAGTGATATGACGCATGATTCCTTGCAGTGGGACCTCTCTCCAATTGATATTAGTTAAATTTTATTTATTTTATTTTATTTTAATTTATTTCCCTATCCAAATTTGTTTGCAGGGGATTTACCTACATTTTGCTGCCTTTGGCAGCCCTCTAGCCCGTTCCTGGACTATTTTACAGCCTTTTTAGTTCCTAAAAGTTCGGGTCCCCATTGACTTCAATGGGGTTCGGGTTCGGGATAAAGTTCGGGTCGAGTTCGGATCCTGAACCCGAACATTTTCGGGAAGTTCGGCCGAACTTCTCGAACCCGAACATCCAGGTGTTCGCTCATCTCTACTAAACAGCAGTCAGGTTTTAAGGACAGCCTCCAACATTTTAAAAGTGACTATACTGTAGATATACATTGAGCAAAAGACCTGATGGTATTCAAATACAGTACCAAATAGATAAAATATTTGACCTCTTCACAACTTGCTCCGTACATGTATGGTGCAAGTCGAGACTTCAGCATGCACCGTTCCCGCTGGTTACTTGCTGTTTTACATAGCAGACACCCCAAGGCAGAGTCGTGATCACCAATAATGCTCTGAGGCCTGAGGCCTGGCATGACGAAGTTACAAAGTTCCTATAAGGTCCTGCCGTTGGCAAAACTTGATTAAAGCACACTGAATCTCCCATAGGTTTGAATGTTAAGTTATTGTAGTCTAGGGGAGAAGAAGATCACATGTTACAGTCCCTCGGGGGATTTAAAATAAGGTTGAAAAATAAAAATATCAATATCAACAATGGTGACAATTCACTATTTTTGTTCATTTCACCTCCCAAAAAATTGAATAAAAATGGTATCAGTAAAAATTATTATTTATTTTACTCAATGATATAGCACTGACATTTTTTGTTGCGCTTTACAGACATTTGCATCACACTGTGCTCGCAATCTAAGTTCCCTATCAATATATCTTTAAAGTGTGGGAGGATACCAGTGCTAGTCTCATCTGAGTTAAGGGATCCATAGGAGGAATCTAATATGCAGATAAGGAAAATAATGGTGTCCCACAGAAATCATAATAAGCATAAAACAATAAGCAAGTTCAATATATGCAATATATATAATCCGGTATGCATAATCGACTGCAGAATGGTTCCATCAAAGAAGGTACCTAATATCAATATAAGGACCGCCATATATGAATATAGATGGAGAGGCATTAATATATAGTATGGCATGGCAGGAGAAATTAATGTATCCTTTTAAAATCCAGGAATGGCCTTATCTAAGAGAAGGGGAACCAGAGTGCAGATGTTAGTGATGAGAATGATGCTGGGAAAATGACGGTGGATCAAATGCCGATGTGAACCTAAGGGGACTATTACCTGTAGCCACTTGAGGAGAATCTGGAAGCAGAAGGAGACTGCGCTGAATACATAGGAATGGCGTGCAATTGCACAAAATTGCAGAAACGCCACGTGTAGGTGAAAAGGGCACCTATTTCAAAGCGGCCAGGCGCACGTGTAGGGGGCGGGTGCGCAGGTGCCCTGTGGTCTGAATCCAGGACTATGCATATCACCTGGGCGCATGCGGGGTGGGGAATGGAGCATTCCGAGCCTCGTTCTCAAGTGGACGGCTACTCGTCAGGTCAGTCAGGTTGGAAGCGCTTATGGGGAGCTTGGGAACGCTCTGGGTATAGTGTAATATCAAGTGTAATACATCAAGTGTAAGTGTAAATATTGAGAATATATCTAAGCCTCCTAAATACCGTTCCTAGAGTTGTTATTATTGATTGATAGCTCTGTGTGTATAAAATAAGAGCAGAGATGGCCTAAGTGAATAATGAACAAAACAATAAAGGACAAAAAAACGAATCAATTATGGGCGGCAAATGCAATACAAGTAATGATGTTAAAGATATCATGGGAACCTGTTTCCGTACAGACGGGTATACACAGCACACGCCTTAAATGCATAGTTATATCAGAACAGACACTACAATTGAGAATCACCGAAATGAAACAAAGATTTCTGGAGAGGGATTATCCGGACCATCTTCTTAAGGACAAAACAAGACCCAAAACCTCTCAATCCACTACGGGGTCCTCAAGCATTCCATTTGTACATACGTACCATTCTAGCACAAAAAAGATCCTTAACAGTATTAGAAGTCATTGGTCCATCTTACAAAAAGCATATCCAGATATAACTGAATTCAAAAATCCCGTATTAGCCTACACACAGAGACCAAAAAATCTACAGGACCTTTTAGTCAAAACAGACATTGAATCATCACATAAGATCCCTAAACAGTAGTGATGAGTGAGCACCAAAGTGTTCGGGTGTTCGGGTACTCGGTCCGAACACATTGCGATATTTGTGCGCTCGGCCAAGCACTCGAGTATAACAGAAGTCAGTGGGAGACAACCAGGCAGCGCCTGCTCGGATGAAGGGAGGGTGCCTGGATCATAGGAAAAGGTCTGAAAGTGATGAAAACACCTCTGAAATCGATCAGGAACTGCAGGGGGACCATGTCTGGATGCATCTTGGACTCCAAAAAAAAACCTTTTTAGAGGAAAAATTGTTAGGAAACGTTCTTTCCTGTCTATTCAATTGTATATACAGTGCAAGTGCATAAATTACAAGGAAGAAGCACTCCGATACAGCCGATATCACATAAAGGAGGGCCTCATTCACATGGTGCAACAATTGTTCAGGTACACTGCTACACTCATAAAGCCTATGCAGTATGTACTAAGTGAAAGGGCTGCCAAAAAATTCCAAGGAACCGGCGCTCCAATACACCCTTTATTACGCATAAAGGAGGGCATCATACACACCCTTAAAAAATTAAGATTGATGGCCTGCTGGTGACCCTCAAAAACATTTGGAGCAAGGGCCTGCTGGTTACCCTCTAAAACATTATGGGTGAGGGCCTGCTGCTGAGCTGACCCTGTAAAACATTATAGTTGAGGGCCTGAAGGTGAGCAAACCCCATAAAACATTGCAGTGATGCCTACAGGTGAGGAAACTGTATAAAACATTAGAGGTGAGGGCCTGAAGGTAAGCAGACCGTATAAAACATTGGAGGTGAGGGCCTGAAGGTGAGCGAACCCCATAAAATATTGCAGTAATGGCCTACAGGTGAGCAGACCGTATATAACATTGGAGGTGAGGGCCTGAAGGTGAGCAGACCGTATAAAACATTGGGGGTAAGGGCCTGAAGGTGAGCGAACCCCATACAACATGGAAGTAATGGCCTATAGGTGAGCAGAACGTATAAAACATTGGAGGTGAGGGCCTGAAGGTGAGAGAACCCCATAAAACATTGCAGTAATGGCCTATAGGTGAGCAGACCGCATAAAACATTGGAGGTGAGGGCCTGAAGGTGAGTGAACCCCAGAAAACATTGCAGTAATGGCCTACAGGTGAGAAGACCATATATAACATTGGAGGTGAGGGCCTGAAGGTGAGTGAACCCCAGAAAACATTGCAGTAATGGCCTACAGGTGAGCAGATCGTATAAAACATTGGAGGTGAGGGCCTGAAGGTGATCGAACCCCATAAAGCATTGCAGAAATGGCCTAGAGGTGAGCAGACCGTATTAAACATTGGAGGTGAGAGCCTGAAGGTGAGCAGACCGTATAAAACATTAGAGGTAAGGGCATGAAGGTGAGAGAACCCCCATAAGACATTGCAGTAATGGCCTACAGGTGAGCAGACCGTATAAAACATTGGAGGTGAGGGTCTGAAGGTGAGCGAACCCCATAAAACATTGCAGTAATGGCCTACAGATGAGCAGACCATATAAAACATTGGAGGTGAGGGCCTGAAGGTGAGCGAACCCCATAAAACATTGCAGTAATGTCCTACAGGTGAGCAGATCGTATAAAACATTGGAGGTGAGGGCCTGAAGGTGAACAGACCCTACAAAACATTGTAGTGATGGAATATATACTGTATGGAAGAGGAGGAGGAGAATGAGAAAACAAGATTAAGACATGTACCCTTTTTTGTGGTGAAAAGGGTGCACCTGAATCTTGTGGATTGAGTACATTATAAAGCATACATTTAAATAGCGTTTTTGTTCATTAGCTCAGCTTTCCTCTGGTGGAGTGGAGAAGTCAGGGGCAATCCAGGCCTTGTTCATTTTTATCTGAGTCAACCTGTCAGCATTGTCAGTGGACAAGCGGATACTCTTATCTGTTATAATGCCACCAGCAGCACTAAATACACGCTCAGACAATACGCTGGCGGCAGGGCAGGCCAGCACCTCCGAGTTTGTGCCACATGTCCTGCTTGAGAAATAGTGGCGGCTGGGGACTGCGTACCGAGGGACGGCCGCCGACTTCAGGCTTCGGAAGGCCTCAATGTCAACAAGCCTAAATGGCAACATTTCAAGGGCCAGTAATTTTGAAAGTTGCGCATTTAGTGCTATGGAATGTGTGTGGGTGGGTATTTGCGCTTGCGTTCAAATGCCTGTGTTATCGACATGTGGATGCTGTGCTGGAACAGGGAAGTGGATGTTGTTGCTGACGGTTCAAGCGAAGGTCCAAGTACAGGGCGAGTGGCATCTGTGCCTCCGCCTTCGACAGGGGGGTGCTTAACCGACTGGATGCATTATCTTCAGCAATCCAACCGACCAACTGTTCGCACTGGTCCGACTTTGACAGTGTAGTACTGTGCCGCCCAGCTAATTTGGACATGAAGCTGGGTACATTTATATATATATTTTTTTCGGGTGCACTGGTAGCAGGCACAGTTTCATTGCAACCAGGACCACTGCCTCTGCGTGCATCATTAGCTTCACGCCAACTTCCCCGTCCCTTTGTGCTCTTCATATTATTGGTTTTGTCTGTAGATGTGGCGCAGATTGTTTTACTGGCCACTAAAGACACCGTTTTCTGATGCAGTACAGTATTGGATGCAATATACAACAGATTTTGGCCAGTATACTAGGCCCCAAAAAATGGAATTTGTAATATACACACCATATTCAGATGTCGTTCAGTATTGGAAGCAAAATACAACAGATGTCGGCCAGTAAACTAGGCCCAAGATAATGGAATTTGTAATATACATACTGTATTCAGATGTCGTTCGGTATTGGAAGCAAAATACAACAGATCTCGGCCAGTATAGATCTCTGCTCCACACACTGCTTTCTGATGGCGTACTCTGAAATCTTTTAGAAGTTTGGGTACTTAAAAAAGCGTTTTTCAAGCCCTGCACTATCTGTCCCTTCCTAAAGACGCCTGTCCCTGATAGTGTTGAATTAAACCCCTTCTTAAAAAAAAAAAGGTGCTGCACTGCTGTCAAACACACACTGTAGTCCTTAAAAGGACTGTTTGGTTTTTCGATAAGGTTTTTGGAGTAAAATCAGTAAGTTTACAGCAAAACTCTATCTGTCCCTGCCTACTGTCTGCTCTCCCTGACGCTGAATGATCCGAGCGCCAGGCCTCAGCACCTATATTAACTTGTATCATGTGTTCCGGCCAGCCAATCAGAGTAAGGCTTACAGCTAACATGGCTATGGCTTTACACTGAAGGGAATTACTTATCTGGACCTTGATTGGATGCTTAGGAGGCACCCCACGTGCGGGGAGAAGACTCCAGCAATGCGACGAGCACACGTGGTGCTCGGCCGAGTTAAGCCGAGCATAGCGATGCTCGAGCCGAACCAATATTTGGCCAAGCATGCTCTCTCATCACTACTAAACAGATGTTCCTGGCGACACAAAAAAACGCCACCTTTCCATGCATACACTGTCTCCAGTGTTCTAACGTTCAAAAGCACACTTTCATCATCCACAGTCAGGGAAGAGCTTCCCTATAAAAGGTTTCTTAGCATGCGACTCTTCATTTGTAGTCTATTTACTTAAGTGCTCTTGCAGCAAAGTTTTTGTTGCTGAAACTATACAAAAAATCTGTGATCGTATATGCCAGCATAAATCATCCATCAGGCGTAAGAACCTTCCACTAAAGGTCCCCACCCACTTTGACCCGCAAGGACATAATCTCGCACAGTTAAAATACCAGGTCATTGAACAGATCATGCTGCATAGAGGGGATATGATCGCACTATACAGCTTAAAAGGAGAGAGGCTTTTTGGATCCACAAGCTTGATTGCTTGGAACCTAAGGGATTGAATAGGGAATATGAGATACAGAGTCTCATATAAAATGACGGTTACCGCTCCCCATTACCCCATTGGGTTTACATGTTGTAATTTTAATGTACTGCATACCTATGTTTTTGTTTACGACACAGTTCCACCTATCCATGACTTACATATTTGTTCCTCTTCTTTCCATAGATCAACTAGTGGGATGTCTAGATATCAGCTACAATATCCTTTTTTATGCAGTTAACATATTTTAGTTACCATTAAACTTCTATTAACTGTTCTTCTGTGCTATGTATAACCCTCTGTACGGAAACAGGTTCCCATGGTATCTTTAACATCATTACTTGTATTGCCGCCCATAATTGATTTTTTTTTTGTCCTTTATTGTTTTGTTCATTATTCACTTATGCCATCGCTGCTCTCATTTTATACACACAGATCTACCAAACAATAATAACAACCCTAGGAACGGTATTTAGGAGGCTTAGATATATTCTCAATATTTGCACTTACACTTGATATTACACTATACCCAGAGCGCTCCCAAGCTCCCCATAAGCTGACCGACCCTACAAGTAGCTGTCCACTTGAGAACGAGGCTCGGAACGCTCCATCCACTACCCCACATGCACCCAGGTGATACGCATAGTTCCGGGTTCAGACCACAGTGCGCCTGCGCACACGTGCCCGGTCGCTTTGACGTAGGCGCCCTTTTACACGTGGCGCTTCTGCAATTTCGTGCAACCGCATCCTATTCCTATGTATTCAGCGCAGTCTCCTTCTGCTTCCAGATTCTCCTCAAGCGGCTACAGGTAATGGTCCCCTTGGATTCACATCGGCATTTGATCCACCGTCATCTTTCCAGCATCATTCTCCTCATTAACATCTGCACTCTGGTTCCCCCTCTCTAAGTTAAGGCCATTCCTTGATTTCTAAAGGATACATTTATTTCTCCTACCATGCCATACTATATATTAATTCTTCTCCCTCTATATTCATATATGGCAGTCCTTATATTGATATTAGGTACCTTCTTTGATGGAACCATTCTGCAGTCTTTTAGGCATACCGGATTGTATATATTGTATATATTTATATTGTTTTATGCTTATTATGATTTCTGTGGGACACCATTATTTTCCTTATATGCATATTAGATACCTCCTATGGATCCCTTAACTCAGATGAAACTAGCATGCAGTATATTATTTCATGTCTGTACTAATACATTTTTGTGCACCATGAGCTGTTTGTATTATGACACTTTGTTCTCTTATCTTTTTCATCACAGTTTGAAAAAGGCCATCTTAGGCTGAAACGTCACTGTATATTAAGCCCCACTTCAATAAAAGCTTATCCTTTTGCAAGATTAATTGCTGGAGTTTTCTTCATTACTACGTACGGGGTGGGAACCTGACTCCAAGCACATACTAACAAAGTGCCACGAAGTTCAGTAGCTTTATAAATTCACAACCAATACAGGCAATTACAGTACCCCCCTGTAATGTCTTTCGTGATCCTGGAGCATACTCTGAGTGAATAAGAGAAGCTTAGGAAGCAGCTTTTCCTTTACTTTCTGTGTGCAGTGGATGATAGCCAGTCTCCACCCACTAAGGGCTCATGCACACGACCGTATGCGGAACCATTCACTTCAATAGGGCTGTAGAATATACTGAAGTTACTCCGTGTGCATTCCATTACCGTTTGTCTGTATGGCCGTTCCGCAAAAAAGTAGTGCATGTCCTATTATTGTCCGCAAATCATGGTCCGAGGCCCCATTCAAGTCAATGGGTCCGCAAAAAATATGGAACCCACCCGGAACACATGCGTATGTCATCCGTACTTTATCCGTATTTTGCGGATCCATACCGTAGAAATGCTATGCCTAGCACATATTGCTCATGTGTTTGGTGATTAATAAGTTACTGTTTCAGTATACAATCCGCAAAAAAAGGATCAAGTACGGAAACAATACTGATATGCTTTGTGCAATAACGGAACAGAAGAGGACTTTAATTAAAGGGAAAAAACCTCAGATACTGAACAACGGATCCGTGAAAAACGAACCGCAAAACAGCAACGGTCGTGTGCATGAGCCCTAAGGGTCCATTCACACGTCCGTGTGTGTTTTGTGGATCCACGGATCCGCAAAACACGGACATCGGCGATGTGCGTTCTGCAATTTGCGGACCGCACATCGCCGGCACTATATAGAAAATGCCTTTTCTTGTCCGCAATTGCGGACAAGAATAGGACATGTTCTATTTTTTCAGGAACGCGATTGCGGATCTGCAATTGCGGACCCGCAATTGCGGACCCAGCCGGGACATCGTCTGTCCCCATTGAAATGAATAGGTCCGCAATTCTGTTCGCAAAATGCGGAACAGAATTGCGGACGTGTGAATGGACCCTAAGTCTGAGAGATTTGCAAACTAGATGTTCAGCATAGACAGTGGGATACTGCTAAAAATACCATATTTGCCAGCCACGAATATTAGCCCTTGAAAAGTTCTGTTAAACTTTGTTTCATACAAGGAAACCTGTAGCTAAATACTTGATGACCCTGCTCCACTTCCTTTAAAGCATTGCAACTACTCTACATTGTCCCTAAAGAAATAGCTATATAAGTAAGGAAGTATGGACATTTCGATCAAATTTTTTAATGACATTTTAACATCCTATATGTGAATGTTCTATGTATTTTTAAATAAAAAAGCAAGTGGATGGTTTTCAGGATATAATTTTTTTAAAATCAATTCATGTATTCTACTTCCTGTTCTTTTTTTTTTTTTCACTTCCTTTTTATTCATAGCTCCTAGATGGGACAAACATGGACACTCAGCATATACACAGATATAATACAAACATGTATATTCATAAATGTATCTTTAATGAAATCGATAAAACAAATAAATAGATGCATAAATTGGCAAAGACAGACACAACCACATGGAGAGTGCACCCAATACGTCAGGACATCAAGTTATAGCATTGCAAGTAATGGAGAAGGTGGCATGAAAAAACAAGTATAAAAATATACAAAATCAAGCCATGTGGCTCCCCCACCTAGATAAAAACCATGATTTACAACATATACACAATACAGACCCAGTTAGAGGCACCTCTTAGAGACCCCGACACGTGTTTCGCGTCAGCTTCCTCAGGGGAAGTAGAGGCAGAGGCATACCCAGTACTACCGATTAGTCACACATGATGAAAATCATATAAGCCAAGCCCCACTTCACATCATACATCCATTAACACAGAGCGTATCCTCTTGCAAGCACATCTATCAGATTGCGATCATGTGATCAATGCCAATTTCTATATCTTTATTTAAAAATGTGTTAAAAATAAAAATGTGACTTAGACCATAGGTAATATTCTGATGATACATTCCCTTTAACTTTCGATGGCATGGTAATGCAAAAGAAAAATAGTGGTAAATTAAATGGTGGTATTAAAAAATACAACTTGTCGCTATAAAAGTGTGTGTGTGGGCCAGGGAATGGCAGTGCATCTTATACGGCAAATACTAATGAGTGCTTCCATTATGGAAGTGCTCGTCATTACACAGTAGGACCGGGGAGAGGTGAATTTAGCACTCCTGGTGTCGGCTGTACTCACCAATCCCTGGTCTTTTGCCATGTCCCTGCTGTGCTGTGTTCTGACTTTGTGCAGCGTCAGAACGTAGTTTGTATGAATTTGAGGCCTGAGCTGGCGTCTTTATGAATTTGGGAGTCTGTTAATTTTAGGGTCTAGTTTGGGGAGTGTATATTAACCCCTTCACAACATCCACTGTACATGTACAGGGGATGTTGGCACTTTAAAGATAGTGCCCGCTCCAGAGCGGGGTGAGTGCCATAGCCACCAATCATAACACCGAACATGTTGTGATTAAAGGACAGAAGTTGGAGAAATTAGTACAGAGATATGCCGTATGTATGACCCTATACTTGGATAAATGAGCATAAAATGCAGGGATTTTAAAATGAGAGATAAGCCATAACAATAGCATATTTGCTTTATACATGAAAACTCAAAATAATGTATTTACTAACAATATTTGATAGCATGAATATTTTGATGAATCGGTTAGTGTTGCAAAAAATAAATTGGGATGTAAAGGGGAAAATGGTGATTATGGTGTAACGGGTTAATATTTCAATTTTTTTTTTTTAAAGTACACTTCATGCAAACTGTATTCATTTCTAATTAAGTAAAACTTAATCATTTCAAACCTCTTAGTTTTAAATTAAATCATGTTGAGCTGGGTTAAGTTATTAGAGAAAGGTGCAGTTAATTTTTTTTATTACATTTTAAGGCAAGAATTGTTTGTTTCAATTAAAGAAAATGTATTTAAATTACAGAAAGTAATTATTGTAATATCGTATTTTATAAGGGGGTTGACTTGTCTTATTTAATATGAAAGCTATAGAAACCAAAGACATATAATTATGGATGACACGGACATATCTGAAACAAACCTAGAAATAATTTATATGTATTTGGGGTCGGGACAGGTATGCATCATGTGACACATATAAATACAAGTATTTTCTCATATAAAGCATTTAGTATTTCTAACAACTTTAATTTGCCATTATTATTATATTGAGAAGCAAAAGTTCAATGCATAGCTTGTGGATGTGCTATCCATGTTTTCTATTTAGTATCAAACCGTATTACATTTCTTAGAATTTTATTATTTTCACATATGACCCTGGTAATTGTTTGAGATCAGGATGTAGCACAATAATGTCCAAGATACAAAGCATAGATACAACCATTTATACAGATGTACATACCAAGTTCTATGGCTATGTATTTCAAGATGATGTTATTGTTTTGTGTATATATGTGTCTAAGTTTTGTGTGAGCTCCACGGGTGATTGAAAATGTGTATTTGTGCAGCAGTTACCTCATAATCTAGTTTTTCTTTTTGGTGCTTTGCTTCCAATCTTTAATAATTCTTGCTGATAAGTTTTTAATTAGCTTGTACTCAGCAACCAGCTTGAAAAAAGACCTGCAGTATAAAGTAGGTGGAGAGCAGCAGTCTGAACTAGTGATGACTCAGGACTCTGATCTTGTTCATCTTCGGATTTCCTACAAACACTTAAACGGGATTGCCCATCTCAAACATTGATGGCTATCGCTACAGCTCTTTAAGAGCCTGGCTGACTGCAAAGCCTATGGGCAGAGATGGAGAGGCCTTCCCAGCAACCAGATTGCAGTCTGTGTGTGGAAACAGAGCAGACCTGGTGGTGGTCAAGCCCAGCCAGAGGATGGCAGCTGGAGGCGGGTTCTGCCAGGTACGGTTAACAATGCAGCAGCAGCTTGCAACATCTGCCGCTGTAGCTGTACTGACCCCCACCCCGATTGCACCCTTACCTCTCTGGCTCCAATTGTTGCAGGAATGTGGAACCTTTGCAACAGAACAAGGGCATTATTGTTTTCAGCTGGTTCCCAAGATCTTTCCTCTAAACCATAGCCCTTCCAGTTCACCAATAATAGGATTTTTCATCTGATTCCCTTCATGTCCAGAATATTCTTAAAGGAACACTGGCAGGCCCAATAAGCATTATGAGCTATATATAGGCAGGCATAGGTCTTGTAATGAGTATTCTAAACATATCAGTGTACCCCCTTTCCACCTTATAAATGCAGTAAAATCAAGTTTAATAACCTGGTTGAACGTCTTGTCTTTGTGCCCAAAAGGCGGTGTCCCTGCTTCACTTGTGCCCAGCCGTGCCCCAACTGTCGTTTTCAAGCGCCATTATTCACTTCGCTGGGCGGCTTCTTCTGTCCCGGCACAGGCATAGCAGGTGAGGCTGAAGCCGCCTCACTGATGGTTAGGGGACACATGTGCAGTAAGAATGTGGCCACTGGGAGTGCCACTAGAATGCTATGGGCATCGGCCTCACTAGCAGCTACTGGACATGCACGGGATACCTTCCCCGGCACTCCCAGTGGCCACATTCTTACTGTGCCTGCATCCTCTATCAGTGAGGCAGCTTCAGCCTCACCTGCTGTGCTCATGTGCTGGGTCTAGGAGCTGGGGACAGAAGAAGCCGTCCAGCTCATCAATATTCACTTCGCTGGGCGGCTTCTTCTGTCCCTGACGCTCCTAGACCCTGCGCAGGTGCAGCAGGTGAGGCTGGAGCCTGCGTTTTGATAGTGAAAAAAAATTCAAAAGTGGGAAAAAAATCAGTTTTACTTTTTTGTCACCATGTTTTGACCCCTATAACTTTTTAGTAATTATATGTACAGAGCTGTATGGGGGCCCATTTTTTGCGTCATAATTTTATCTTTTTATTTATACCATTCTGGGGTATGTATGACTTTTTGATCACCTTTTATGTAAATTTTTGTGGAAAATGAAGCGACCAAAATTGGCGAATCTGCCATTTGGACGCTTTTTTCCGTTTTGCTGTTTGATGTATGGGGAATAATTTGTTTATATTTTTATAGTATGGGCATTTTCGCACATTGCAACACCCAGGATGTGTATTTTTTTAGTTTATTTTTTTTGATTTTAGCAAAAGGGGGGAGATTTGAACTTTTATGTTTTAAAAAAAAAAATTTAAACTTTTTTTTTTTTTTTACACTTTTATATAGTTCCCATAGGGAACTATAACTTACAATCATTTGATTGCGACTATCATACATTCCAATGCAATAGCATTGGAATGTATGAAAAAATCGCATATTTCCTATTAAGCCTATTACAGGCAAGGCTCCATAGGAAATACTACAGAGCAGCCTGGGTTTCATTCATAGAGACCCAGGCTACTACAGGCGCGCTCTGGCTCCTACGATCGCCACACAGGGGAGCCGGAGCGCAAACCGAAAGTAAAACTTTTGTTTGTGCGCGCTCAGATGCCGTGGTCAGGATTGACCACGGCATCTGAGGGGTTAAATGTCATGCCGGTCGCGGACATTAGCCGCAGGTGTCTGCTACAAGAACCATGCGGACACCCATGGCTAAGGCGCCCGCATAAAGCAGGAGCGGGCTCCATCTTTAAAGACGGGTACGTCCTGTGTCCTTAAGAGGTTAAAGTCTGCTGGCCTACAGTGGGTTAGGTAGGAGGTGGTGTTTGAGCTGTAATCCTTTATTGTGTAGCAGCGTCTTTAATGCTGATTGTAGCTGTTCATTCTGCTGACTTTCTTCTTAAGGATTTACCTAAGGCTGTCTTTTGCTGTTATTCTCGATGAAGGATATCTGGTTCCTGAACTTCTTTCACAGGGGAAAAAGATACGGTTCGTGTGAGTGGGTGCTCTGCATGTGCAACTTCACTCCTCCCACTATCAGAACAGGAACTCCCTATCCTCTCCTCTCTTTCTCTATCTAGAACTGCTCCTCCTGGCAGGAAGTAGGACCAACCCACACTACCAAGGAAGGGAGGGAGTTACAGGGTGGTTAGCCCTGTTTTTGCTAACCATCCCTCCTTGGCTGGAATAAATAGCAAAACCAAGAAAATACAATAAATTACATATGAATTTAAAACAATTGCTAATGTACTACAAAAGTACTCCAAGTTAAATGAAGAAATTAACCAGAATCTAAAATCAATGTTTCTTTATTATACAATTACATCCTATATCGACCTACTCACGTCTTTATCTCCTTCCCAGTCAGCATTGCCAGGTGAGTTGTGTGCATGGGTGCAGGTGTGGTACTCCAGACCTGGGGGTACTACAAATTGTGTATTGTTATGCATTTTACAGTTTTTACTTGGCTGTAGTAGCCAGTGACGAAGGATGGCAAAGATTAGCACAAACCGGGCTAACCACCCTGATCCTCCCGTCTTAGTAGGAGTGGGCCGGTCTTGCTTTCTGACAGGAAGGGGAGTTCCTGCTGAGACAGGGAAGGGAGAGGAAACAAGTTGCTTTGCTCCTGATACAGATTCTCCAGAGAGAACTACTTCAATTATCCTCAAGTAAAGCCTTGAGAGTCCAGATGGCATAGTGACTTGCCATTTCTGTATCTACAGAAACTGCTGTAAAGTGAGGGAATACAGCTAAGAGCAGGTTTATATCAACGTTATGAATTGCATTATTGCTTTCCATTATAACATGGTTATAACGGAAAATAACGGAATTCGTAAGACGGAATTCTAAACGGAAACCTTTAGAGGCATTCCTTTTTGATCCATCATAATAAAGGTCTATGGGCAAGCGTAACGGATCTGTCTAGTTTCCGTTATGCAGGACGGAAAAGAAAGTCTTGTCGATTTGTGTAAAAGCAGCGCCCATATTGGCTGGGGAAACCACAAGGGAGGAAGAAGATGACACTGGGAGAAAGAAGAGGGGGGCTTGCCCTGGCCTCATCAGCCAATCACGGAAGCAGAAAGCAGGGAGATCCCTATAGTGTGTTCAGCTTCTGACCTGGAAAGAGCATGTCTGGCAGTGGCTGACAAAACTATTATGGACACAAGCCACTAATCAAGTTTGATAAGTACACTACAAATATAGAAAGACATAATTGTGTAGATTTTAGGAAATTTGATCAGGGAAAGCTTTGAGGGAGTGAGGGGCTTGTTACACTGTGCTTAATACAGCTGCTTAGCTGCGCAGGTCTGCGTTGCAAAACCCCCTGCCAGATTTTTTTTTTTTTGTTATATTAACAGAGAGACAGCTTTTTTTTTATTTAAAACCTTTAGGGGGTCATTTATCATTTAAGGTTGTTTTTATTTCAGTTTTAGGTCTGGTTTTGCTTTGTGTGCTTGCACCAAATTTATGAACTGGTGTACCTCAATAATATATATGGTGTGAGTATAATGTGGTTTACACCTTTAGGTGTAAAAGCAGACCAGGGGGCTGCCTGACATGGGTTATGTCTTTTTCAAATGTCGCAGATAGTAAAAGTGCCAAAATCCCGATCTAATCTCACTTTTAGCTCCTAAATATAGCCTAGTGCAGTGATGGGCAAAGTGTGGCTCTCCAGCTGTTGCTAAACTACAACTCCCACCATGCTCTGCAGTAGGCTGATAGCTATAGACAGGCTTTGCATGCTGGGAGTTGTAGTTCTGCAACAGCTGGAGAGCCGCACTTTGCCCATCACTGGCCTAGTGTGAAAAATGGCAAGGATAACGAAATGTCGCAAAAATGTTGAAGTTGCCTTGGAAATGTCATAATTGCCATGACTTTTGTTTAGACCACAAAACTGATGTATCTGATTTTATAAATGATCCCATAGTTTAAAGATATTTCACCGCAAACACTGCATTGTTATACCCTGGCTAGGAGGTGCACTACTGCATCAGACTGTGTGTTTCATAGATATTTTATAACAAAAATGTCATTGTTGAACCGATGATATGAAACGCACAGTACAAAGACATTTCACTGCAAACACTTCATTATTATATCCGTGTTAGTGGACACATTACTACATCAGACCATGTGTTTCATAGACATTTTACTACATTTCATTGCTGAAAAACTAGTTATATTAAAAATATAGGTGCACATGTATGAAATCACATATGTCGGCTTTGTGGCGCAAAAAAGTCGCAAGTCATGGCAACTGCAACAATTTTGCGACATTTTGTGATCCTCACCACTTTTCACAGTAGTCTATGTTTAAAATCTAAAAGGGAGATTAGATCTAGATTATGGGTCATTTACTATGTGCAGCTTTTGCAAAAGTAACAAAAAAGTCATAACCCACATCCGCATCTGTACTTCCGTTCTGTGGCACGACAAAAAAGATAGAACATGTCTTATTCATGTCCGTAACTGCAGACAAGGATAGGCATTTTTACACAAGATAAAGACAATCCGATCTGCAAAATGCAGAACACACACAGCCGGTATCTGTGCGAACCGCAAAAACAGATACGGTCCTGTGGATGAGCCCTAAATAACAGAAAACTGACTTGCTAGTATCGTTTAATAATACATGTGTACCAAACCCATGACTTTTATAGAGAACCCGTGACTTTTCATTTATAGGCCTAATAATAAAATATCTAGAAAATGGAAAAGTGAAAAACAAAAGATTCAGCCTTGTCCTCCAAGAGTCAGAATGTGAGTTGTAGCAGCATCAGTCATTCAGCCAGTATTACTAGTGCTAGACCACCGTTTCCCTAGCTTCCAAGAAGCGTGACATTATTATTGAGAACACAGGATGAGATTGTGGACTGGATGGGTCACTCCTCTTTTCATTCACAGCAGGATGATATGGAGGTTACCTCTAAGACTGATACTGTGCCTTGGAGCCAAGGGTTACAGCATTCCTCATTGCAACCCCCAGATAAACCTTTCAGTTGCATCGTCTCTGTTATCACTGTCCCCTTCTAGTGGGGCACCTTCTTTTTTCCCTAAGACGATGCAACAAAACCCTGCTACTAAAGATACTCATGGGAGTCTCCCTGTTGATGACTTATGAGAGAACGGTCCTGAGGAGGGGGTTCAGGAAGAGTCAGGGACCCTATGCATAGCTGTGTTGGTGGTTGTGATAGTAATGGCACATGTAGCCACAGTGGTGGTGGTGGTAGAGGCAATGGTAGCAGCAGAGGAATATTACAGTCTGATAAAAGTGTCAGGGAGGGTAAGGACTCTGACGATGATTATGTGTTGGACAGGATCTCGAACCAGATAGGAACCAATCACATCAGAAGAAGAGGGCGTTGGCCGCGGCGGCAGTAATATAGAGCACAAACAACATACGGCCAGAACCTCCACAAAAACTGCCAGATCTGCTTCTATTATAGCCAGATTGGGAACTGGTGATGTTTCTGGTACTGTGGGCACAGGCTGATATGTGCCAGAACTAAGCCAATCTTAGCTTCCGCTAGCTTTGTGCGAGTATCTCTTGTCTGGCAGTTTTTCTTCACAGTACCGGAAGGCAAAAGCATTGCTGTGTGCAAGATCTGCAGGATTAAATAAGTCATGGGCACCATGGTTGTATTACAGCACATGAAGTTGTATCACCAGATCCAATGGAAAAATAGAAGTGACCACCAGCCACGGGAGGACTGGCCATAGACCCTACAGGGAAATTTCCCAGTGGGCCCATGCCCAGAGGGCCGCCTAAGCCTTCCTCATAGCCGCCAGACAGGTACATAAAGATCTGATGCTCTCAGCATTAATTAATGTAGGAGAATCAGGCACTTATGCACCTGGCCAGTGACCGCATGTGCCCTCGTGAATTTAACTGTATTGCTATGCTCAGTACGATGATACCGTTTTATTTTGTGGAGCAGGCAGCAGTATTTGCTTCATTGTGGTATTATTGGCCCCACCTACTTCTGTTGTCCCACCTTTTGTCAGTTTGGACCCGTCTACAACATGGGGCCAGAGTTATTTATTTTTCTAGAACTACTTTCTGTTCCCAGTCCATCTCTGCCACCAGCTAGCACACAAGAGTATCCTTCTGCTCCCAGTCTCCTTTGCGGCAGCAAGGCCACATACATGTGCAGTATAATGTGCTTGTCATTGTCATCATCACTCACTTACTGCTTTTCCTCCTCCTCCGCTCCATCGTTAGCTGTTGATAAGTGAATTTTTGACCAGGAAACAGCTCTACACGCCCAGCAATCTGCTGGCGCAAAAGCTTAAAGGGATTGTCTCACTTCACCATATTGCATTTATCATGAAGAGAAAGTTAATACAAGCCACTTACTAATGTATTGTTATTATGCAACAGTGGCCCAACCTGGCCCAGTATCCTCTATCTGTTCTGTATTGTACAGCCTCCAGTGTCATCTCAGAGAGGGTCTTTAGTGCTGACATCCAAACTAACAAAGTGGTACTCTGTCAATGTACAAAGAATCACTTTTGTACAAATGAACGAGGAATGTATCAGTGAGGATTTTCACACAACTCTGGTTGATGCTGATGAATTTATCTGCCCTTGCTGATGGTGCCCCATCATGCCACTGCTTCTATCTGCCTGCCTTCCATCATGTTCCATACCATATGGCTGGTGCTACCACTGCCCAATCATTCCTCTGCTGCAGTCTGACTTCCTACCATCATATTCAATGCCATATGGCTGCTGTCATCACTACCACCATCATGTCACTGCTGCTGTCAGCCTGCCTACCAACATGTTCCATACCACATGGCTACTGGTGCTGCTGCTGCTGCCACCACCGCAGCTCACTTCCCCTACTGTCACTTCCATTATGCCTACTACTGCCACCACTACTACTACCCTTAAACAGTCGCACACACATCTGCTAATTTGTCTGTGCCATGCTGTGATGCAACTGCTGCCACTACTACTGTGGCCTCATGCCACTATTATGTTACCCTTACCACATCCACACTGTATTACTGTTGCTCCCAATTAAAAGGAAAACAATTTCCAGGATTTTTCAGAACAAGCTGCTCTTTCTTCTGACAATTAACTCTTGTGCATGTACAAATACAGACAGGCATTCTGCCCCCTTTAACGCATGTTATTTGGATTCTTGTACAGAACAAGTCACTTTTTCCTCTGACATTAACATTTGTATGTATATACAGGGGCAGGGCTTTGCCCTCATTAAGGCATAATTTTCGATGCTTGCTCCAAACAAGCCACAGTTTTCTTCCTATAACACTTTGTTTGTTTAAAAACCATCTACCCCAATAAAGGCCAATTTAATATAAAAAAGCACACATGCACAGTGTTTTTTTTTTTAAAAAACACTGTTTGTTAACACTATCAACCATGAGTTTACCTATAGCTAGATATGTCACTGTCACTCTGACATTATTTCCTTTAGCTGTCATTGCATTCAAGCGCTTAAAAGGGAGGGCAGGGGGGATAAATAACAAAAAAATTTTTAGAATCTTACCAGAGTCCTAGGAGATGTCAGAGTGTCTTATACAAATTTTCAGGCCAATTGGAGCATACTCATAGAACTCATTCTCATAGATTTGATTCAGGTTTCAATAAAAAAATTTGAATCGGACATGAAACCAATTTTGAGAAGTTCGTTCATCTCAAATTTATATGTGAAAATGCCATGCCAGTGGAGTCAGGGGGTACAGTGTGTGGCGAGGGTTTAAAATGTCCTGCTAAGACAGTTTAGACCTAATGAATGAGCAATTTATTTAGCTATGATACGTATAAAGACTGGTTAATAAAATAAACTGCTTAGTTACCTAGTATAACATGTCAGATACAGGATGTTATCAGCAAATTAGATGTGTGCTCGCTTTGCAATGAATCATTTACTGAATTTCAGTAGGAGTTCATCATACCATGTATTATGTATGGACAGAGATCATTCTAATAATATTCAACTAATTGTCTATATACGGTCTTGCCCCCTAAGTTGTAGTCCCTGCTGCTAGACAATCTATTGGTGATTTTTTTTTATCTTAGCATCAGCACAGAGTTCTAATTTTATACATACAGTACTATGATGTGTATTACACATGTTTTATGAATAATTATAGGATATAAAACTGTCAAAAGAATGTGTTGCTTAGACAGTTTCACTTAATTTTCATTCCACACATACATGCGTATGGAATAACATTTTTGATGTTGACACACTCTTGTATATATTCTGCTACACAAAAATAAAATATTTATTTATCTGTGAAAAGTCGAGTTTGCACTAGCATTTTCCTTGAGGCATGTTGCCTTATATTATTGCTATTTTTATGTTATATTACAACAGATCTAAACTAATTTGACAACTGATGCATAAAAGTACATCAATTTACATTTGATTTTTAAATACATTTCTGATCCCTTCCCCATGTTTCTCTGATAACAGACTAAAGAATCAAGTGAAAATCTCATGCAAATGCTTGGTATTTTGTATCAAACTGCCATCTATTAACCTTCCATTTTTCTGTGACGTGGTCAGTAAAAAAAAAACAGGAAACATGCACTACTTTGGTCCCTGATGCAGACCAAACACTCCCATTGAAGTCTAAGGCATCTGCATTTGGTTAGTTTTTCACTGACTACTGATAGGAGGCGCTCTAGAACTTAATTTTCAGCTGAGCAGTGTTCGTGGAAAACGGAAGTGCCATGGAGTGCAAAAAATTGACACACGGACCAAACACAGATTCTTCCCGGACATCTTCACGGATAAAACACGAACAGATTTTTTAACGGACATCAAATGGACATGAAAAAGTGAACAATCCGTGAAGGAGATCTATCAGCAGAAATAGTAAAAATCGCCTTACTATACATTATAAATGTAATACAATTTTAAATTAGTTTTTCTCTGCTGAGAGAATATATATTTATTTTTATTTTTTATTCCTTTATTCATAAATGGCAGTCAGTGTAACAACGTAGATAGACTATAACAAAATAAAAAAAAATCATGCTGCACAGAGCCATCATATCAGGTATTTAAGCAAAAAACTGTTATTTTAGTACAGAAATTAGTGCAGGCACCATGAGGAACCTTTCAATACCCTGAAAAGGGGAACACTGAGAATTGATGCAGATGTGTTCCAGTTCATCATTATTTCTGGGCAGTGGCGTACCTCCAATAGAGGCAGACCTAAAATAGGCATTGAAAATAATGAATGAGATGGGCATACCGCTCTGTCACCTTCCCCACCCACACCACTCCCACTTTTTTAGACTTGCCGTGAGTGGGGTAAAGTTGCAGATTGTAGCGCAAATAACATTTGCCTAATATAGGCGTATTTTTGATCGTAGTTTGCATGTGCTTTTACTTTGGCTACTGCCACTAAAAATACATTTTATACAATTTACAAAAATACATACAATTCATAAAAATAAAATGGAAATTGTATCCTTAATTCATTGATCCCAGTCCTATAGATCCGGAGCTCATGCATGAAATTAATAAAATGATTAAAAATGCGGTTGGTACTATTATATAGTCACTTGGTGTCGGCTTCACTATAATTAAGAGTGTTTGTAGACACAAATGCAGTCCACTTGTTGTTATAATGGACTTCAACCCCACCATGCATCGACAGTCACTCTGATTAAAATGTTAGATGCCTCCACGTATAATTGCAAATCCAGTGCCAGTTTTTGTCTGTGATGTTAGTAAAACACTTGTGCAGTCCAGGTGTAGGTAAAATACTGGGCACTCTCAAGATAAATGGGATAAATATTGAATTTATTAATTAAAAATCAAGGAGTAAATGCAACAATAGAATAAATACCACAATTAGATGTAAATTAAAAAACTAAAAGTAACCAGTATAGAGCTAATTTCAATAAATATTGGTGGTCAGTAACATCTCCCTAAATCTCTGTGACCCTGAGTCACAAACATAGAATACTCATTGGCCGAGGAAGCAGTCAATTACTTTCAAATAAAAGTCCTTGGCGTGTTAAATCTTTTCAGTAGGCAACAATTGGCTCAAATGTCTCCACTTCACACAATGGTGAATGGAGATGAAATAAGAATCACCAGTTACTGTCTTATGATTAATCGCTCTACCTGAATCGCCTTCAGTCCCAAGCGGTCCAAGTGTATTCCTGTGTTCAGGCTACTTCGCTTATGCGAACAAAGTACAGCACCGTCCCGCTCTAAGTGTGTGCCAGCGGCGTCCCGCTGAAACAAAGTAAGCCACGTGTGTGGCCAATGCCGACAATAGTGAAGAACAGTAGTGAAGATCTTACCGCTGGGTCTTCAAGTGCCTGAATGCGGTTGTTTGCAGGTACTCCTTCCTATGTGTCCAGCTAAATTAGCTCAGTCTTCGTCGCGCTGGTGGGCAATGGATGCGGAGACCTCGATCTCTATATCTGGTCTCTCTTAGTCGTCACCTTTAGCCCGTTTTCGCGTGTTCACGATCGAACCTGAGCAGCACTCTCCCAGTTGCGGTTAACTTCCTTTGTGGTTCTTCAGTAATGTTACGCTCAAGGGGTCTGACGATACGCGTTTCGGGGTACGTGTCCCCTTCCTCAGTGGTAATCTGACCCCTTGAGATGACCCCACCTTTATAGAAAAAACTGGTATGAAGCAAGATATGAACTGGATCAATGTATTGGGATGTTTGGTCTTGTTGAGTTATCATTAACACGCTTTCCTGGAAACAGTCATTGTGTAGTCGCAATAAATATACATAGCACATTCAATTAAAATGGTTAATACTATTGGGTGTTAAAGCAACTTCCTACAGACTTGTGTTTACATACAATTCTAGACACAATGCATTCCTTTCTATATATGCAAAAAACACATCCAAACCCTCTACGATTTTGATGCGGTATTGGTGCGTTTTTTTTCAAAATATTTACTTATTGCTCTGGGGTTGACAAGTCAAGGATTGCTTTCCTAGGTATATTGTTGTAGAATAATTGGGCCAATATATTTCAAATAGCCAGGATAAATTATCATATAAATATCCCCTATCAAAAAAATCTTATATATTAAAAATCTTATATATAAAAAAATGCTTTTCTTCCATGTTGTATAGGGCTTCATAATTACTTTTTCAGGGTGATTGCAGTAGGGGTCCCCTGTCAGAGGATGGCTCACCAGGAAAACACAGTCACCTGGTTGGGCATGCCTCCAACAGGGGGCCTGCACAGCATCACTATAGGAGTCCAAAAATGTCATACTCGGCATTTAACCCCCTAGGGATCATAGATTCAAATTCAAAGATAAACTGTGTCTCTCGCCTCGACATTTTACTTATATGATTGCCACCTCTCCCCTTGTTACCTTGTCCATGGCTGCAAATTTTAAATCAGATGGATTTTTGTTATGGCCAATCTTAAAGTGGTTGGAGAGAGAGTGGGTTTCCAAACCTTTCTTAATATTTGCTATGTGTTCAGAAATTCTTTTTTTCAGAGTTCTTTTTGTTCTCCCAATGTATTGCCATTTACAAGGGCATTCAATAATATAGATTATGTCTTCCGAGGAACAAGTTAAAAATTCTCTAATTGTATGTTTGTAACCATTAGTAGTTGAGACTATTTTGCTAGTTCTTCGAGAGAAGGAGGTTATTTTGTAATTCATGGATTTTCCACATCTGTAAAAACCACTCATTTGGCTCCAACTCTGTATTGTAAGGTGACTTCTTTGGTTAGTTTTTTTATCGTGGGGGCTACCATATTCCCTAAATTTGGGGCCTTTGTAAATGTATTGAGGGGTTTTATTGAAATATTGGCACCTATTATTTTATCTTTCCTCACCCAATGCCAGTGTTTCTGAATAATGTTTCTGACTTTTTTATATTGATTTTTGTAGGGTAATATTAACCGTAATTGCTAATTTTTTTGTTCATTTGAGGAATTACCTTTTTCTTCAAAAAATTTAGCTCTATCCATTTTTCTTATTTTATCTAGAGCTCCTTCTAAAATTGTAGCTGGGTATTTCTTTTCTAAAAAATCATTTTTCATCTTCTCCGCTTCTAATTCAAATTGTGTCTCTGTTGTACAATTACGTCTAATTCTACGGAATTGGCCCTGCGGGTGTTAATAAGCCAGCCTGGAAGGTGACAACTACTATATAAAATGTAACTGTTGCGCGCTGATGGTTTGGAGTAAGTGCAACTTTTTAGTTTTTTGTCTTCTACATAGATTTTTAAGTCTAAAAATTCCAAACTAGTTTTGCTCGTGATTCCCGAAAATTTAAGATTCAGCTCATTCTTATTGATATCTTCTAAAAAAATATCCAACTCATCCTGGCTCGATTTTCAAATAAAAAACACGTCATCTATATAACGTTGCCAAAGCACCAGGTCCGTCCAGTTATGGTTGCAGTCCAGTTATGGTTGAGCCATTAATTCACAGTCTGTAAGTGAGTAAGTTGGGTGCCATCCCGTGCGGGCTGTTTGATTGTATATGTCACAGGTATATCTAATTAGTCTCTGTATTTGTACAGTCCACCGTGTGCTTGCATGGCATCTGTTGTGTTCATGCAGCCTTCATGCGGCGCCTATTACATCCACACCACGCTCATGTTTGTTACTATAGCGTTTGATGTTGTGGCAGTTACTTTCTTCCACCTTTGGACAGTATATTCGTTTTACTCACTGTTACGTTGAGCTGGTTTCTCTATGATACCTCTTGCTCTGATGCTCCCCCTTGGACTCGCACTTATGCCAGCTTGGTCTTCTGTTGGACGTCCGGCGCTTTACTAAAGTCTGTGATCGTGGTTAGGCTTCTAGATTCTTATTCACAGTAATTCCCCCAAAAAACGACACTCCACAACCGCTACCAGACACGTTTCGGACAGAGTCCTTCCTCAGTGGTATAAAGTTCAAAATTAAAATGTAATTTATTTTTATGAATTGTATGTATTTTTGTAAATTGTATAAAGTGTTTTTTTAGTGGCAGTAGCCAAAGTAAAAGCACATGCAAATAACTGTGAGCCGGCCAACTTGTGTTTATATTATTGATATGGTTTTGCTGATAGGTGGTAAGCAGGTCAGGCACCAATCAGCTGGTGAGCGCCCCTATTTTATATTTGTAGTTCTAATCGTAAATGACCCTCATATATATATATATATATATATATATATATATAGTTATCAAAAAACGAGGCAGCACTCCGGGATAGTGTGAAGAAAGTGGACCCTTTATTCACCCTTCAGCGACGTTTCAACCACTCATTGTGGTCTTTATCAAGCATGCTTGATAGACCGCAATGAGTGGTTGAAACGTCGCTGAAGGGTGAATAAAGGGTCCACTTTCTTCACATCATCCTGGAGTGCTGCCTCGTTTTTGGATAACTAGCTGTATATTTGACCATTTGGCCTGTGGTTTGAGGATTTGCACCAGTGAATTACATGATTGGAGTGCTGCAGTGCTTTTTTTGTTTTTTAATTATATATATATATATATATATATATATATATATATATAATGTGTGTTAAAGTATAACTGTCAACTTTTTTTTTTTTTTACTATTGGATTCTGGTAATTAATATCACCTTGTTGGCCCTGTTTTAATTTCTGATTCTTAAATAAATAACCCCTAAAAGCCACCTAAAAGTCCCCAGTATTGGCTATTGTTACCTGAGATAAAATCAGGTTGCTATGCTCCTTCCGTCTACCAGATGAGGACGAAGTACGCTGCGTGCGCTGGGAACTGATAGTGAGTCAACATTGTAAGGGAATGTATAAAAAGCCAGGTTCTTCCAGACAGGAGATAACAGTGTTGGGCTGTGTGTGTGAACTTCTCCACAAGCCTGTGCTTGGCAGACACTCCCTTAGCAGTGAAGGACAATGTAGAGCCCAGTGTATAAATGACAGCCTTATCTGATAAGAGAAGAGCTTGTAGAAGGACTACAGGCTTCAGCCAGACCTGGGAACTTCACTGCAAGACCCCCCTATACAGAGCTGGTCTTCACTAACTTCACTGCAAGACCCCCCTATACAGAGCTGGTCTTCAGTAACTTCACTGCAGGCATCCTATGGATTAGCCTCAGGGCTGAGGGCAGCAATCTTAACAGAATAGTGAAATTGCAGTTTTATGCAGACTGGTTGCTAAGGGCTGAATCTTATTAAATAAAGGGTAAGTAAGTCTAATAGTTATTGATTCAGGTATATTATCATATTAGTAACTACATATATGAAAACTGAAATTAGGGTCTAAATGTGACAGTTATCCTTTAAGGTATTTAGTATATACAGCAGTGTACTACATTGCTGTATATACTGGCCAGGAACAGGTAGTGGGAGGGGCTATGAATGAGGCATGGAGGCCCAATTTAAATTCTTGCTATGGGGCCCAGTGATTTCTCTATATGCCCCTGTTTCTGGGATACCTTGTGTGCAAAGACACAATGATCAGAAGCCATCCAGGTCCTGAGGCAGCAAAGCAACTCCAAACCATGATGCTCCTATCCTTTATAGTTGGAATAATGTGTTGCTATTGGTGCACAGTATTCTTTTTATTTTTCCTCCAAACATAGCAGTATGCCCTTGTGCATGGTTGACAGCAGGGCTGGGAAGATTGGTAGGTGAGGGTAGGTGTCAGCATAGGGTGTCACCTTGCTACCGTAAGAAGGGGGTGGGCACAATCACAGCCGCATCTGCCTGAAGCCTATGAGGCAGTGGAATGTTGCAAGAGGTCGCAAAAACATCTATGAGGTCTTGTGTAATCAAGTCACGTGAGACCTGGCGCAGGAGTGGCAACACAGACCACAGACTGGCCTGCATCACATACAGCAGTGGGGAACTTTTTTTTCTTTTACATTACGGAAAGCACCAAGGAAGGGGTGAGAAGCATTATATATATGGCACTACAAAGGGGGGCATTATATACTAGTACTACGGGTGGCACTACAGAGGGGGCATTATATACTGGCACTGCAGGGGGGGATTGTCTACTGGCACTACAAGGGGAGCATCATCTACTGGCACTGAAGGGGACATGATATATATATACTGGCACTACAGAGAGGGCATTATATATATACTAGCACTACAGGGGAGCATTATATATGTATATACTGGCACTACAAGCAGGCATGGAGGAGCATTATACTGGCAGTATGTGGGCTATATATATATATATATATATATATATACACAAAAATATACTGGTTATCCATCTATCTATCTATCTATCTATCTATCTATCTATCTATCTACTGATAATACAGGGGAAGCATTATATATTGGCACTACAGATAATTGTTACTAATGGGGTAGTTTTGAGGAGTATTTTCACTATTGGGGGCACTATTACTAATGAGGGCAGTCTGGGAGCCTTATTACTATGGGGGACTATCTGTATGGCACTGTTATTTCTGGCAGCATAGTGTTTGTGGACATGGGGGAGCACAGGGGGCACAGTATTGGAAGTAGCAGCAGGATGACAGTGGCCTTTATAAATTTGGGAGCCGATCTATAAAAATGTTTAGGTCTGAGTTGCAAAATCTTTAACAGTCCCCCATCTACCATTTGCCATATAGGTGTCTTCTTATGCTGCAGAGGGGTCTGCACACTCCTGACCAAAAACGTCTCTTGACTGCATCTTTTCAAATTTGCTTTCATCTCTCTATTATAAAGTATGGTCAATTTAAATTGATTTGGGAGGGTGCAATTTGACTGCTTCATTTAGGGCATCAAAATACCTTGTTCCATCCCTGGCTGATGGTGTTAACTATTTAAAAATATCACTGTGCTGTCACATCTGTTATACTTTTTTAAAATTAAAACAAAAACTTCCCAAAAACTGTCCCTTATTGATGATATTAGAAAAAAAAGGGTCCAAAAATTATGTCTTAACCCCTTAGTCACCACCCATACTTGTATTTACAGTGGTCACTAAGGGGCCTTAGGCTGGGTCGTCGTAAAAAAAAAGGGTAAGAGCTGTATGGGCACCCGCACCATGTAAAGTGCTGACAGAGGGAGCGGACTACCTCTATCTCCTGTTGGAACCCCACAAATGCTAATAAGGGTGCCAATGTGTGTGAAGGCTGGCTGGGGTCTATGAAAGCCCCATACCTGCCTTGATTAGTTGAGATGGAGGGCATGTATGTGCTGCCTCACAAGGGAGGAGAGACATGCCTGTGCACACTCTAACAACAGTACAAGACGCAAGCAGGAAGTAAACTCTGGCACGGAGCACAGATACAACATTTAAACTGCTGCCCACGCTTGTCAGCATGGCGCACAACAGCATAAGGGAATATGGGAGCCCGGCGCACGTGTGTACGGCCAGCAGTGCAGGCACGTTGCGCTGGTTTACAATTAGTATGGTTCTTAAAATACTAATGCTGCATTGTAAATGTGAGATTCTTGGCAAATACATTTTGTACAATATTATCTGTGCCTGTCCGCCGGGGTCAAGGCGATCTCTTTTGAAGTGAATGTAGCATTTAGTGTTAGGTTCCCATCCTAAAGAGATTGTCTTGACGCCGGCGGATGGGCACAAATAATTTTGTACAAAATGTATTCGCTAAGAATCTTACATTTACAATGCAGCATTAGTATTTTATATAGTGAGTATGGCATTATTGTATGTACTTATTTTATTGTTTGTGTTTGCAGAGTGCTGTTGCATTGTTTGTCTTTTGCATTGCATGTCTTACTTCTAGCCCTGGCAACGTGCACCTGTGTGAGGGATGAGAATCCATTTTGCATAAGTATTTCCTCCATCTTGTGCATATGTGGGAAATTACTGAGCCATCTGGAGAATGTGGGGAGTTTCTGTGTATAGACCAAATGTTCTAACTACAAGGCCAAGGTAACCGCTGCCTTATCAGAGTTTGACATGCAAGAAAGTTATGTTCCTTCTGTGTTTCGGGATGCGCTGCTAAAGAATGCGAACTTTGAGATATGATGTTGCAGAAGTTTTTAACCATTAAAAATCCTGTTAGTATGATGCGGAAGTATTGCCTTATTTGAATAACTAATCAAATTACTAGTTTTGATTTCCACCCCCCTTGGCGGTGTGCCTCCTTTGTCTATGTTTATCTGAAGTGTTATAAATAGAGATGAGCAAATTAATATTTCGAAATTCGGTCACACTTCGTTTGGTGGTAAAAGGTGAATTGCATTATGAATTCCGTTACCACGGACCATAACGCAATTCTATGACGGAATGTATAACGGAATTCCTTTAGAGGCATTCCGTTATTCATTCCGTCATAATAGAAGTCTATGGGCTGTAAAACTGATCCGTCCCATTTCCGTCATGTAGGGGAGCCCTCTCCTGCATAACGGAAACAATCCGTTTTGCAGGCCATAGACTTCTATTATGACGGAATGAATAACGGAATGCCTCTAAAGGCATTCCGTTGTAGAATTGCGTTGTGGTCCATGGTAACGGAATCCATAACGCAATTCACCTTTTACCACCAAAAGAAGTGTGAACGAATTTCATAAGCGGAAATTCGCTCATCTCTAGTTATAAAGATGTATGCTTGTGTGGAATAAAAGAGAGAACCTGATTCAGCTACTACTGATGTGTCTGGGTCAGTTCTCCAAGCGCTCATATATCCACATCAATTGGGACCCTGAAAATCATAGAAGAAGGGTGTTTTGCCCCAACACCTGTGCATTGGGATGGGCTGAGTGACCCGCATTTTTGTTTTCCTATTGTATATACTGTCGCAGTATATAATATCATTTTATAATACTGTCGAGGGGTCCCTGACAATAGAATCTTCTCAATGCTCTTTCTTAGCTATAATTCAGCTCCAGGCGAAATCTTGGTCTTAGTTTTTTTAAAACCAACAATCTAAGTATTAAAACAAGACCAGGATAGCTGTGTTAACTGTTATAAAACTGGAGATACAGCTGTAAGAAACAGATCCCAGTGAGAGCTACATAAACCTATAACTCTCACTACCAGTCTGATTTCTAAAGGCTGTATTCCAGTTATATGAAGCTAGCTCCATAATCCTGGTCTTGTTTTAAAGCTTAGATTGTCAGATTGTCAGTGCTGCAGTTCTCAATTTATTGTAACATAAGCTATTAAATGTTAAAGCAGCCCTTCTCCCTTCAGCCAGCGGTGACCTCAGTGTGAAAGGGGAGGCTAGGCATTGTCGGTTATGCTGACAGGCTGCAGAGAAGAGAGACATAGATTATCTCTCCTTATGTCCCCAGAGGGATGGTAACGTGGACTGTGTATGTTGTCAATCTCCCTTTTCCCCTAAATCATAAAGCATACTTGCTCTCTGATTGTCAAATATTGGGGGGGGGGGGGGAAGGGGATGAGGGTTCCAGAAAAAATAGAGAAGATGACCACTTGCTCATCTAATCATTCCTTTATGCCTAATAAGGAAATTTATTTACTTGTTTAACAGCATCCAGGTCACAGCGTCAAATAAGTCAGACCAAGCACTTGCACCACTCCACACAATGCATATAAGTGCATAAAATAAATAAACACAAAGATCAATAATGCTTCCATTTTATGATGTCCCTGTCTGTCCTTTAGTGTAAGTTATGCAGGCACCTTCTCTAGCGATACCCGTTACAAATCTTAGTAACAGTGATAATTAGCACTAGAGAAGAATCTAATATATTTTTTCCTTTTAATATATTTATGAAAAAGATTTTTTGTTCAGAAAGTTGGCAACCCTAGATACACTGCATCTGAAAGAGCAATTGAAAAAAGGTTAAAAAAAAATGCACAGTAAAAAAAACTAAAACCAGTAGCAGTTTTATATTCATCTCACACACACAACAGAATAAAAAGCCATCAAATATGGTACCAATCAAAATTGTCCTGTAAAAACAATCCCTCATACCATTACACAGAAACATGAAAATATTTTAGGTCTTGGAATATGGCGACACAAAAACAAATTATTTTGTAAAAAAAAATATTTATTGTGCATAGTAAAGCATAATAAAAAAAATATATATAAAGGTGGCATATTCCTAATCATACTGACCAACAGAATACCGTTATAATGTTATTAATCCCAATGAACACTAAAAGTAAATCCCGAAAAATACTGCTGAAATTGCTGCCTATCAACCCCCTTCCCCCAAAAAATTTATAAAAGTTATTTAAAATATTATATGTACCCCAAAATGTTTCCAATAAAAACTACAACTTGGCCACTAAAATTGAAGGTCTTATAAAGCTAAATTGTAGAAAAAAATAAAAAAGTTATGACTCCATAGCCCCTGCAGCCACCCTGAAATGAACAGAGTGGCCAGTGGGGCACGCGTGGGGCTGCTCCATTCATTTCTTTGGAAGTTCCAGATAGCCCAGTACAGCGTTCAGGTATCTCCAGAATTCCCATAAAAGGAATGGATCAGCCGCACGCCGACTGGCTGCTCTGTTCATTTCAGGGGTGCTGCAGAGGATATGGGGCCTCCGTTCTCATGATCAGTGGGGGTCTCATGATCAGTGGGGGTCCCAATAGTAGTTCCCCACCGATCTAATAGTTATGCCCTATCATGTGGGTAGGGAATAACTTCAAACAACAAGAATACCCCTTTTAAGGCTAAAATTACTTATGTCTAAGGCGTTAAAATGCACTTAAAGGGGTTGTGTCACTTCAGTAAATGGCATTTATTATGTAGAGAAAGTTAATACTGAGTACTTACTAATGTATTGTTATTATCCAAATTACCTCCTTTGCTGGCTGGATTCATTTTTTCATCACATTATACACTGCTCGTTTCCATGTTATGACCACTCTGCAATCCATCAGCGGTGGCCGTGCTTGCACACTAGAGGTAAAAGTGCCGGCCTCTCTCGTGGCCACGACAGTGGGAGCTCACATAGGCTGGTGTTTTTTTTCTATAGTGTGCAAGCACGACCACCACTGCCGGACTTGCAGGGTAGTTGTAACCATGGAAACGAGCAGTGTATAATGTGTGATGGAAAAATGAATCCAACCCTTTCCACCTATGTGTAGATAAGTGAGCGCGTGACCATGCGCATGGCGAAAGGTGCCCACGTCACTTTCCTCTCGGTTCGCGCCGTTTGAAGGGACTGGGCACATTATAAATAACTGGTAAGGAAGTAAGCAAGGTCATCATCTGGGCTTACTATCATGATGCCCCCCCCCCTTAATCAGCTTGGCAACAGGGATTATCCAAGTTCCCCTGCACCTAGCCCCTTGACCTAACCGGGCATGTGTCTTATCTATGCCCCCCCTAGGTTTAGGACCCTACTAATAGATTAACTCCACACTTAGTGGCTATCTCACTTTCCACAACAGTGTGGCATATGCTTTTTTGGCCTTCCTATCCACTGCATAAACCCCTGATGAGTCCCAATCTTGGGACGAAACGTGCATGTAGGAATCAGGATAGGGGCAAACAGTAGGGCCAGTTATCACTTAAGGGCCAGGTTTCGGACGGGGTTGGCCTTTTAAGGACGAGTGCCCTGTGGTAAGGTTGCTATGTCTATCTAGTTATCAGGGACAGCATTCCATAGATACCACAGTGACTTATTAGGGCTATATCAGGTACCTTTAGTCATCCATGCACCCCCTTTTTTTCCAACACAGTGCTTATTCCTGCTCCCGGAATAGGATGACGGGTCATCTTCTGCTGAATCATCTAATGAAGATTTCCAGGAACTAACCGGACAGATGGTGGTAGGACCTTGGTTTATCTGTTGTGGGGTGCCGCCGAGTACCCCGGGTCTTACTGACCAGTTTACTGTTTTTGATTACTTTTCTTGTTATTTAAGATTATCCTCTTAAATTCTCTGGGCATATTTTTCCATGTCTTATTTTTGTAACGATTAAAAGTTACGTTTTAAATAGCAATCACTACTGCTCTCCATGTTCTGACTTCAGTGATTTGCCCGTTTCTATATTAATTATACATTGGTTGAGTTTTTTTGCAAAAATGAACCCAGTCAGCAAAGGAAGCAATTTGGACAATCACTTTATATTAGTCAGTGGCTTGTATTGAATTTCTCTACATGATAAATGCTATTTGCTGAAGTGACACAACCCCTTTAAGTCACCTAGTTGTGTACGAACTATATTTATTTGACACATAGGTTCAAAATCTACATTAAAAGTGAAGTTTTTATTTCCTAATTTTAATGTAACAGGTGGATAAGGGTCTGTGGAGTTTGTGTGCTGTGGCCCCTTCATTTGTCTTTTCATCTGCACACCACCTACTTAGCAGTAGCAGTGCAGTGAATTGCAGCATTGTCCTGTTCACTTCAATTGGATGAAGTTGCATGTGAATGGGCCCAATCTGTACCTAAACCCCAGTATTATCTTGTGTCTGCTCCATTGCTAGACTTTGCTCTCCTTCACCCACTAACATTTGGTTCCTATCAGTGGGATATTTCTGTGTTTTTGTTGCCTATTATGTGTAGATATTTGCTTCATATATCTTCTTGTGACTGTTTGTTATGCAATTTTGCGCTACTATAAGTCCTGGAGTTATCTGACTACTGAGAGGCACTTTTAGTACTTAGGAAAGGAGACAGCTATAGGGGAATGGGAACCTAAAGTGGCCCTGGAAAAAAAAAACTAAAAGTGGCCCCATAATGTAAGAGGGTCTAAATTGACAGGAGGTGGGGCAACAAAAGCAGGGGGGTCAGCAATACCATAGAGCAAAATACCAAATACCACAGTGCCGCACAATATATTGCCCCAAAATGCCATTTTCTCTCCTCCTCTTCCAGTTGTCTCTGATTAAGATACGGAGCAGGGTGCTTAGGAGATGAGATGCAGGACATAGTTGAATTCAGTAGGGCATATCGTTGGCTGGGTACATGAGTACCTGATTTTCACAGAGTTAATTACCACTGATAGCTTATTATGTACCCAGCCTGCGGAAGAGATAGGGGCTTGGGTTGCCGCCTGGGCATCGGCCCTTTAGGAAGTTTCCCTGTAAGGTTTATGGACAATCCACCTCTGGGGGAAGCCCAATTCTATTGTCTTGTGAATAAACGTCATCATTAAAAAAAAGGTCCTATAGTCAACAGTGTATCTAGGTTTTTAGCTAATCATGAGACATAAACTGTATAAATAAGTCAGGAAAATAAGGTTTTTGTCTTACATTTAATGCATACACATGACACGTATGTTAAACGGATGCCTCTTATGGCAGCCATACAGTGGCATTCATCACCACCCGTTGTAAAACGTAAAAAAACTATTTGTTTAACCCTGATGCACCAATTTTCCATTTTTTTTTTGGTATTTGCTTTTTTACTTGCACATTGAAACAAAACAGAAACCAGCTCACGTGTATTGATCCAATCTTAGTATAAAACAGGTGAATGGATGTCATTTTGCTTGAATGTGCTATGTAGATTTTACCAAAAAGTGATTCATCCAGCATCTGTAGTTAAATTTTACCTTTTATTAGTGACCATTAAAATTCAATGATAAATATCTCAACCACCACAAGAACAACTAATTGCCTATGCGTTATTGACACATATTTTGTCCTTAGTCATGGCGCTTAGTTACACCAGCAAAAATTACATTTAAATGAAAACATAACAAATCCTTGCAAAGTCCAGTTGGTCTTATGATGCACACGTCATGTCTAAGTTGATTACATAGCCATTAAACATATTATGCACACATGGTGACAGGGGTGTAGCTATAGGGGAAGCAGGGGAAGTGGCTGCTTTGGGGCACGAACACAGAAGGGGCCCATCCAGGAGTAGGACTAAAATATTTTACTATCAGGGCCCCCTCTGCAGTATTATAAAATCACATTATAGTATATACAGAGAAACTATAGAAAACGGACACAGAGGCGGCTGGGCCTCGTCTCAGAGAGCGATTTTGACTAGCCTCAGGACTGGGGGTTGCACGGGAGGAGGGGGTTGCGAATAAGTTGCTTGGGGGGGACCCATTCAAAAATGTGCTGTGGGGCCCAGTCATTTCTAGTTAAGCCACTGCATGGTAGATCAATATACATAAAATATATCGAAGTACATACAAATGGATTAAAAGTATAACATACTGTAAATTATATATGCCGCTCATGAACAGCCATGTATTCAGAATTGGGGAAAATTGAAATCCATCAATAATGATACAACATTTTAAAAATTATTAAAACACTTGATAAAAGACAGATATGATCACATCATACATTGTCCTGTCATTTTTAGCCATAATTGTAAATACACATTTTAATAGACTTCAAAGTTTATGATCATTTTAGACTGAGCCTACACACATTTTTGAGAAAGATTTCTGTATTTTAACTTTCGAGCTATTGCTACTGTCCAAAGTTACATGAAACTTAATGCACTCCTGTGGACTGCAACTGTCAATAAAATGTGAAAATCTTGCACAAAACCTCTCTGTGTAGCCCTAGCCTTATACTCAGGCCAAAATTTGTCAAAGCTGCACTCCAACTGCTGTCATGTAGACCAAATAGCCACATCTGCTGAAGCATCCCCACCTTGGCTGATCTATAACCATGATCACAGTCAAATTAGTGTTTAGTGATTAGATCAGCTGTCTACCGCTGAAGTCATAATTGTCCTTAATTTCAAGGCAATCAAAAGACTTAAAGGAACGTCCCTGGAAATTTCTTTATTTCCAGCATAACACAAAATATGCCTTTTTTTATCTGATACCCAGTTGTTCCTTTCTGAAGAAAATAATATTTTATGGAGAACTGTATACAGATACAGTTCCATTTAAATAGTGTAAACCTAAGACACTGGCACATGTTGTGCTTGTCTCTGTACAATGATTTAGGGGATCCAATGGTCATTTCTTTTATTATACATATATATTGTACTATATTTTTATGCTTCTCTGGGTGCATACAATACAATGTTGTCATTTTCTGCCTCCAAATATATTTTCACAGCAAGCTCTTTGTGTTTCTTCCATCCACATACAACTAATTGTTACATTGCTATTCATTAACATTATCCTTTGCAGGCTAATTAAGCGAAAGAGGGGGTGGATGGGCTGCCTGAAAGATTAGTTAGTGACTCTAATGAAGTTTTTATAATTATATTTTTAAAAGATTTGAACTGGTTCGTATTAAATAAAAATTAACTGTAAATGAGTGGTAGAGACAGTGTTTTATGGAGGATGGGTGCAGACAATAATTACCATTAAAGGTATGGGGTACAGACATTTTCCCTAATTAACAGAATGTAACAAAGCCCTGTCCCCTCCTGCACTGACCCTCTTGACAACAAAGTGTTAATATACAACTATCCAGTCTATATGAGAGTAAACAAGGGATATATATATATATATATATATATATAAAATATATATATACACAATATTTTTCTTTCTTTTTTATATACCGGTATATATATATATAATTTATCTATATAATGATTTTGAGTCATAAGCTTTCTTTATACATATATGTATATATATATATATATATATATATATATATATAGTAATAAACAAAGCTTATGACTCAAAATCATGACATGTAGGGAATAGTTATACTGTAACTATAACATATACTATGTAGTAATAAAACTTAATAGTTAGTAGTGACATTCATACCCATGGATACTCTAGTGTGGCACTTCAGGTAATTTGCAAGGTCTAACACTGGTGTGCATATCAAGAGCTGGAATTCTTGCAGCGCACAAAAATAATTGAATTAACTTGGATAGCCCTGTAATTAATGGCTATTATTAGCACTATAATTAGACCTCTTTATTTAAAGGTTCCTTCCAATCCGTCTGATTAGAAATTTAATGGTTACCCCCTGCAACCTTTCTCTCTCTTCAGAGGGAGGGACTGGAAGTTTTGCCCCCACACTTAATCAAAATGGATTGCAATTAACTAATTATCAACTGAGAATCTGACCATCTACACGTAGTTTACAGCTCCACTTACAAGGGACTTTAACAATTCCTTTTTTCCAATTAGTTAATATTGTAAGTAAATGAGCACATGTGACTGTATGGACAAATGGATGTAAGGATGTGATGAGATGTGTTATAGAGGGCACGGATAGCGCTCACGTTGTACCACTGATGCATCTGTACGTGCAACCTGAAACAATGGAAAGTTTGGGTACATCTGCCATAAAACATAAGCGCAACCTGCTAATGCACTTTAGCTTCCTTATGAACTAACTTATCATAATAAGAAAAGTTGATAATGAATGTATTTTTTTTATGTGATATACACATATTCATTTTCACTACTGAAAAGTAGAAAAGAAATTACAATTTTATCACATGAAATTCATTGGTGAACGAGAATGTGTTCTGTTTCTGTTCTTGAAACACATAAAAATGATATTGGTTTTGGTTGTTAATATGTGGAATGGTACTCAAAGATCATGTACTTTTCTGCAATATGCCTTTTTAAAAACAGCTGATCATGGCAAATCAGTTGACATATCCTATTTATCAATTTGCATCAGTCAGCAGATACACTGAAAAAACTTTGCAAACATCAATAGTACAGGTCAATGTAAGAAACTTTGTAATATATCAGAGAAAATGCCTTTTTCTCCCTTTAGCAGCTCACTCCCCTTTCCTTCTCCATAGACTTCAGTGGGCTTCTGTAATCTTATCCTTCAGTGAGTTGAAAGTCCATAACAGATAATTCGGAGTGAAGAGTCTAAGTTTAGAAATAGTTGAGAAAAGGGCAATATTCTCTGATAAGAAGCATCACAAATGTTATTCTTTCCACTTGTACTACTGATTTATGGAACGTTTATTGAATGTACAGAGACTATTTACAGAGTTGGCCAGTTGATATTACTAGCTGCACATGTGTTGGTAACAGCACATGCATGCAACAAGTAATAGGCATTATTAAACTTTTGGCACTGATGTCCAACAGTTTATTGTGTATAATTCATTCTTACATGCAGGTCCTCTGACCTGTGCTAGCACTGCACTAGGAACATGGCTGCCAATGTAGGATCCTGTCCATCAATGGCATTCATTCATTTACATTGGAGACTGGCAGGGACCACAGTGTAAGTGAATGGAGGCCACTGATGGACAGAATCCTCCATCAGTGGCCATTCTCCTAGCTCAGTTCCTGCATGCAGGTCAGGGGACGTGTGTGTAAATGAATTAATAATAAATTGGGCATGTTAAACCATTGAATCATTCATATTAAACCTTTGGACATCAGTGCCGATAGTTTAATAATGCTTATTACTAGCCGCATTCATGTGCTGTTACCAGCTAGTAATATAAACTGGCCAACCCCTTTAATATTTTATTGCTGCTGGATCATTTTGGGTGGAGATAACTAGAGATGATTGAATCGAATCCCACAAAGTAGAATTCGATCCAAATTTCAGGATAAATTCGCCTAGAAGCCGAATTTTCTTGTGCTTCGTGTCAGCAAATCGATTTAACCGGAAAGAGTATAAAAACAAAAAAATTCAAACTTACCTCCTCCATTTGCTCGTGACAGGCCGCAAGCCTCCATCTTGCTTGAAGATCTCGGCCGAAATCCCATGCGGCACAAGATTACATCATCGCGCTAGCCGGCATGATGACCTAATCTCTCGCCGCATGGGATTTCATCCGAGATCTTCAAGAAATACGGAGGTGGCCGGCCCGTCGCGAGCAAATGGAGGCGGTAAGCTTGATTTAATTTTTCATATATAAACGCAGCCTTTGAGGGGTGCAAGGATTGGGGCAGTGTTATCACAGCTCGCTGACATTGCACCCGCTACTTACAAAAATATGCGCTTCGTGACAAAGTAATTCGTCATGAAGCTAATTTTTTGGTGAAATTCGGGGAATCTGCCAAATCGAACTTTTAAGAAATTCGATCATCTTTAGTGATAGCTAAATTTCAGGAATTATTCGATTTGCCTAGAAGCCAAATTTCCTCGTGCTTCCTGTCAGCAAATCGATTAATCCTGAAATTCAAACTTACCGCCTCCATTTGTGCGTGAAGGGCCGCCAGCCTCCATCTTGCTTAAATAATGAAGATCTTGGCCGAAATCCCGTGTGGCATGAGATGACCGGCGTGAAGACGTAATCTAGTGCCGAACGTGATTTTGGCCAAGATCTTCAAGCAAGATGGCGGCAGATGGCCAGTCGCGAGCAAATGAACATAATAAGTTTGATGAAATGTTTGTTTTAATGTTAATTCCACACTGTTAGTACACTCAGATGCCGCGATCATGGACAATGAAGGGGTGCGGCGCTATCGCAGCTCCCTGTCATTGCACCTGCTACTTACAAAAAAATGCGCTTCGAGGTGAAGTAATTCATCACAAAGCGAATTTTTGGGTGAAATTCGGCCAATCAGTTGAACCGAATTTTCAAGATAGTGATAACCAGTGATAACCAACATAAAGTTTTATAAGTAAACTTCCTTTAAAGGTCCTTGAATGAGACCATTTTGCAGGTAGTTGCGTCATAAATTGGGGAAAGAGTTATTATTAGAGATGAGCAAATTTTTAAAAAATTTGATTCGGCCAGTTCGCCGAATTTATCTAAAAAATTCGGTTAGAGAGTCTGGAGGTGGCGGCAGCATCAGGAGGAGGCCACAGAGGGGCACAATGACAGTGTGGAGGTGGTGGCAGCATCAGGGGGCCACAGAGCGGAACAATGACAGAGTGTGGAGGTGGCGGCAGCATCAGGAGGCCACAGAGTGGCAGAGTGACACAATGACAGAGTCTAGAGGTGGCGGCAGGATCAAGAGGCCACCGAGTGGAAAAATTACAGTGTGGAGGTGGCAGCAGCAGCATCAGGAGGCCACAGAGTGGCAAGGTGACATAGTGTGGAGGTGGCAGCAGCATCAGGAGAACATAGAGTGGCAAGGTGACATAGTGGGAAGGTAACAGAAGCATCAGGAGACCACAGAGTGGCAAGATGACATAGTGTGGAGGTAGCAGCAGCATCAGGAGACCACAGAGTGACCCGGTGACAGAGTGGGGAGGTGGGTGGCAATGCGAGTACCAGCTGAAGATGGTGGGTGAAAGAAGCACTTTGCATCAGATGTGTGGCCTCAGGCGGGTAGCAGCATCAGAATAGTAGCTGAGGCAGGTAGCCAGAAGAAACCGGTCTCTTTTGTCAAAGTGTTGGTGTGGCCCTATGGATGATCTAGTCTGATGCATCAGCCCTTGGTGGGTGGAAATCCTGGCTGATCCACGCCTGATTCATCTTGACAAAGGTCAGTCTCTCCACATTTTGGGTGGACAGACGAGTTCTTCTTGGGGTAACTATGGCCCCCTCCGCACTAAACACCCGCTCCTATCCTTTTGCCACTAATACACGATAAAAAGGGCTTTAGAACATATAACTGTACTGCTAAACAGCAAATATATTTTTCCTTTGCCACTAATACATGACAAAAAGGGCTTGAGAACATATAACTGCACCGCTGAATGGCAAATAGGCCCTTATTTTTTTCCACTTATACACTCCTCCACAAAAGGCTTTAGAACATTTAACTGCACTGCTGAACGGCAAATATGTTTTTCTTTTGCCACTAATACTTGACAAAAAGGGCTTTAGAACATATCACTCCACCACTGAACGGCAAATATATTTTTCTTTTGCCACTAATACACGACAAAAAGGGCTTTAGAACATATCTATCCGCAACGCTAAATGGCAAATATATATTTTTTTGCCACTAATACATGACAAAAAGGGCTTTAGAACATATAACTGCACTGCTGAACGGGCCAAAAATTTCTTTTGCCACTAATACACGACAAAAGGGCTTTAAAACACATAACTGCTCAGCCGAACAGCAAATATATTTTTCTTTTGCCACTAATACACGACAAAAAGGGCTTTAGAACATATAACTGCTCCGCTTTACAGCAAATATATTTTTCTTTTGCCACTAATACACAACAAAAAATGCTTTAGAACATATAACTGCACTGGTCAAGGGCAAATAATACATAGAAATATTTCCTTGTAATAAACCCTTTTAATGGCTGTATCAAACAGCACTTGCACTCTAACAAGAACTATTTGCTGGAATTACAGAGCTGTATAATGGCAATTTGGATCAGTGCAGCAAGGTGTAATAGGATTGTTTGTTTTACCCAGGCTGTAACCTCCCCTACTGAGCCCTGTTCTACATAAATGCTGTGGAATGATGCCTTTCCCTGAACTTTTAAATCGTTTTATTAGCACAATGAAGTCTTTCCTAGCATTGTCCCAAGGGCCTGCTAACGTCTCTACCTGCACTAACTACACTGGAAAATGGCTGAAACCAAGATGGCTGAGGCTATGTATAGGGCTGTGACATCATAGGGCTGGCTGTTGATTGGCTGCATGCATGGCATTATGGGTGATCCCGTGTTCCCAGAGTTCCTTGCTCCATATCCTCACATGTGCAGCAGCAATTTTAGGAAGAAATGCGATTTGTTACCACGAAGCGCGAGGAACTTCGGATTCGGTGCAAATTTTTCCTGAAATTCAGATCGAATTCCACTTTGTCAACTTCGATTTGCTCATCTCTAGTTATTAAGTTGTTTTACATACACTTCATAAGAGTAATTTACCAAGCCCTGTACTTCATCATTCTGGCTTTAAAAAGTCAGAAAATAGAGCTTTTACAACTTTTTTAACTTAATTATTGCACATACGTGTACATTTGCAACCCATTTTGAAAACTGGGTGGGAAAGTGGGTGTCGTTGGCTTGGCTAATTAGTTTCACTTCAGATTTATCGCTGCAACTTTTCGAAAAGTCGCTAAAAAGGTGCATACTCACTCCAGCGTGGTGGTGACATACAAAAAGCGGAGTAGCATTTCCAGACAATAGCATTAGTTTTAAAGATGTGGCAAATTTATAAAACAAAGGGCGACATTTGATAAATTTGGCACAAAGTATGCCAACGCAGACGAAACCAGCATTGACTTCAGATTTTACCCTCATGATGAATCCCCCACTGTGTATTTAATGTGAGGCCTGAAAAGCCCATGCTTCAACATTATGTCGAGGTGTTCAGGGGTGCAATGTGTCTGGTTCCTTCATTTCTTCTTGTTATACATTTGCATTCATACAAGTTTTGTTGAAGATTTTGAAGCCAAGCCAGTAGTGGATCATAAACGAGGACATGAATAAAGGAAAGACTTGGATACACTACTGGTTTTGGTTTCAAAGGCTACACAAAAAATGAACATGAAAAGCCTTAGTTTGTTCCAAATTAGTTAATAAAAACAGGATAATTTTAAGTAAAGAAATTGTTCTTTGATTGTTCTTTGATTACCAATTATGTTCTGTACATTTTCGTTAGAAATGGAGGCATCAAGTGATGTAGGATATTCTAGAAAATAATTTCTTGCTTTTTGTATGTTTTCCTGTACTAATTGCCAGTACTAAAGCCACATCATGGCACAAGGCAATTTAATTTTAAGAACACAATTCAATTTATACTAAGTGGTGCTTCATTGGTTTACGCCTTAAAAAAATAAAGTCACGCTTTGCCTCACCCACTTTACCCGACTTCTATGTCAGAAGCAGGTGGAGATGATGCTTCTTAGATATAGCATTCTTTCTGAACACCATCTTGCTCAATGTATTTACACCAGACAACTAGGATAAATACATTGATACATCTTGTCTATACAGCTGTAAATCATCTGATTCACTTAAGTACAAGATAAAACTGTCTGCATGCAACCAACATGAAGGAGGATCAGTGCATAGGAATTTATACAGTTACCATTGAACTTAATAGAAGCTAGAAAATCATGATAAACGCAACTCCCCCTAGTGGCAGCTGCTGAAAAATGCTGTGGATTTATGCAGGAAACCGAAGAAGTACTTTGCCCTCCTCTCCCTGGTCCCTATGGTAGCCGTGTGATCTGCCTTTGTGGTAGATAATCCACTGTCATGTATCTTTCTAATAGGCCTGAGAATTAAGTTTTTTGTGGGACTGATTCTTTAACCAGCATCTGATAACCTGAAATACTTCTGGTAAGGCATTTGCAAAATAGTTGTGTTCCAAAAGGACATTTTAGCCACATATTGTCCAAGGTTCTAGAATTATCTGTGTCCAATGGAGCCAATTAAAGCATGAAAGTATCACTGCAGTAGAGGGATGAGTTTAATCTGAAATTAGAATGGATGCACTTCAGTGGGTATGAGGTTCGGCTGGAATTTTACTAGACTGAACAGTTAGGCTACCCACACATGATTACGGGTGCATTTTCATGCAGGAAAAAAGGCAGCTAAAGCAGTACAAGCAAAGTTAATGAGATTTGATAAATCTCATGTACACTTCACTTTTTCCTTCCATGCAGAAATTGACCTGCCAGGCGGAATTTAAAATCTGCAGCATGTCAATTGTGCGATTCCACACCTTCTGTAGAGTGTTTTACCCCATAGATTTTAATGAGTTTGCTAACATACACAGAACATTTGCACCAAAATATCCCCAAAACACCTAAAAAAAAAAAAAAAATTGCGAAAAATAGTGCAGATTTATGAGTTTATTTTTGTGTGGGTTTCGCGCGGATTTTCTGCATAGAAATCTGCACAATATGTATCTACCCTTAATATTTTATATGCTATACAAACTTCTATTTTGGCCTGTCCAAAACTATATAAGATACAAGTATTCATACCCCTTGAACCTTTTCAACATGTTTTCACGATACACCCACAAACGTAAATGTATTTTTGAGGGATTTTATGTAATAGACCAACACAAAATAGCAAGTAAGTTTGAAGTGAAAAGAAAATTATAAAAATCTGGAAAGTGTGGCGTGCATTTGTATTCAGCCCCCTGTATTCTGATATCACTAAATAAAATCCAGTGTGACCAATTACCTTCAGAAGTCAACTAATAAGTAAATAGTGTCCACGTGTGTGTAATTTATTCTCAGTATAACTATAGCTGTTCTGTGAAGGCCTCAGAATTTTGTTAGTGAACATTAGCGATCGAACAGCATCATGAGAACCAAGGGACACACCAGAAAGATCAGGGATAAAAAATATCCCAAGCTCTGACCATCTCACTGAGCATTGTTCAATCCATCATCATCCGAAAATGGATGGAGTATGGCACAACTGCAAACCTACCAAGATATGGCCGTCCACCTAAACTGACAGCCCAGGCAAGGAGAGCACTAATCAGAGAAGCAGCCAAGAGGCCCATGGTCACTCCGGAGGAGCTGCAGAGATCCACTGCTCAGGTGGGAGAATCTGTCCACAGGACAACTATTAGTCGTGTACTCCACAAATCTGGCCTTTATGGAAGGGTGGCAAGAAGAAAGCAATTTTTTTTTATAGCAAGCCATAAGAAGTCCTGTTTGCAGTTTGCCACGAGCCATGTAGGGGACACAGCAAGGTGCCCTGGTCAGATGAGAGCAAAGTTAAACTTTTTGGCCTAAATACAAAATGTTATGTGTGATGGAAAACCAACACTGCACATCATCTTGAACACACCATCCCCATAGTGAAATATGCATTGGCAGCATCATGCTGTGGGTATGTTTTTCTTCAGCAGGGACAGGGAAGCTGGTCAGAGTTGATGGTAAGATGGATGGAGTTAAATACAAGGCAATCCTGGAGAAAACCTCGTAGAGGCTGCAAAAGACTTGAGACTGCGGCGGAGGTTCACCTTCCAGCAAGACGACCCTAAACAAACAGCCAGAGCTACAATGGAGTGGTTTAGATCAGGGGCACACTACCTTTTTTAGTGTAAGGGCCTCATTGCTCTATTTCAAGGGGCTGAAAAAAAAAAAATCAGTACTTGTTTGCATCAGCCTATTACAGAGGCCAATGCTAAATGAATGGGGAAAAATAATCACTACCACAGTCATTGCTCTCTCATTCAGTTCTATTGATTATCGGTAACACATTCTTGATTAGGGTACTTTCATACTTGCGTTGTGAGGATCCAGCAGACAGGAAAGCATTTGTAGACGTATCCGGATGCGGATCCGTCTACCAAATTCATTGAAACGCTGGATCCGGAAAAATGGATCCAGTATATATTTTTTTGGGCTTTTAACCAGTTCCCGACCGCCGTACGCAGGATTGCGTCCTGCGGGCGGCCGGGATCTTCTGTTTGGACGCGCCGGGGCGTCATCTCGCGAGACGCGAGAGTTCCTGTGAGCAGCGCGCGTGCGCGCGTTCACAGTGAAGCGCGGCTCGAGAGTTGGACTACAGCCTGCCAGCGATGATCAATCGCTGGCAGGCTGTAAATGCGATATAAATCGCATCAAACAGCTATATCAGACGCTGTTTTATGAACAGCGTCTGATATAGCTGCTACCTGGTCCTCTGGTGGTCCCATTTTCTGGGATCGACCACCAGAGGACCAGGTAACTACAATAAAAGTTGCACCAAACACTACACTAACCCCCACCCCCCCTCACCTATTAACCCCTTGATCACTCCATCTAGACCCCTGATCACCCCCTGTCATTGATCACACCCCTTGTAAGGCTCCATTCGGACGTCCATATGTGTTTTGCGGATCCGTGGATTCACGGATCCGTGGATTCACGGATCCGATCCGCGGATCCGATCCGCGGATCCGATCCGCGGATCCTCAAAACACGGACACCGGCAATGTGCTTTCCGCATTTTGCAGATCCGCACATTGCCAGAACTATATAGAAAATGCTTTTTCTTGTCCGCAGTTGCGGACAAGAATAGGACATGTTCTATATTTTTGCGGAACGGAAGTGCAGACCCGGAGCGCGGATCCGTAATTCCGGATCCGAGCGGGACAAAGTCTGTCCCCATAGAAATGAATGGGTCCGCAATTCCGTTCCGCAAACAGAATTTCGGACGTATGAATGGGGCATAAGGGTCCTTATCACCGCCAGTTAGTTAGCTACTTGTTAGGTAGCTACCGCCCAGCCCACCGCACCGCAGTCACTGATTTTGGCAGAGATTTTTCATCCACATTGATCGATGCGAATGAAAAAATCTGTGCCGTTCATTTTTTTTTCAGCGCAGAGGCTGAACGGAAAAAAATCTCATTACCCGTATGCTCAATATACGGAGAATCGCAGAAACTCCTAATGCTGGCCATACGTGTAATGACTGCGGAGACCCTCAAATGCCAGGGCAGTACAAAAACCCCACATGTGACCCCATTTTAGAAAGAAGACACCCCAAGGTATTCCGTGAGGGGCATGGCGAGTTCATGGAAAATTTTATTTTTGTCACAAGTTAGTGGAATATGAGACTGTAAAAAAAAAAAAAAAAAAAAACAATTTCCGCTAACTTGTGCCAAATTTTTTTTCTGTGAACTCGCCATGCCCCTCACAGAATACCTTGGGGTGTCTTCTTTCCACAATGGGGTCACATGTGGAGTATTTATACTGTCCTGGCATTTTAGGGGTCCTAAAGCGTGAGAATCCAAATGCGTAAAAATGGCCTGTGAAATCCTAAAGGTACTCATTGGTTTTAGGGCCCCTTTGCGCATCTTGGCTGCAAAAAAGTGTCACTCATGTGGTATCGCCGTACTCAGGAGAAGTAGGGCAATGTGGTTTGGGGTGTATTTTTACATATACCCATACTGGGTGTGAGAAATATCGCTGTAAACGACAACTTTTTACATTTTTATTCAAAGTTGTCAATATACAGAGATATTTCTCTCACCAGCATGGTATATGTAAAAATACACCCAAACACATCGCCCTACTTCTCCTGATGCGGCGACTACATGGTGACACTTTGCAGGCAAATGCGCAAAGGGCAAATTCAATGAGTACCTTTTAGGAGAGCATTTTTACGCATTTTTCTTCTCACGCTTTAGGGCCCCTAAAATGCCAGGGCAGTATAAATACCCCACATGTGACCCCATTTTGGAAAGAAGACACCCCAAGGTATTCGCTGAGGGGCATAATGAGTTCATGAAAAATTAAACTTTTTGTCAAAAGTTAGCGGAAAGGGAGACTTTGTGAGAAAAACAATAAAAAATCAATTTCCACTAACTTGTGCCAAAAAAAAAATATTCTATGAACTCGCCATGCCCCTCATGGAATACCTTGGGGTGTCTTCTTTCAAAATGGGGTCACACGTGAGGTATTTCTACTGCCCTGGCATTTTAGGAGCCCTAAAGCGTGAGAAGAAAATGCGTAAAAATGCCCTCCTAAAAGGTACTCATTGGAATTTGGGCCCCTTTGCGCATCTTGCCTGCAAAAAGTGTCACTCATGTGGTATCGCCGTACTCAGGAGAAGTAGGGCAATGTGTTTTGGGGTGTATTTTTACATATACCCATGCTGGAGTGAGAGAAATATCTCTGTATATTGACAACTTTGAATAAAAAAATGTAAAAAGTTGTCATTTACAGAGATATTTCTCTCACCAGCATGAGTATATATAAAATACACCCCAAACCACATTGCCCCACTTCTCCTGAGTGCGGCGATACCACATGGTGACACTTTGCAGCCAAATGCGCAAAGGGCCTAAAACCAATGAGTACCTTTAGAATTTCACAGGCCATTTTTATGCATTTGGATTCTCACACTTTAGGAGCCCCTAAAATGCCAGGTGAGTATAAATACCCCACATGTGACCCCATTTTGGAAGAAGACACCCCAAGGTATTCCGTGAGGGCATGGTGAGTCCACAGAATTTTTATTTTTGGCACAAGTCAGCGGAAATTGTTTTTTTTTTTTTTAATTTTGTTTTTACAAAGTCTCATATTCCACTAACTTGTGACAAAAATAAAATTTTGCATGAACTCACCATACCCCTCACAGAATACCTTGGGGTGTCTTCTTTCCAAAATGGGGTCACATGTGGGGTATTTATACTGTCCTGGCATTTTAGGGGCCCCTAAAGGGTGAGAAGAAGTCTGGAATCCAAATGCGTAAAAATGCCCTGTGAAATCCTAAAGGTACTCTTTGGTTTTAGGGCCCTTTGCGCACCCAGGCTGCAAAAAGTGGCACACATGTGGTATCGCCGTACTCAGGAGAAGTAGGGCAATGTGTTTTGGGGTGTATTTTTATATATACCCATACTTTGTGTGAAAAATATCTCTGTAAGCGACAACTTTTAAAATTTTTTATACAAAGTTGACAATTTACAGAGATATTTCTCTCACCCAACATGGGTATATGTAAAAATACACCCCAAAACACATTGCCCTACTTCTCCTGAGTACGGCGATACCACATAAGTGCCGCTTTTGCAGCCTGGATGTCAAAGAGCCCAAATTCCAACAGTACCTTTAGGTTTTATGGCGGCTCACAATTTAGCCCCGCCCAAAATGCCAGAACAGTAAACACACCCCACAAATGACTCCATTTCGGAAAGTAGACACCCCAAGGTATTCACTGAGGGGCATAGTGAGTCCGTCTGAGATTTTTTTTTTTTTTGCCAGAAGTTATCAGAAATTGAAACTTTTTTTTTTTTTTTCTCAGAAAGTGTCAATTTCCGCTAACTTGTGAAAAAAATGAAATGATACATGAACTCACCAAGCCCCTCCGCGAATACTTTGGGGTGTCTTCTTTCTAAAATGGTGTAATTTGGGGGATATTTATACTATCCTGGCATTCTAGCACCTGAAGAAACATGACAGGCGCTCAGAAAGTCAGAGCTGCTTCAAAATGCCGAAATTCACTTTTTGCACCATAGTTTGTAAACGCTATAACTTTTACCCAAACCAATAAATATACACTTATTGGATTTTTTTATCAAAGACATGTAGAACAATAAATTTAGAGAAAAATTTATATAGAAATGTAGTTTTTTGAAAAATTTTACAACAGAAAGTGAAAAATGTCATTTTTGCAAAAATTTCGGTAATTTTTGATTAATAGCAAAAAAAGTAAAAATGTCAGCAGCAATGAAATACCACCAAATGAAAGCTCTATTAGTGAGAAGAAAAGGAGGTAAAATTCATTTGGGTGGTAAGTTGCATGAAGGAGCAATAAACGGTGAAAGTAGTGTAGTGCGGAATTGTAAAAAGTGGCCTGGTCATTAAGGGTGTTTAAGCTAGGGGGGCTGAAGCGGTTAAAGGTCTGTGTATGTGCAGACTGGAAAACCGGATCCGTTTTGCCGGAACACTTGGCATTAATGCATTTCAATGGAAAACATTGCTGGATCTGGTATTCACTGCTGAAGCCAGATTGGAGCTGTTTATGTGACCATTCCCATAGCCAGCTAATTGTAAACCACGCCAGGACCAGAAGATGGAGACAGCGGGGCGGAGAAGAGCAGAAAAGTATGAATCTTCTGTTTCAGAGACCATGCTGCAGAAACGTGTTTAAAAAATTATTTTCCCCCAAAATAACTTTAAGTGGCAACATTTCCTTCCATCCTGCCCCTATTTATAAATCAGCTGTGTTTCTGTCCAGCAGGATGGGGGCCTTAGCTCTGCGTGGTGCATGCAGCCTGTGGGCCACGAGTTTTGTACCCCTGGTTTAGATAAAAGAATATTCATGTGTTAGAATGGCACAGTCCAGACCTAAATCCCATTGAGAATATTTGGCAAGACTTGAACACTGCTGTTCACAGATGTTCTTCATCCAATGTGACTAAACATGAGCTATTTTGCAAATAATGGGCAAAACTTTCAGCCTCTAGATGTGCAAAGCTGGTAGAGACATACCCCAAAAGACTTTCAGCTGTAATTGCAGTGAAAGGCGGTCCTACAAAGCATTGACTCAGGGGGGCTGAATACAAATACACGCCACACTTTCCAGATTTTTGTTTATTAACATTTTTCAAAACCATGTATCATTTTCTTTTCACTTCACACATACTTGCCACTTTGTGTTGAGAGTATGAATACCTTTTCAAGGCAGTTTATATAATATATAGTATACAGGGGCGGACTGAGAACCCTCAGGGCCCCCGGGCAAAATAAATCAAGCCTTCCAGGCCCCACCCATGTCCCACCTCCATGCACGCCCATGTTCTGGCTACAGTCACGCCCATATACGCACGCAGTGGCGTACACACAATGCACGGGGCCCCGGTGCGAAACTGATCCATGGGCCCCCCCTGGTCTCGGGAGGGGCACTTCCCCGGGCAATAGGAGATTATGGGGCCCCTGTGTCACCCACCCACACACAGCCCCACCCATAAATCGCGCCCGTACCTCCTACCTCTTACATACAGTGACGTCTCCTTCGATGTAGGTGTTCTCTGTCCTCGTCTTCTCCTTTCAGACCAGACAGCCATTTTTACGCCGTTTTTAATCTCTGCAGTTTGACACAAAAAAAAATCTTAGTTTACTACTTTTCCATCATCCTACCATCTTCTGGACAAAACATCCTACTACCCCCAATTCCCGCCACTCCACCAGCTCATCCACCCCACCCCCCTCCCTGGTCATCGCAGGGCCGGGGCCCCTTAAGACATAAATGTCTTAGTGTGTGAATTGCGTGTTTCCTGAGTGTGATTGGTGTGTGCTATATATGATCTATGTATCAGTGGTGTATGTGCAGCATGTGACATATGCATCAGTGGCATGTGACCCATGTATAAGTGTCTGGTGTCGTACATGTGTCCAATGAGTGATTGGTGTGCGCTGCATGTGTCTTGTTTCTGACTGACTTAGTCTACTTTCACACTCGCGTTTTGGCTTTACATTTGTGAGATCCGTTCAGGGCTCTCAGAAGCGCGCCAAAACGGATCAGTTTTGCCCTAAAGCAGGCATGCTCAACCTGCGGCCCTCCAGCTGTTGCAAAACTACAACTCCCATCATTCCCTGACAGCCTACAGCTATTATCCTACAGAAGGGCATCATGGGAGTTGTAGTTTTACAACAGCTGGAGGGCCGCAGGTTGAGCATCCCTGCCCTAATGCATTCTGAATGGAAAAGATCCTCTCAGAATGCATCAGTTCAGTCACCACTCCGCTCTGGAGGCTGCCTGCAGCGTTTTGGTGTCCGTCTGATGAAACTGAGCCAAACGGATCCGTCCTGGCACATAATGGAAGTCAATGGGGACGGATCCGTTTTCTCTGACACAATAGAAAACAGATCCGTCCTTCATTGACTTTCAATGGTGTTCAAGACGGATCCATTGGCTATGTTACAGATAATACAAACAGATCCGTTCTGAACGGATGCAGACGGTTGTATTGTCTGAACAGATCTGCACAAAACGCGAGTGTGAAAGTAGCCTTAAGTGCAGGATATCCATATATGTGTAAATTCTGCCACATGTATGTTTGTGCATTTTGCTGGGAATGTCTGCCATCATACTTCATCTGTAATATTTCTGTTATCACTGTAAGTGCTCCTCAACACGACTATTGGATGTTTTGCAATCCGCAAATTGCGGATCCGCGAAACATGGCTATCGCCGACAATAAAAGGACATGCTCTATCACTTTGCAGAACGGACATGCGGACATACAGACACGGAGTGCCCACGGTACAAGTGAACGGTACAGACATGGAAGCCCTAAGAATCAGTTACATGGTGGGCCCTAAGTACCCCAATCCGACACTGGGCTGAACCGTCACATGAAATTCCAGTTTTGGCTAGACCCTCACCTGAGAGGGGACTGTGAGGTAAACTGTAGTGCAATATTCGGAGGGACAGATACAAACCATACATTTATTCACTCCCCCTGACCACAGAAGAGCCGCGCATCCTCTACACTGCCCCCTGGTGGCAGATCTGCAAATAACTCCATAACTGCAACCTGACAGCAACAGGTGCCAGAGCGCCCCCTGCCCCTGCCCCTAGGTAGGGTACTCACTTGTTCTCCTGGATGGAGCCCAGGCAGGTGGGGGCCGCTTGGTGCAGCCTGCAGGTGGCCAGGTGCTTGTGGTGCTGCTCCTGCAGGCAGGCTTTCTCCTTGTACAGGGTGCTCACTTGCTCCTCCAGCTCGTCAATCCTTTTCTTCTGCTTCTCCAGAAGCTCCTGCTGGGTCTCAATGATCTTGTTGAGCTCCTTCAGGTATTCCGCTGCCCGACATGGACTTTCTGCAGGGGGCTCCATGGCAGAGGTCTTCAGCTCCTATGGCCACATGCCAGTGTAGAAGACGGGCAGCGAGCCCCGGGAGCAGAGTCCGAATGTCCGGCGAACTCACCTAGTGCCGCCTCCCCGGCTACACGGCTCCCCGCTCCCTGCCTCCACCATTGCCGCTGTCAGACCCGGAGAGTGACCGCTACTGGCCGGGACGGGTCTCTGCGCACCTGCCGCCCGCACTACTGCTCCTCGCTGTGGACGCTGAAGTCCTGCCCCCCGCACTGAACGGCTCCGGGATGCCACTGGTGCTGACTGGGAAGACGCTGCTGATGAATGGGAGACGCTGGTGGGCAGCGGCAGGCGGGCCCCCTTCTCGGCCGGGCCCTCGGACCACGTCCGAAGTGCCCGACCGCTCAGTCCGCCCCTGATAGTATACATATTAAGCAAGGTTTATCAATATAAGTCCACAGTGAGACTCAATAAAATAACCGTATTTCAAAGAAACTATAAACCAACCTAGAAAGCCAGTGGACACATCACTATGTTTAAATGTGAGAAAAAACTAAGGTATTTCCACACTAAGAAATGAGAGAAATGTACCTCTACTACTGATGAAGCATTCCAGAACCTAGAAAAAATATCAAGTCAAGTGCATCTTGATGGTTCATAACGCTCAGATGATAAATGCTGACTTAGCATTCCTGCACCCCTTTAATCAAGTTGACTCAAGTTGAGTCTTTCCTGTATTGCTCCTTTATGAAAATGATCTGATAAAGCTACAACCTATAGCTTTCCAATCAGTAATCAGTGAGCTTTTCTCACTTTATTTAGTTCACAAGATAATAAATCATCTGAGTCAGGGGCAAAGCTAACGGCTCATGGGCCCTGGTGCAAGAGTTCAGCTTGGGCCCCCCTTCCTTCAGTGCTTTGTATGTCTTCTTATGTGGCACACGGGACTTTGGGACTAGCGACTGCTACCTCTGCACCCCCTATAACTATGCCCCTGATCTGAGTCACCAAGGCAGGTGCTCCAAGACAAAATTCAGAATTTTTCAGCTAGGGCTCAAATATGACTCATTTATTTTAATTCTTAAATGCCTTCCTGTAGGACTCCTTTGAAAGTGAACATTTTTCATTAAAGGTTCCCATAGATCCTGATATCCTCATTCCCAAATTATTGAATAATTTGAGAAAGGAAAACTCTTTGTATGCACTGGCTTGTTTTATTTTCACATTTGAAGTTAATTTAATTTACTTTTATTAGGGGATTATGCGCAAAAATGTTGGGACCTTTTGAACTTTTATTTATTTATTTTGTTTTAACCACATATAGTGCTGACATATTCATCATACAGACATCAGCACTCACTATTCCCAGTGGGGTTCACAAGTTCCCTTTCAGTGTGACTTTAGATGTGGAAAGAAACCAGAGTCCCTGGGGGAAATCCACATAAATACGAGGAGAATATACAAACCCCACTCACTCCAGTTTTGAAAAGTAGGGGGAAATTGGGCTTGGTTAGTTATGTTAATGAGTTTCATTCCAGATTTAACAAAACTCCCAAAGCCATTCCAGTAGGGTTTTGGTGTAGAAAACTGGAGAAACATTTCTAGGCAGAAGTGTTAGGTTTAAAGATACTTAACAATTTAACAAGCAATGGGTGTCGTTTGATAAATTTGACATGAAGAATACCAATGCAGACTTAAGGAAAACTGACTTCATATATTACCCTCATGATAAACCCCCTTTATGCTTTTATAATAAGACATGGGATGCTGCAACTCTTAGTTCTATGGTTATTTATATTTGCTGTGAACCAGAACAAGGTCCTTTTCATAAATTAGATGTTTGTTTTATATTCTTAATTTGACCCAGACTAATATTGTATGATTTATGGCATTAAGTTCCTACAAAAACCGTCCTGATCCCAGGTAGTCACAATATATTGCTGCTGTCCAATAAATCATGCAGAACAGTTTTCCCTTCCAGAGCCATTGATGGCCTATGGATAGTACATGTCATCAATTTTTGATGTTTAGGATCTGAGCACTACCACCTCCCCCAGTCCCTAGAAGAAGAGATGTGCATCTCTACTTAATTTTAGTTGCCACTTTGGCTTTCTACCTGAAACAAACAAAAAACATCAACAGGCATTGTGTAGAGACTGCAGCCCAGTTCCTTTCACTTGAGTAGAGTGTACTGCAATCCCCTCCCTGCTATGGTCAGAGCTGCATAAGAAGAAAACTGAAGGGACAGAGTTCCATTTGCTCTCGGGAAAAACAGATATTGGTGACTTATCCTATTGACAGATTATCAATATATCTGATGGCAAAATAATTAATTACATAGCATTTTCTTGTAGTAATTCTTACAAATTCTGCCACAGGTGTCACAGTTCTAACATAATGGAACATAATACATTTGGAGCAATGTGAATTGGAGGAGATGCCTTTACAACAGGATATTGTACATGTACTTAAGTTCTATAATGGAGTGATACATAGTGTAACAGCGGCTGCGGTACGCCGCTGTTCCCCTGCTAATTGCAGCATTCAGCGGTGACCTGTGGCCAGTGCTTCCCATTTCACTGCTGCAGTCCTGGGCTCTGTTTGTGTAGGTGTTATTGCTTCTGAAGATTCCGCTCCACAGCTTCCACTCAGTCCTGGACACAGCATGAGTTCGGCTGGTTTCATGTTACACTGCTCTAGAGGTGGAGTGCATCACTTCCTGGGCTGTGTGGGTTGGGTCAGGTGACCTCGCTGACCAACTCTGGCTCTTCTGCATATACTTAAGAGGCTCAGCCCCCTTCCCAGATGCCTCAGTGTCAAGGTCCTTGTGTTTGCTGGTTCCTGATACTCACATGTGCTCCTGATCTATACTTCGTTCCTGGACTCTGCTTATTGTCTAATCCCTGCTTGCTTGCATTGACTCTCCTGTTGCTGACCTGGATTGCCTGACCTGTACCTGTGCAGCCTGCCCTAAGCTATTGCCTGTCTGACCACGTCTCTGCCTCATCATTCCGTCCTGCACTGTTGCTCCTGGTAATGTCTCTGCCCGCCTGACTATGCTTGTACTTCAGGCACCTACATAGGTACCTCTGGGTCCGCCCGGACCAGCTGCCACTGACTCGGGGATTGCTCTGGAGTAGCCCCTGGCAACTACTCTAACGGCTCAAGTCTATCCTCACCATCAGAGGCTGTAGTGAAAACCAGGTAGTTGCTTAGACACGCTCCTCCAGAGTGTAGCCAGTCAGTGACACAGTGGGTTCACACCCACTGATCCGTGACAGTACACTGAGGCCATGGACCCCGCTGGTCATCCCAAGCCTGTCGTCTAGGAAATGTTACGCGTAAAGCGCCAGAGCGAACGTCAGGATATCTTGATGCAGTTCTTGCAAAATGTTGCTGCTCGTCTAGATGCCATTTCGCCTCCAGCTACTGCAGGGTCGTCTGGCGCTGCTACTCCTGCAGTTCCCACACCGGTGAGTCCGGATTTGTGTACTGCTGGTGTGCAACTCCCTTGGCCTTCACACCATGGTGGAAATCCAAAAACCTGTCGTGGATTCCTGAACCAGAGTTTTATCCACTTTAAGTTGCATGGGCAGAAGTTCCCACTGAGAGATCCAAGGTTGCCTTCATCATGTCCCTGCTGTCTAATGAGGCCCTTGCTTGGGCAAATCCTATTTGGGAACATGGAGGTCCTGAGTCTTCCAATCTGCAGCCTTTTCTGGCTACCTTCCGGCTGGTCTTTAAAGGCCTGGCCGCACGTCCTCCGCTGCATCAGCACTGCTATGTCTATGGCAGGGTTGCTCGTCTGTGGGTCAGTATGCCATTCAGTTTCGTACCCTAGCTGCCGAACTTGCTTGGAACAATGAGAGTCAACTGGCGGTGTTCTGGGAGGGCCTTTCTGACCGGATTAAAGATGAACTAGCTGCTCGAGACCGTCCGTCTACTCTGTATGATCTGATCACCTTGGGTACAAGGATAGACATGCACTTCAAGGAATGTGCTAAGCAGGTTTCGTGCACCAGAAGGCCACCTTGGTTGGATCCGACCTTCCAGAAGCCCCTCCTTCCTCTAGTGTCGACCCCACCTGAAGAGCCCATACAAATAGAGCGCCTTTGATTGTCTGACCAGAAAAGTTTACGCCACAAAGCAGAGAACCTGTGTTTGTGCGTAATTGTCCCCAGAAGTCGGGAAATGCCAATGACTAGGATCTGTTGGAGAGGTGGTCCTAGACAAAGAGATGTCCTCTGCAAAACTTTCTCTTCCGGTGACTCTCTCGCACAAGGGAGTCACTCTGCCTGTTCCTGCATTCCTGGACTCTAGGCCGGCAGGTAATTTCATTCAGCAATCTCTAGTCCATCAGTTCTGGCTTCCTACCATCCGTCTAGAAAGGCCTCTGTCAGTGGCCTCCGTTAATGGACTGCCACTCCCTGAACCAGTTTTCTCTGTGACTATGCCCTCAAGCTGCAAATTGGGGTTCTGCATTCTGAGATGATCTCCTTCTATGTGCTGCCAGCGTCCGTGAATCCGGTTATCCTTGGTCTTCCCTGTCTGCATCAGAACTCTCTAGTTCTGGACTGAAACTCCGGTCATATTCTTCATGGGGATCATCCTGTCATTCCACCTGCCTATCGGAGGCTCGACCTGCTTCCTCGCCTACTGTACCAGTAGACCTGCCTGGACTTCTGCAGGAGTACGACAGTTTTGCAGATGTTTTCTTCAAGAAAGAGGCAGAGACCCTACCTCCTGATCGTCCATATGATTGTCCGATTGAACTTCTGCCTGGTGCCATTCCTCCTCGTGGTCGAGTCTACCCACTCTCACTTACCGAGACCCACGCAATGTCTGAGTACATTAAGGAAAATCTCAAGAGGGGGTTTATCTACTTCACCAACCGGCGCCCGGTTCTTCTTTGTGCAAAAAAAAGATGGATCATAATAGCCCTGTATCGACTATCGAGGTCTGAATAAGGTCACAATCAAGAATCAATACCCTCTTCCACTAAACATGGAACTCTTCAACAGGATCCGGGGAGCTAAGGTCTTCACTAAATTCAACCTGCACGGCGCACATAATCTTATCCGCATTCGAAAGGGCGATGAGTGGAAGACTGCTTTTAACACTCGTGACGGACACTACGAGTATCTCGTCATGCCCTTCTATCTGTGCAATGCTCCCGTGGTATTCCAGGAGTTGGTGAATGATATCTTCCGGGATATGCTTTATGTCTGCGTAATAGTGTATCTGGACGATATACTAAGCTATTCCCCGGATTTAACCACTCACCGGAAGCATGTACGTTAAGTTTTACAGCGGTTGAGAAAAAATCGACTTTACGCCAAACTCAAGAAATGCCTATTCGAAAAATCTACCATACCGTTTCTCAGATACATCATCTTGGATGCCGGGTTGCAGATGGATCCTGAAAAGTTGAAGGCAGTAATGGACTGCCTATGTCTCTCGCCAATTCTTTCTAGAAGTGGACGCCTCCTCCATAGTAGCCGGTGCTGTTCTACTACAAAGAGGTTCTAAGGGCAAGATGTTTACCTGTGATTCTCCTCCAAACTCTTCTCACCGGCTGAGAGGAATTACTGTATAGGAACCTCTAGCCATAAAACTTGCCTTCGAGGAGTGGCATTATCTGTTGGAAAGGGCCCAGCATCCGGTGATAACATTCTCACAAGAACCTCACATATCTGCAGACAGCCCAGCGTCTGAACCCTCGCCAAGCCAGGTGGGGTCTCTTCTTTTCTCGTTTTAATTTCGAGTTGCACTTTTGCCCGGCTGAGAAAAACATCAAGGTGGATACTCTGTGTAGGTCATTTGACTTTGCACACCAGCAGAAGGAGACCCAATACATTGTAGATCCTGCTCAGTTGATCACAATGGCTCCTGTCTTGGTAAGAGACATTCCTCCCGGGAGGGCATTCGTGCCATCTGCCAAAAGAAAACGTATCCTAACGTAGCGGCACAACTCCAAACTGACCGGTCACCCAGGGATCCGCAAGACCACAGAACTGGTGTCTTGCCACTATTGGTGGCCCACATTGTCTAAGGATGTGCGTGATTATGTCTCTGGAGTAGCCCCTGGCTACTACCCTAACGGCTCCAGTTTATCCTCACTATCAGAGGCTCTAGGTAGTTGCTTAGACACCCCCTCCAGAGTATAGCCAATGTGGGGAGTCGCTCTGGTAGATAGTGGTGCGGGTGCAGTACAGAGGCAAAACAGGGAGTCCAGAAAGTGCAATAAACAGTGTTTTATTCACACTTGCACAAAATAAACAGTAAACAGTCTCTTGGTGTTAATTCACACACATCAGAAATCATGAGGCAAAACAAAACAGTCCAACACAGGTTCCAGTCACCTGGGAGGTTTTAGGTGCGGGTTCGCACCTGGCTGTCAGCCCAGCCGCAGGACAATCCACCTCAGGCTTCCAGGCCGACTGCACTCCTCCTTGCTTGGGCTCTTGCTTCCAGCCCAGAGAACTCCCAAACTCAAATGGTTCCACAGCCTAACAGCAGCTCCAGGACAATCACACACCACCTGCTGGTGCTGGCTGTCTTTTAAAGGTCCGGGAAAAACCGGCCTGGACCGTGGGGAATAGGCACCCACCCAACTCTTTGCCTACTCCCAGTAAGAGCCGGCCCGGATTGGCTTTGCAGCCAAACTAGATACAAATGTGTCAAGCAGCACTAGCTGCTGCTGACACCCAAGAAAACCCGGCTCTTACCCGGCTCCTCACCGAGGCCAGGAACCTCGGTGACACGTACCTCCCGTCGACCACGGTACCTTGCACCCTCTTACACCAGTCAGTGGCACAATGGGTTTCACACCCGCTGATCAGTGACACATAGGTAATAATATTGTGGCTTCTTCAAAAACAGCAATTTCCTGGCTGCTGAAAGCCTTTATAGAGCCTTTATAGTGGTGTAAAACACTGTGCTTTGCAGTAACATGCATAAGGAGTCTGCTTTGGTAATACTGTGAGTCCGTATGACATGCAGATGACAGGCGTCGCTCTTAGAATCATTGCACACTTCACTTATGGAGCCAAAAGGGACCAAATAACACAAGTATGAACTCAGCATTACAGGTCGATTTTAGCGCCAAGAAGAAGCGCACTCCTTTTACACCGTTGCCAGCTGATTCCACATAGATGTCTACAGAACCTGTCCTATTAAACGCGTATACAAGTAGAGCCCCCCTGACAGAGTGTAAAGGGTGTCAGCAGTAAGTTTGTGTTGACGTCACTGATTAATTTGCCCTTGCTCTGACCCGTCAGAACAATAACCCACAAAAAACGTATCCTGTCTGTGGAGCATACGCCTTCACTCGGTCAGAATTTGCTCAATAATCCATTAGTATTGCTAATGCCAAAAAAAACAGGAGTGAATCTAAAGCAGAGATAACATGTGAATAGAATATTTGCATGTCTTCAGTGTTTTGTACCCACTCCTGCTTATGTCTTATGTGTTTTGTACCCACTCCTGCTTTTGGCTGCCAAATCATAAGCCAATTCTGATGGGACATAAAGGCCTTACAGCTGGTACACAGACAGGATCTGTTGTGCATCTAATTTTTCCTTCCTTCTGACAGATTAGAAGAAGGGTCAAATAAATGATGATGTCAGCCAGGCTGAAAGCCAAAATATTGAACCAGTCATGAAGTGGGGAGGTTGGGAACAGCATGAGAAGTCCACAGAGTGGACCTATGACATAAAGGTTAGGTGGAAGCAGCATGAGGAGACCACAGAGTGGACCAATGCAGCAGCATCACGATACCACACAGTGGCAAGGTGACATAGTGTTGATATGGCAGCAGCAGCATCAGGATACCACAGAGTAGCAAGGTGACATAGTGTGGAGATAGCAGCAGCAGCATAAGGAGACCACAAAGTGACCCGGTGACAGAGTGGGCCGGTGGGTGGCAATACCAGTACCCGCTGACGAAGGTGGGTTAAATAAGGAGCACTTGGCATCAGATGTATGGCATCAGGTGGGTGGCAGCATCAGAGTAGTAGCTGAGGCAGGTAGCCAGAAGAAACCAGTCTCTTTTTTTCAAGGTTTGGGTGAGGCGGGATGAATGATCTAATCAGATGCATCAGGAATTAGTGGGTGGAAATCCTGGCTAATCCACCCCTGATTCATCATGACAAAGGTCAATCTCTCCACTTTTTGGGTGGACAGATGAGTTCTCCTTGGGGTAAATATGGCCCCCGCCGCACTAAACACCCACTCTGATGCCACACTACTGGCCGGGCAGGACAGCTTATCCAGGGCAAACTCGTCCAGTTGCGGCCACAAATACGGTTTGGCTTCCCCGTAGTCCAGCGGATCTTTAATGTGGGGTGGCAGGGTGCTGTCCAAGTATGACACCACCTGCTGGTTCAGGTCCTGCTCCAGGTCTACCTGCTGCTGGTAAGTAGTTTCTTCACTATGCGGGTGAAGAAAGCTACTCATCAGCGACTGTAGGCTCACGCTGCTGCTGGTACTGCTCCTGCCAGCCCAAACACGCATGTGCTCGAGCGCAATACATGAGTCTCCTCCCCGCACGTTTGTTGGCTGCTACGCAGCCAATTAAAGTACGGGATAGTACTGCCACTCACTTTAATGCCGTAGCCATGTTATATAGCACCCGATGACACGTGGTTCGGCTCAGACTTAGTCAGGGCGAGCTACAGCAGAAGGGACAGATAGTGTAGGGAGAGGAATTGTGTTATTTTTTAGGGAGTTTTGAGTGTTGAAAGGTTTTAGAGACCCAACAGTTTTTTAAGGACAATTGTTTTATCTGGCTGCGAAATATATTGGCGCAACGTGCGCTAAATTGCGTGCAATTGTTTGGCTGCTGGTGACAGCTCACAAATAGCTGTGACATTCACTGTAATTTTTTATTAACCACTCTAGACAGCATCGACATTACCTGCGCTACATCTCATGTATAATGTTTGCTCATCCCAAATAGCTAAGACATTCCCTGTAATTTTTTATTAGCCGCTGGTGAAAGCAGTGACATTAACTGCGCTATATCTCCTGTATAATGTTTGCGCATCCCAAATAGCTGTAACATTCCCTGTAATTTTTTATTAGCAGCTGGTGACACAGCAACATTACCTGCGCTACATCTCCTGTATAACGCTTGTGCATCCCAAATAGCTTTGACATTCACTGTAATTTTTTTCTTAGCCGCTAGTGACACAGCAACATAACCTGCGCTACATCTCATGTATATCGTTTGAGCATCCCAAATAGCTTTGACATTCACTTAAATTTTTTTCTTAGCCGCTGGTGACAGCAGCGACATTACCTGCGCTATATCTCCTGTATAATGTTTTCTCCTCCCAAATAGCTGTGAAATTCACTGTAATTTTATCTTAGCCGCTGGTGACAGCATCCACCTTACCTGTGCTACATCTCCTGTATAATGTTTGCACTTCCCAAATATCTGTGACATTCCCTCTAATTTTTTCTTAGCCACTGGTGACAGCAGCGACATTATTTGCGCTACATATCCTGTATAACGTTTGAACATCTCAAATAGCTATGACATTCGCTTTAATTTTTTCTTAGCCGCTGGTGACAGCAGCAACATTACCTGCGCTACGTCTCCTGTATAACGTTTGCGCATCCTAAATAGCTGTGACAGTCACTGTAATTTTTTCTTAACCGCTGTTGACAGCAGCGACATTACCTGCTCGACGTCTCCTGTATAACGTTTGCGCATCCCAAATAGCTGTGACATTCACTGTAATTTTTTCATAGCTGCTGGTGACAGCAGCGACATTACCTGCGCTACATCTCCTGTATAACGTTTGCGCATCCCAAATAGCTGTGACATTCACTGTAATTTTTTATTTGCCGCTGGTGACAGCAGTGACAATACCTGCGCTACATCTCCTGTATAACGTTTGCGCATCCCAAATAGCTGTGATATTCACTGTAATTTTTTTATTACCCGCTGGTGACAGCAGCGACATTACCTACGCTACATCTCCTGTATAACATTTGCGCATCCTAAATAGCTGTGACATTCAGTGTAATTATTTCTTAGCCGCCAAATTATTTCTTAGCTGCTCGTTACAGCAGCGACATTACCTGCGCTACATCTCCTGCATAACGTTTGCGCATTCCAAATAGATGTGACAGTCACTGCAATTTTGTATTAGCCGCTGGTGACAGCAGCAACATTAACTGCGCTACATCTCCTGTATAACATTTGCGCATCCGAAATAGCTGTGACATTTACTGTAATTTTTTCTTAGCCACTGGTGACAGCAGCAACATGACCTGCGCTACATCTCCAGTATAAGGTTTGCGCATCCCAAATAGCTGTGACAGTCACTGTCATTTTTTTCTTAGCCGCTGGTGACAGCAGTGACATTACCTGCACTACATCTCCTGTATAACGTTTGCACATCCCAAATAGCTGTAATTTTCACTGTAATTTTTTATTAGCTGCTGGTGACAGCAGCGACATTACCTTTGCTACGTCTCCTGTATAAGGTTTGCGCATCCCAAATAGCTGTGACATTCACTGTCATTTTTTATTAGCCGAGGGTGACAGCAGTGACAATACCTGCGCTACATCCCCTGTATAACGTTTGCACATCCCAAATAGCTGTGATATTCACTGTAATTTTTTATTACCCGCTGGTGACAGCAGCGACATTACCTGCGCTACATCTCCTGTATAACATTTGCGCATACCAAATAGCTGTGACATTCACTGTAATTATTTCTTTGCCGATGGTGACAGCAGCAACATTACCTGTGCTAAATCTCCTGTATAACATTTGCGCATACCAAATAGCTGTGACATTCCCTGTAATTGTTTCTTAGCTGCTCATTACAGCAGCGACATTATCTGCGCTACATCCCCTGCATAACGTTTGCGCATCCCAAATAGCTGTGACAGTCACTGCATTTTTTTATTAGCCGCTGGTGACAGCAGCAACATTACCTCTGCTACGTCTCCTGTATAACGTTTGCGCATCCCAAATAGCTGTGACATTCACTGTAATCTTTTCTTAGCCACTGGTGACAGCAGCAACATTACCTGCTCTACATCTCCTGTATAACGATTGCACATCTCAAATAGCTGTGACATTCACTGTAATTTTTATTAGCTGCTCTAGACAGCATCGACATTACCTGTGCTACATCTCCTGTATAAGGTTTGCACAGCCCAAATACCTGTGACATTCCGTGTAATTTTTTATTAGCCGCTGGTGACAGCAGCGACATTACCTGTGCTATATCTCCTGTATAACATTTGCGCATCCCAAAGAGCTGTTACAGTCACTGTAATATTTTATTAGCTGCTCTAGACAGCTACAAACGTAAAAACAAAGGTGCAATGCAGCTAGAGCTCCGTCCTGCCACTATGCTGGATGTTAGATGAGGCATTAGTTTATATTTTGGCCAAATTATGTAAGCCACCCACCACTTCACGGTTGCCTGCTCTAGACAGCATCGACATTACCTGTCTTACATCTCCTGTATAACATTTGCGCATCCCAAATAGCTGTGACAGTCACTGTAATTTTTTCTTAACCGCTGTTGACAGCAGCGACATTACCTGCTCTACATCTCCTGTATAATGTTTGCGCATCCCAGATAGCTGTAACATTCACTGTAATTTTTTCTTAGCTGCTGGTGACAGCAGCGACATTATCTGCGCTACATCTCCTGTATCACGTTTGTGCATCCCAAATAGCTTTGACATTCACTGTAATTTTTTCTTAGCCGCTGGTGACAGCAGCGACATTACCTGTGCTACATCTCCTGTATAACGTTTGCGCATCCCAAATAGCTGTGACATTCCCTCTAATTTTTTATTATTCGCTTGTGACAGCAGCGACATTACCTTTTCTACATCTCCTGTATAACGTTTGCGCATCCCAAATAGCTGTGACATTCCCTGTAATTTTTTATTAGTCGCTTGTGACAGCAGCGACATTACCTGTGCTACATCTGCTGTATAACGTTTCCATATCCCAAATATCTGTGACATTCACTGTAATTTATTTGCGCATACACTTAAAAAACCTGCGCTACTGTACATGTGACATACTTGCCAGCATATATACCATTTAATCTGATGAAGGCGAGCAGTAAGTGAAGGGAAAGTGGCCATGCTTCTGATGGTACATGCAGAGGCCGTGGCCCTGGGCACGGTGAAACTGTGCCTGCTGCCAGAGCACAAGAAACACTCTCATCCATGATACCTAGCTTCATGTCCCAGTTTGCAGGGCAGCGCATGATAAGACTCTCAAAGTCAGACCAGTGAGAACAGATGGTCGGTTGGATTGCAGAAGATAATGCTTCCAGTCGGTTAAGCAACACCCTGTCTTCCACAAAGTCCAGTTTCTGTAGCCAAGAGTCTGGTCAACAGAATCCTTACCCTGATCCTCCTTCCTCCAACCATGGAGAGTCTTGGTAAACAAGTGATCCCACACTCGGATATTCCGAGGAGCTTTTTTCATCGCCATTCCTTGATTTGGCCCTCTCACCAAGCCCTCTTGAAGAGGGACATAAGGATATCTTGTGCACTGATTCCCAAACTCTTGAGCACCCACAGTCATAAAAAGATGATGGTGGGGAACGGCAAGTGTTTCACGAGGTGGATGATGATGATGAGACACAGTTGCCAGTAAGTCAACCACAATTAGTGTCTCAAAAGGTTCATGATTAGGATGAGGCACAGTTATCAATAAGTGAGGTTCTTGTTAGGTCAACAACCAGGAGGATGACCAGAGTGAGGAAGTGGAAGAGGAGGTGGTGGACGATAAAATCACTGACCCAACCTGTGAAGGTGGGCCGCGTCTTTACCCATTTCCGAAAGTCATCTACAGCTGCTGCCGGTCTGGCAACGGTGCAGCAACGCTTGCTATTGCCAGCTCACTGACTGTTGTGCGACGTGATCACGCATTGGAACTCCACGTTCCACATGTTGGCCAGGCTTTGTGAGCAGCAGAGGGCAGTAGTAGAATACCAGCTTCAACATGGTCGTTGCCTTTCCAGTCAGCTTCCGCTCTTCACAAGCGACAAGTGGACAAGGATTTCTGTCCTCTAGGAGGTTTTATGCAACTTTCAGGAATCAACAAAGATGGTGAGGGGCGATGCTGCTATTATCAGCGTAACCATCCCACTTCTGTGTCTACTGAAACGCTTGCTGCTCACAATGAAGGCGGACAATTTGCATGTGGAAGAGGTGGAAATAGGGGAAGACAGTCCACAGGGTGATAGCCAGACCGCCCTCAGTTCGTCTTCTCAGCGGTAATTAAATGATGATGATGAGGAGGAGACGGTTGCCTCTGCAACAGAGGGTAGTATCCATAGCAGGTTTATTCCATCTGTTCAGCGTGGATGGGCAGAAGAGGAGGAAGAGGAGATTGAGAGTCATTCCTGATGAGGATAGCAAAGTCTTGTCTGTTGGGACTCTGGCACCCATGGCTGACTTTATGTTATGCTGCCTTTCCCTTGACCCTCGCGTTACACGCATTTTTGCCAACACCGATTACTGTTTTTTCCATCATCTCGACCCCCGCTACTGAGAGAACTTCTCATCTCTCATTCATGTGGTGCAGAGGACTAGCAAAATGGTGCAATACCAGAAGGTCCTTGTGGAAAAATTTCTCCAAAAATTTCCAGATGACAACGCTGGGGACAGAGTACGTAGTTCATTGGGCAACCGAGGAGGGGAGATGAGGGGAACACACAGCAGTTCCAACAGAGGCAGGGAAACACTCCCCAAGTCCTGGGACAGTTTTATTACACCCCGCCAGCACCCTCAACCTGATGCACAGCCTAGTGTCACAAGGAGGGAAACATTTTGGAAGATGGTGAAGGAGTACGTAGCAGACCGTGTCAGCGTCCTCAGTGATCTCTCTGTGCCTTACAACGATTGGGTGTCCAAGCTGAATACGTGGCACGAACTGGCGCTCTATGACTTGGAGGTGCTGGCCTGCCCTGCCACCAGCGGTTTTTCACAGCGGGTATTTAGTGCTGCTGGGGGCATAATAACTGATAAGCGCATCCGCCTGTCAACTGAAAATGCTGACAGGTTTACTCTTATCAAAATGAACAAGGCTGGGTCCTCTGTCTCGTCTTCCTCGTCGACCTGTAGCTCTTTTGCCTGCTCCAGCTCCTCCTCTCCTGTCAGCTGAGTAGAAAACCCACCCATTTCGCTACACATTGCCTGTGCTCCACCTCCCTCTTCTCCTCCTCTTTCGGTTCAGCCCCCACAGGGCTCACGTGGCCGTGAGATCTAGGCGCCACGTCTCCAGTCCCCTGACCAGTCATTGTTCCCACTAACTCTTTCAGGACATGAAACAGTGGAATGACGTAGTTCATCCCGTACTCCTGGCGACTGAAAAATAACGTGGTGCCCTCAAAGGGCCTGAGCAAATGGCAGGTGTCACGCATGAGCTGCCACTGGCTGACATCGAAGATACACAGGGGAGTACTCCTATCCACTTGCATCATCAAGAAATCGTTGATGGCCTTTCTCTGTTCGTATAGTCGGTCCAACATATGGAGGGTGGAATTCCAACGGGTGGAAACATCGCATATCAGTCTATGTTGGGGATGCAGTTCTGCCGCTGCAGCTCAAGGAGGGTGTGCTTTGCAGTGTACGAGTGGCTGAAGTGCATGCAAAGTTCCCTCGCCCATTTTATCATGTCTTGCAGACGGGTGGAAGACTTCAGGAATAGTGATGTCGCGAACATAAAATTTTCAGTTCGCGAACAGCGAGCGCGAACTTCCGCAAATGTTCGCGAACGGGCGAACAGGGCGAACCGCCATAGACTTCAATAGACAGGCGAATTTTAAAAACCAAAGGGACTCTTTCTGGCCACAATAGTGATGGAAAAGTTGTTTCAAGGGGACTAACACCTGGACTGTGGCATGCCGGAGGGGGATCCATGGCAAAACTCCCATGGAAAATTACGTAGTGGACACAGAGTCGGGTTTTAATCCATAAAGGGCATAAATCAACTAACATTCCAAAATTGTTTGGAATAACATGCTTTAAAACATCCTGTGTGTGTATACGATCAGGTATGATGTTGTATCGATCAGGTAGTGTAAGGGTTACGCCCGCTTCACAGACATTGACAGACCAAACTCCCCTTTTAATGCACCGCAAACAATCGCAAACAGTCCATTTGCACAACTGCAAACTCCCCATTTGCTCAAGGTTGGATACCAAGCTAGCCACGTCCCGGTGATGTCATTGAAGGTTTCTTCCTCCACCCAGCCACGTACAACACCAAGGGTCCCCGAAAGGTGAATTGAATTGATTTTTCAAACGGGGAGATGGTTAAAAAAACGCTGGCTCCCTCCCCTTTGTTTTTATCCACGGTCACTGCGTCTGCGCCGTGCAATTTACTGTCACACCAGATATGAGTGGTATTTTCTGTAGTACTATTCTCATCAGTTTAATACCTGTTACGTCCCCAATCTGGGGTCCATCTATTGAATTGATTTTTCGAACGGGGAGATGGTTAAAAAAACGCTGGCTCCCTCCCCTTTGTTTTTATCCACGGTTACTGCGTCTGCACCGTGCAATTTACTGTCACACCCGATATGAGTGGTATTTTCTGTAGTACTATTCTCATCAGTTTAATCCCTGTTACATCCCCAATCTGGGGTCCATCTATTGAATTGATTTTTCGAACGGGGAGATGGTTAAAAAAACGCTGGCTCCCTCCCTTTTGTTTTAATCCACGGTCACTGCGTCTGCACCGTGCAATTTACTGTCACACCCGATATGAGTGGTGGTTGGCACTGGCAGTGGGCACACTACAGTCTGTGGAAGTCGGCCTGACACACACTGGCAGCAGGCAAGCAACTGAAATTAGACTAAAGTGTAAAAATGAAATGCCTGTGCCACACGGTATAAGTGGTGGTGGGCACTGGCAGTGGTCACACTACAGTCTGTGGAAGTCGGCCTGACACACACTGGCAGCAGGCAAGCAACTGAAATTAGACTAAAGTGTAAAAATTAAATGCCTGTGCCACCCGGTATGAGTGGTGGTGGGCACTGGCAGTGGGCACACTACAGTCAGTGGAAGTCGGCCTGACACACACTGGCAGGCAACTAACCTTAGATTAAAGTGTAAAAATGAAATGCCTTTGTTTGATGCAAAGTCCTGTGCCACACGGTGTGAGTGGTGGGCACTGGCAGTGGGCACACTACAGTCTGTGGGCCTGCAGCTCCTCACACACGGGCAGGCCAGGCAACTGCAATATATTTATGGAGAAAAAAAAAAAAAAAAAGACTAATGTAGCAGCCCTAAAAAGGGCTTTTTGGGGTGCTGTCAGGACGCTGTCCTTACAGCAGAGATTAGATGAGTCTTTCAGGACTGGAGTGGACACTGAATACACTAGCCTAGCTATCAATTTCCCTATTACATCAGCAGCAACTACACTGTCCCTCCTCTCACTAAGACTGCAGCTTCAGAATGAATCTAAAATGGATGCTGTGCAGGAGGTGGGAGGGTCTGGGAGAGAGGGTATGCTGCTGATTGGCTGGAATGTGTCTGCTGACTGTGAGGTACAGGGTCAAAGTTTGCTCAATGATAATGTATAGGGGGCGGACCGAACATCGCATATGTCCGCCCGCTGAGGCGAACGCGAACAAGCTATGTTCGCCGGGAACTGTTCACCGTCGGATAGTTCGGGCCATCTCTATTCAGGAACCGCTTGACAACCAAATTGAACACGTGTGCCATGCAGGGTGCATGGCTCAGCATTCCTTGACGCAGCGCCGACACAATGTTTTTCCTGTTGTCAGTCACCATGGTTCCGATTTTGAGTTGTCTGGGAGAAAGCCAGGATTCGATTTCTTGACGAAGGACCATTTGCCCAGGGAAACAAGGTGCAGAACAGTGTAACACCGTCGTGCCCTGCACATGTGGTATGCTGGAGGGGCACTGTGACTTGTCCCTGCAGTGGAGGCTGAGGACATGGAGGAGGATAAGGAGGCAGAGGTGGACATTGTCGCAGGACCAATGGCGTGACAACGTGGAGGCGGAAGCTGAGTGACCTGGCCAAGTTGCTTGTGTGGCTGTGCAGGAACCACATTCACTCAGTGGGCCGTAAAGGACATGTACTGTTCCTGACCGTAGTTACAGCTTCACACGTTGATGCTGCCGTGCACTTTGGCAGACACCGACATGCTCAAGGACTGGCCCACCTTCTGTTCTACATATTTGTGCAGGGTTCGTATTGCCTTTTTCACAAAGAAATTACATCTTGGGACTCTCCACCTCGGCTCGGCACAAGCCATCAGTTCTCTGAAAGGTGCAGAGTCCATCACTTAGAAAGGTAGGGACTGCAGCACCAGCAACTTAGACAGGAGCATATCCAACTTGTGTGCCATTGGATGCGTGCACGCATACTGCTATCTCTTGGCAATTGCTTCGGTGATCGATTGCTAACAGAATGACTAACGAGAAGTAGGAGGAGGAAGGGCAGAAGCATCTGGACCAGCAGAAGATGGGAATGACAGACAGCTCTCTTCGGCTGAGGTGGTGGAGCCTTGACTGTCTGAAACCAGGTGCATGCCACTGGGTGATGAAGCGGTTGCTTCAGGCTGGACCACCACATTGGAGCCACAGTTCTCCCAGGCCACAGTATGGCGACGCTACATATGTTGATGCATGGCTGTAGTGCCAACATTGCGTATAGATTTCTCTTTTTGTACTGAAATAGGCCAGTAAACGCTTTTAGCGCAAATAAATGCAAAGGTGAACTGCCTTTATATTTCTCTTTTTGCGCTGAAATAGACCAGTAAACGCTTTTAGTGCAAATAATAACTGCAAAAGTGAACTGCATATATATTTCTCTTTTTATACTGAAATAGGCCAGTAAACGCTTTTAGCGCAAATAAATGCAAAGGTGAACTGCCTTTATATTTCTCTTTTTGCGCTGAAATAGACCAGTAAACGCTTTTAGTGCAAATAATAACTGCAAAAGTGAACTGCATATATATTTCTCTTTTTGTACTGAAATAGGCCAGTAAACGCTTTTAACGCACATAACTGCAAGAGTGAACTGCGTATATATTTCTCTTTTTGTACTGAAATAGGACAGTAAATGCTTTAAGAGCAAATAACTGCAAAAGTGAACTGCGTATATATTTCTCTTTTTGCACCGAAATAGGGCAGTAAATGCTTTTAGCGCAAATAACTGCAAAAGTGAACTGTGTACATATTTCTCTTTTTGCCCTGAAGAAGGCCAGTAAAAGCTTTTAGCGCAAATAACTGCAAAAGTGAACTGCGTATATATTTTTCTTTTTGTACTGAAATAGGCCAGTAAATGCTTTTAGCGCAAATAACTGCAAAAGTGAACTGCGTACATATTTCTCTTTTTGCCCTGAAGAAGGCCAGTAAAAGCTTTTAGCGCAAATAACTGCAAAAGTGAACTGCGTATATATTTCTCTTCTTGTACTGAAATAGGCCAGTAAATGCTTTTAGAGCAAATAACTGCAAAAGTGAACTGCGTAAATTTTTCTCTTTTTGTTCTGAAATAGGCCAGTAAACGCTTTTAGCACAAATAACTGCAAAAGTTAACTGCGTATATATTTCTCTTTTTGTCCTGAAATAGACCAGTAAACGCTTTTAGCGCAAATAACTGCAAAAGCGAACTGCGTAAATTTTTCTCTTTTTGTACTGAAGTAGGCCAGTAAACGTTTTTAGCACAAATAACTGCAAAATTGAACTGCGTATATATTTCTCTTTTTGTACTGAAATAGGCCTGTAAACGCTTTTAGTGCAAATAACTGCAAAAGTAAACTGCGTATACATTTTTCTTTTTGCACTGAAATGGGCCAGTAAACGCTTTTAGCGCAAATATCTGCAAAAGTGAACTGCATATATATTTCTCTTTTTGAACTGAAAGACGCAACTAAACGCTTTTACCACATATAGCTGCAGAAGTGAACTTTGCATATATTTTTCTTTTTGTACTGAAATACGCCACTAAACACTTTCACCACATATAACTGCAGAAGTGAACTGCATATATATTTTTCTTTTTCCACAGATATAATCCTCTAAAGTCTTTTCAACATAGCACTTGCACCCCAAGAACAAATTGCTGGAATGACAGAGCTGTATAATGGCTATTTGGATCCCCAAATCATCTTTCCCCGCACTTGTAATAACTGCAAAAGTGAACTGCCTATATATTTGTCTTTTTGTACTGAAATAGGCCAGTAAACGCTATTGGATAAATAACTGCAAAAGTGAACTGTGTATATATTTTTCTTTTTGTACTGAAATAGGCCAGTAAACGGTTTTAGCGCAAATAACTGCGTATATATTTATCTTTTTGTACTGAAATAGGCCATTAAATGCTTTTTTAATGCAAATAAATGCAAAAGTGAACTGTGTATATATTTCTATTCTTGTACTGAAATAGGCCAGTAAACACTTTTACCGCAAATAACTGCAACAGTGAACGGCATATATATATATTTTTTTCTACTGAAATACGCTAGGTAACGCTTCCACCACATATAGCTGCAGAAGTGAACTGAGAATATATTTTTCTTGGTACTGAAATATGTCACTAAAACCTTTTACCGCTAATAACTGCCACAGTGAACTGCGTATATATTTTTCTTTTTGTAATGAAATACGCCACTAAACCTTCTCACCACATATGACTGCAGAAGTGAACTGCGTATATATTTTTCTTTTTGTAATGAAATACGCCACTAAACGTTCTCACCACAAAGAACTGCAACAGTGAACTGCGTATATATTTTTCTTTTGTACTGAAATACGCCACTAAATCCTTTCACCACATATAACTGCAGAAGTGAACTGAGAATATATTTTTCTTTTTGTACTTAAATACGCCACTAAACGCTTTCACCACATATGACTGCAGAAGTAAACTGCATATATATTTTTCTTTTTTCACAGATATAAGACTCTAAAGTCTTTTCAACATAGCACTTGCACCCCAAGAACAAATTGCTGGAATGACAGAGCTGTATAATGGCTATTTGGATCCCCAAATTATCTTTCCCCGCACTTGTAATAACTGCAAAAGTGAACTGCCTATATATTTGTCTTTTTGTACTGAAATAGGCCATTAAACGGTTTTAGCGCACATAACTGCGTATATATTTCTCTTTTTGTACTGAAATAGGCCATTAAATGCTTTTTTAGTGCAAATAACTGCAAAAGTGAACTGTGTATATATTTCTCTTTTTTTACTGAAATAGGCCAGTAAACACTTTTACAGCAAATAACTACAACAGTAAACTGCATCTATATTTTTCTTTTTCTACTGAAATATCCTACTAAACGCTCTCACCACATATAGCTGCATAAGTGAACTCAAAGTATATATATTTTTTTGTACTGAAATATGTCACTAAAACCTTTTACCGCTAATAATTGCATATATATTTTTCTTTTAGTACTTAAATACGCCACTAAACGCTTTCACCACATATAACTGCAGAAGTGAACTGTGTATATATTTTTCTTTTTTCACAGATATAAGACTCTAAAGTCTTTTCAACATAGCACTTGCACCCCAAGAACAAATTGCTGGAATGACAGAGCTGTATAATGGCTATTTGGATCCCCAAATTATCTTTCCCCGCACTTGTAATAACTGCAAAAGTGAACTGCCTATATATTTGTCTTTTTGTACTGAAATAGGCCAGTAAACGGTTTAAGCGCACATAACTGCGTATATATTTCTCTTTTTGTACTGAAATAGGCCATTAAACGCTTTTTTAGTGCAAATAACTGCAAAAGTGAACTGTGTATATATTTCTCTTTTTTTAATGAAATAGGCCAGTAAACACTTTTACCAGCAAATAACTACAACAGTAAACTGCATCTATATTTTTCTTTTTCTACTGAAATATCCTACTAAACGCTCTCACCACATATAGCTGCATAAGTGAACTCAAAGTATATATATTTTTTTGTACTGAAATATGTCACTAAAACCTTTTACCACTAATAACTGCATATATATTTTTCTTTTAGTACTTAAATACGCCACTAAATGCTCTCACCACAAAGAACTGCAAGAGTGAACTGCGTACAGTGGCGTACCTCCAATAGAGGCAGACCATGCAGCTGCTATGGGGCCCCTGAGGGTAGGCCCTGCCCACTAACTACAGTTGTATAGCTACCTGTGTTAAAGGGAATGTAAAAGACCTTTGGTGATGTCATTAACCATGTGACCAGTGCAGGAAGCCAAGGAATAGCAGAGCAGAAGAAGTCTGAAGGACCTTTGGTGATGTCAACCATGTGACTAGTGCAGAGGACTGGTAAAGTCCTATGCGATGTTGCTGTGAGGGGGCGGAGCTTCTGTGTGGTGCCTGGAGTAGAGGTTGGTGGTGTCCTGGGATAACCTACATAACATCCTAGGAAAGCTGGGAGTTGTAGTTCTGTCCTATTATATCCCTCTCTATGTAATTTAAATGTATGCCCTAGTGCAGTCTGGTAATGCTGGGAGTTGTAGTTCTCTCCTCTTATACCCCCTCTCTGTAATATATACTGATGCCCCATAATAAGTCTGGCTGTACTGGGGGTTATAGTTATTCTCTTTTAAAGCTCTCACCTCGTACAACTGGATGATGCCCTATAATAATCTGGACATGCTGGGAGTTGTAGTTCTCTTTTTCTCGTTTTGCGTGCAGGACTATTTTTCATCTAAAATAACAGATCTCAGGCGGAAATGGCTGAAACGGATGCCAAATATGCAGAATTTATGCTTGAAATGCAGGATCTGTTATTTTCCTTTTTTTTTTCTGTTCTTCTGACGGATCAGAAATACGGAAAACTAAATGGTGATGTGAACCTGGCCTTATACTTTCTGTGTACTATCCACTTGTATCCGATAATAACAGCCTGGACATGCTGGGGTTGTAGTTCTCTCCATTTTACCTCTCCCTGTGTTGCCCTCTAATTTCCAATACTAACAATCTGGTGATGATGAAACTTGTAGTTCCCTTGTCACAATTATAATGTTCTGCAACAGCTGAGGTGTGTATTAGGAGGTTCTGCAGCAGCTAAGGTGTGTATTATGAGTTTCTGCAGCAGCTGAGGTGCGTATTATGAGTTTCTGCAGCAGCTGAGGTGTGTATTATGAGCTTCTGCAACAGCTGAGGTGTGTATAAGGAGGTTCTGCAGCAGCTGAGGTGTGTATTAGGAGGTTCTGCAGCAGCTGAAGCGTGTATTAGGAGGTTCTGCAGCAGCTGAGGTGTGTATTAGGAGGTTCTGCAACAGCTGAGGTGTGTATTAGGAGGTTCTGCAGCAGCTGAAGTGTGTATTAGGAGGTTCTGCAGCAGCTGAGGTGTGTATTAGGAGGTTCTGCAACAGCTGAGGTGAGTATTAGGAGGTTCTGCAGCAGTCAGAGAAACATCAGTTATGACTGGATTATCCATTAGTTTTCGGTGTCTACCCTTTCTAAAATGTCCATGTCCTGTTCTTCTTCCTGCACACATCGCACTGTGACCTGAAGGAACAGTGCGGACCTGACCTGATCCCGTACCGTCACCAGTCCAGACTCCAGTCCAGCTGCGTGAAGATCTGCCCCAGGCTCTGACTGCGCTTAGCATTGGGGAGGAGGTGAAGCAGGAGTAGGCACAGTCCATGGGGGAAGGACAGTGGCATACACACAATCCATGGGGCCCCGGTGCGAAACTGATCCATGGGGCCCCCTCCCCATCGCCGCCCCCCACCCCTAACCTGCCTTCACCCCCTGTACGCTAAAAACATCCTATATTGTGCTCCAGGCAGTAATCCCTGTATAGTGTCCCCAAAAATAATAGAATTGCCCCTACAGTGCTTCCCCAATAGCAACGCCCCCCATGCTGCCTCCATATAGTAATTTCCCCCACACTGCCCCCATAGTAATTTGCCCCCACACAAACACACACAGTCATTTCCCCCACACTGCCCCCATACACTAATTTCCCCCACACAGTAGTTTCCCCACACTGACCCCATATAGTAATGTCCCCCACACTGTAGTTTCCCCACATTGCCCCATATAGTAATTTGCCCCCATAATCATTTGCCCCCACATGTCCCCCCACACCGTAAGTTCCCCAACACTGCCCCCACACTGTGGTTTCCCTCACACCGTAGTTTCCCCACACTGCCCCCACACAGTAGTTTCCCACACCACCCCCACACGGTAGTTTCCCCACATTGCCCCTCACACAGTAGTTTCCCCCAATCTGTAGTTTCCTTCACTCTGTAGTTTCTCCCACACTGCCCCTATAGTAATTTGCCCCCACACTTCCCCTCACACAGTAGTTTCCCCCACATTGCCCCACACTCTGTAGTTTCCCCCACTCTGTAGTTTCCTTCACTCTGTAGTTCCCCCCCCCACTGCCCGTATAGTAATTTGCCCCCACAATCATTTGCCCCACAAAGTAATTCCTCCATTATCTCCATAATAATTTTTCCCCCCACATGTCCCCCAAAGTTGTCACATAAAAATTAATAAAAAAAGAGATAAAAAAAAACTAAAAGCTAAATACTTACCTGCGCTTGCTTGCAGAGAAGACGCTAACACTTCTCTGTGCTGCTGCGTCCCGGCCCCGGTCGTGCGTGATGACGTCATCGCGCACGCCTGTGCCGGGATTTCACTACCGCATAGGCCTCAGGCCTATTAGGCCTGAAGCCTATAGCGGTGAGCGGCGGCAGGGCAGGGAACTATGCGCTCCCTTGCCCCGCCTCAGTATGGTGTCAGCGCTCATTCTGGCACCCCAGTGAGGGCCCCGGTACAGCGCTACTGCAGGGGTCCACAGGCGGCCGGGCCCCCTGGAGTGCCGGGCCCGGTCGCAACTGCGACCGCTGCGACCCCTGTATGTACGCGCCTGGGGAAGGATGACACTATATGAAAAGTAGCAGCATCGGGCACAGTTCATCAGGTAAGGCTAGGTACTCACTTGCGATCAGATTTCGGTATTCTGTTCCAACATTCCAGTAGAATTCCAGAATTGCCAGGTTTAGCATATGCCAAACACTGCTGACACCTGCTGGATCCCATTCACAATCATGGGGTCATCGGAGATCCCACATGCATCAGTGTTTTGCCATTTGTTTTTGCCAGAATCTGCAACAGAGGCTTCTGCTGGAATCTCTGCAGTAGATGTGCACATACCCTAAGGGGTGCGATGGGTTACTCACAAGGGGGCCCAATTGAGATTCTTGCCATGGGGCCCAGTGTTTTCTATGTACACCACTGACTGCGTATATATTTTTCTTTTAGTACTGAAATACGTCACTAAACGCTTTCACCACATATAACTGCAGAAGTGAACTGCGTATATATTTTTCTTTTTGTACTGAAATACGCCACTAAACGCTTTCACCACATATGACTGCAGAAGTGAACTGCAAATATATTTTTCTTTTTCCACAGATGGAAGCCACTAAAGGCTTTTCAACATGCGCACCCTAAAGCACAAACACACAAGCCATGCGCACGTGTGTGTATGTATGTATATATTATATACACACACACACACATATATATACACAAATACACTCTGCATACATACATACATACAGACCCACACTATCAATATATAAAAAGGGAGAAGAAATAATTTTTAAACGTACCCGTATTTTTCGCCCTATAAGATGTTCCGGCTTATAAGACACACCTAGGTTTTAGAAGGGGACAATAAGAAAAAAATATTTTTCATTACAACTGAGGTCAGACCCCCAATGTTAATCATACCACAGCTGACAGCCCCAAAAAGACCCACAATCTTAATAAGACCCCAATAAGACCTCAGATCAGACCCCGATGTGAATGACCCCCAATCAGACCTCAGATAAGAGCCCCAGTGCCTCATATCAGCCCCTAGTGCCTCATATCAGCCTCCAATGCCCCCTAGCAGCCTCTCTTCAGCCCCCCAGTGCCTCATATTAGCCCTCAATACCACTCTTCGGCACCTGTGCCTCATATCAGCCTCCAGTGCCTCATATTAGACCCCCAGTGCCCCTCTTCATCCCCCCAGCAGCCTCTCTTCAGCACCCCAGCAGCCTCTCTTCAGCACCCCAGTGTCTCATATCAGCCCCCAATGCCCCTCTTCAGCCCCCCAGTGCCTCATATCAGCTCCCAGTGCCCCTCTTCAGCCCCCGGTGTCTCATATCAGCCCCCCAGTTTCCCTCTTCAGCCCCCCCAGTTTCCCTCTTCAGCCCCCCAGCAGCCTCTCTTCAGACCCCAGTGCCACTCTTCAGCCCCCCAGCAGCCTCTCTTCAGCCCGCAGTGCCTCATATCATCCCCTGGTGCCTCATATCATCCCCCGGTGCCTCATATCATCCTGCAGTGCCTCATATCAGCCCCCCAGCAACCTCTCTTCAGCCCCCCAGTGCCTCATATCAGCCCCCAATGCCCCTCTTCAGCCCCACAGTGCCTCATATCAGCCCCGAGTGACCCTCTTCAGCCACCCAGCAGCCTCTCTTCAGCCCCAGTGCCACTCTTCAGCCCCCAGCAGCCTCTCTTCAGCCCCCAGCAGCCTCTCTCCAGTCCCCAGCAGCCTCTCTCCAGTCCCCAGCAGCCTCTCTTTAGTCCCCAGCAGCCTCTCTTCAGCCCCCAGTGCCTCATCTCACCCCCCAGTGCCGCTCTTCAGCCCCCAGTGCCCCTCTTCAGCCCCCAGTGCCTCATATTACCCCCAGTGTACCTCTTCAGCCCCCCAGTGCCTCACATCAGCCCCCAGTGCCCCTCTTCAGCCCCCCAGCAGCCTCTCTCCCCCCCCAGTGCCTCATATTAGCCCCCAATGCCTCATATCAGCCCCCAGTGCCCTTCTTCAGCCCCCCAGCAGCCTCTCTTCAGCCCCCAGTGCCTCATATCAGCCCCCAATGCCCCTTTTCAGCCACCCACTGCCTCATATCAGCCCCCAGCACCCCTCTTCAGCCCCCAGCAGCCTCTTATCAGCCCCCAATCAGCCACTCTTTAGCCCCCAGTGCCTTCATCAGCCCCCTTCCCCCAAAAAAAAAAAAAGACACTTACCATTCCTGCTCTGGATGCAGCCGCTCCTCACTGCCTGCACTCGGAAATCCTCTTGTACAGTCTGCTGTGTGGGCGCGCACAGTGTGAGGTCACAGCACGGGCTCACACTGTGCACAGCCTTCACAGTGGAGCGCCGAGGACCAGGAAGGAAATGGTGAGTATAGAGCTTTCAAGACTTGCCGGCCCTGACAGCACTTCGAGTCAGCTTGAATAGGGTGTGCCCAGGCACACCCGGCACACCCTGTGCGCACGCTTATGACTTGCACCCCAAGAACAAATTGCTGGAATAACAGAGCTGTATAATAGCAATTTGGATCCCCAAATTATTTTTCCCTGCACTTCTAAATCACTTTTCTAGCACTGTCTCTAGCGCCTTATGACATCTCTCCCTGCACTTAGATGCTGTGAAATGATTCCTCCGTATCCTTTCCCTGCACTTATAAATAAAAAAAAATTCAGTTTTTTTTTTCCACAATGAGGTTTTTCCAATTGCTGTCCCTAGCACCTTCTCACGTCTGTCCCTCCACTCAGAAAAATGCTGGAAAATGTCTGAATCTAAGATGGCCACCGTATTTATAGGGCTGTGACATCACAGGGCTGGCTGCTGATTGACTGCATCATGCATGTTAGTCTGGTTGATCCTGCCTTCCCATACCTCCTTTCTCTATGTCCTCATATGTGCAGCAGCCATTTTAGGAAAAATGCGATTCCACGAAGTGCAAATAAATTAGCATTTGGTGCGAGTCGAATTTTTCCTGAAATTCGGATCGAGTTCCACTTTGTCAGCTTCGATTCGCTTATCTCTATTCTTCAACATCCTTCAGTGGTTGGAAAAAATACTTGTGTATAAGAGAAAGAAATAGAGCAAAAAGTGTGTTAATCCTACAGAAATACAGTAAATAAATAAGCTCCTTAGTCTTTTCAGTCATACAAGGCCATCTAATATGATGTCTTCAGACACTGTTCTGACCTATGTTTTATTTTGCAGCCTGTAGAATTTTTTAGGTTTGCTATGCGATCCATCAACATTCACTGAAGGAATCTGCTATTTCATAGAAATAATATGAAAGAACATTTTTCATGAGAAAGGCTAGTAAGAATCTCTGCACACTGCAGGCATATAGAGATGGTAAATAGGCATACAACTTAATCAAACTGTATGCTAACAACCTAATTAATATCACAGTATAAAAGCAGTCATATTAATGTTGTAAATTTAGTCCATATTAGTAGTGTTGATCACGAATTTTCGAATTGCGAATTTTAATCGCGAATATCAGCACTTCGAGAATTCACGAATATTTAGAATATCGCAAAATATATTCGCAATTGCGAATATTTGTTTTATGCAAATTTTTTATATGCAAATTTTCGCAAGCAAAAAAATAGTCATTATTTTCTTGTTTGCGAAAATTAGCATAAAATTCGCATACATTAGCATAAAAAATCACATAAGCTGACATTTAAAAGATATCCTTTAAATGCCAGTTTATGTGAATGTTTATGCTAATTTATGCACATTTTATGCAAATTTTCACAAACAAGAAAATAATGTCTGGAGATTACGAATTTGCAAATTTTCGAATATATGGCAAATATTCACGAAATATCGCGAATTCGAATATTGCCCCTGCCGCTCATCACTACATAGGGATGAGTGCTCAAAATCCAATCCGGCTTTGATTCGGTCAAACAATTCAATTTGGGAATGAATCGATTCTACCTGAAATGTAAGTGCTCCAAATAACCTGAAAATGTGTGTGTGGCCCTCTGAGGACTTCTAGGACTCTTAGGACTTTTTTTTCTCCCTCTCTCTCCAAAATTTACCCGAATCAAATCACCAAAAATTCAGATGCGCCTCGAATTTTTACCAAATTCAAGTTGAATCCAATAAGTTTAGAATCATTTCACTCTATTTCTTGGTATTTGCAGTGTGCCTTTGCATCTGTGTATATGATTAGTCACACATAGAGAAAAGACACCTACCTTATTCATGTATTTGGAGATGAAGACCATATTGTCCTATATTTGAATTATGCATGACTTCCTCATTGTCCCAATAGGCAGGTTCCCATAGGCATTTATTTGTGATTGCAAACGGAGGCCGTAGATAGACATTTTCCTTTTATATAATAGATTAATGTAGGGACTGTAGACTGGCATTCACAGTTGATAAAAGCCAAGGACTTCAGCTATTTCACAATGTTAATACAATACTACTCTTATATTGCGAATTTAACAATAGACTGGATGTTTCCATGTGTAACAATATATCCATAATTGAATATCTTTATCCAAATCATTTAATTCTTTATCCAATTTCTCAATTGCTCTACGCTCAAGGTCTATTGAGTATAGCCTGTAATGACAGCACCTCATTTTACTGAGGATTTCCTCATTATATCTCATTACAAGGTTGTGATATGTCTTGTTATTCTGTACCTCCACTCTTTCCACTGGGAATCCATGATTTTGCTAATGTGCTGTGTCAAATATGTGGGTGCCAGCATGCATTGGAGTCAGCGGAGCCTCAGGAGAAGAAAGGCAGTGTTGTACAGAGAGGAGAGAATACTGTCCTTTCGATAATCCCAGCAACAGTGCTCATTCACGGTCTTTGATGCCACTGGCACCTCAACTGATGGCTGGACTGACGTCGCCAGTGGCTTCACAGACAGAGGAAGAACCCAGTGACCTCAGCATCTGAGGGCTAACACAAAGGGGGGTGGGCTTCCTTGGTCCTCTGAAGCAAGATTGGCTGCTATGACAGCCTGGAGCCTTGTAAAGACTCCCTGACCTGCCATAGCAAACTACCTGTTAAGCTCTGTCTGCTTCAAAGCTTTAGAGTGTTCAGACGCTAGATATTTTTTTCCTAGAAAACACATATTGCACCATTACTACATGGGTGGGCTCTCTGAAGGCAAGGGTAGAAAGGGCATCGCTTCCTTACCCATCTCTGTTTGAGGGATCGATCTTTGCGTAGATTCGGGTCAGAAGTAGCTTTCTAACCCGGCTAACTATCACCCCCCCACCCCCTTCAGTTCTTTTCTACTCTTGATATTAATATTCAGAATTGTATTGAGATACATGTTCCACCGATTGACATTACGTAAGGTTAATTATAGTATTATTTTGGGATATGTCATTGGTTTCCTGAAACTACCTAATCTCATATGCTGTATTTCATGATTACAGATGAGCTAATCAAATCAGAAGAAATGGAATTCGATCCGAATTTCAGAAAAATTCGATTTGCAACGAATGAGAATTTCCTCGCGCTTCGTGGTAAGGAATCGCAATTTTTCCTAAAATGGCAACTACACATGTGAGGACTGAGGACATAGGGCAAGGAACTCTGGAAAGGTGGGATCACCAAGATTGACATGCATGCATGCAGCCAATCAGCAGCCAGACAGTTTTGTGATGTTACAGCACTATAAATACGGCAACCATTTGAGATTCTGCCATTTTCCAGCGTTCTAAGTGCAGGGACAGATGTGAGAAGGTGCTAGGGACAGTGCTAGAACAGTAATTTACAAGTGCAGAGAAAGATAATTTGTGGATCCAAATATCCATTATACAGCTCTGTCATTCCAGCAGTTTGTTCTTGGGGTGCAAGTACTATGTGAAAAGATTTTAGAGGCTTATATCTGTGGAAAAAATATATATATATACGCAGTTCACTTCTGCAGTTACATGTGGTGAAAGTGTTTAGTGGCATATTTCAGTACAAAAAGAAAAATACATACGCAGTTCACTTCTGCAGCTATATGTCGTGAAAGCGTTTAGTGGCGTATTTCTGTACAAAAACAAAAATATTTACGCAGTTCACTTTTGCTGTTATTTGTGCTAATAGCATTTAGTGGCCTATTTCAGTACAATAAGAGAAATATATACGCAGTTCACTTTTGCAGTTATTTGCACTAAAAGCGTTTAGTGTTCTATTTCAATACAAAAAGAGAGATATATACGCAATTCATTTTTTAAGTTATTTGCACTAAAAGCGTTTAGTGTCGTATTTCTTTACAAAAAGAAATATATATATACGCAGTTCACTTCTGCAGCTATATGTGCTGAGAGCGTTTAATGATGTATTTTTGTACTACAAGAAAAATATTTATGCAGTTGACTGTTGCCGTTATTTGCAGTAATGTTATGGCTGGTAGTGTCAAACGAGGCTCACCTGAGTCAGGGGACACCCGAGCTGGAAGTATGGAGTCCAGTGGCAAAGGCCCACAGAAGCAGGAGGCAGGCGTGATCGATCAGTCCGGGTCGGCAGCAGAGATGGCAGCGAGGTAACAGCAGGAGTAGACGGAGGCGTGGTCGGTGGTAAGCAGTGAGTCAATGCAGGCGGCGAATCAGCAAGGTCAAACAGTCCAGGTTGGGTTCGGAAGGCGGTTTTCCACTCGTCCCCTGGGCGAATTCGGACCAAGTTGTAGACTCCTCGGAGATCGAGCTTAGTGAAGACTTTTGCCGCCCGAAGTCTCTCGAGGAGTTCAGAAATCATGGGGAGATGCAGGAGATGTGGAAGGTCGGATAAAACCTTTTTTTAGATTTTCGTCTAAGTACTCCTTCAGGGCCTTGAGTTCCGGCTCGGAGAGGGAGTATATACTGCCGAAGGGTATTTCAGCTCCAGGTAGCAGCTCAACTGTCATAAGGCCGATGCGGGGGAAGTTTGTCTGCATTTCTTTTGTCACAGACATCCTGGAACTCCCGATATTGAGGGGGTAAAAGTTCCTTGGCGAATAGTCCAAATATGGTAGGTTCTTTGGGCGGAGGAGGAACGGATCCACGTAAACAGTTCTGAGAACAAAAGTCCGAGGGGAACCGTATGCAGCGGGCTTCCCAGTCCACCGAGGGGTTGTGGTTGGCCAACCAAGGGATGCCTAGGATCACCGAAAACTTAGGGGAGGCGATCAGGGAGAAGTGAATGGTCTCCTGATGATCGGGTTTGATGAAGAGTTGAAGGTCAGCGGTCTGGTGCGTAACTGGCCCAGAAGAGAGCGGGGTCCCATCGACGGTTTCCAGATCGATGGGGGCTGCCCTGGTTACCAGTGGTATGTTGTTCTCATGGGCGAAGGTCAAGTCCATTAAATTTCCGCCGGCCCCCGAGTCAAGCATTGCAGAGCAGGGAAGCTGTCGTTCCCCAATGGTGATAAGGATGGATACAATGAAGTGTATTTTATGTACTACAAGAAAAATAGGCCACTAAACGCTTTTACCGCAAATAATGGCAACAGTGAACTGTGTATATATTTTTCTTGTAGTACATAAAATACGTCACTAAACGCCCTCAGCACATATAGCTGCAGAAGTGAACTGCGTATATATTTTTCTTCTTGTAATGAAAAATGCCACTAAACACTTTTACCGCAAATATTGGCAACAGTCAACTACGTATATATTTTTCTTGTAGTACAGCAGAAATACATCATTAAACGCTCTCAGCACATATAGCTGCAGAAGTGAACTGCGTATATATATTTCTTTTTGTGATTAAATCCGACACTAAACGCTTTTACCGCAAATAACGGCAACAGTGAACTGTGTATATATTTCAATACAAAGAGAAAGAGCATCTAGTGACGTATTTCTGTACTACAAGAAAAATATATATACGCAGTTCACTGTTGCCATTATTTGCGGTAAAAGCGTTTAGTGACCTATTTCATTACAAAAAGAAAAATACATACGCAGTTCACTTCTGCAGCTATTTCAGGTTAAAAGCGTTTAGTGACGTATTTCTGTACTACAAGAAAAATATATACGCAGTTTACTGTTGCAGTTATTTGTGGTGAAAACGTTTAGTGGCCTATTTCATTACAAAAAGAAAAATACATACGCAGTTCACTTCTGCAGCTATTTGGGGTTAAAAGCATTTAGTGATGTATTTCTGTACTGCAAGAAAAATATATACGCAGTTCACTGTTGCAGTTATTTGCGGTGAAAGCGTTTAGTGGCCTATTTCAGTACAAAAATGAAAATATATTTGTTTTATTTAGGGGTGTTTTCATTTGCTTTTAATTTATTTTGTTCAGCTAAAAGTATATCTGACAGAGGAGTGCCAGGCCATGCAAAGAGGAGTGGCAGAGGCCTAAATGTTTCTGCCGCAGGCAGAGGTCGCAGCAGAGTAAGAGGGCGTGGCAGCAGCAGTCACAGCCAGAGGCCGGTGTCATCTAGCGGTCGTGTATTGACCAGCAACCCAGCGGTTCTTGATTGTTTAACTCGGTCATCCACTTCATCCCAAGTGACATCACACACCCCCAGCCAACAGTCGGTGGGTTCATCAGACTGAACCCTTAGTTGGCATGGCCGTGAGCAGGCCCTGTACCCTCACCTGTCCTCAACCTGCCTCTGTCCTTTTCTGTTCTCTCACCGTGAGAAGTAGTATATGCTGTAGGCTCAACTCCACTTTTCAGCGAGTAAGAGCTACTAGAGGACATTCAGAAGCTACTGCTCAGCCAAGATCTGGAGGAGAAATTCGCAGATTCCTCTGCTAGGTGGGCAAGTAGTGATAAGGAGAGTGGCGTGGGTGGTGGTGTTGCGAGCGGTCAGGCTCCAGACCCAGAGGCCATTGAGGAGGACATCAGTGATGTGCAGACACTACTCGATGATAATGAAGGTGATCGCACTTGGGAGCTGGGTGCAGAAGGGGCTTCATCATTATCAGGAGAAGAGGGTGGCAGCTTGCCCATGAGGCAGCAGAGCCAGCAAGGTGGTAGCATGGATGGGAGTCAGCAGGGTGGCAGCAGTGGGAGGTCGGGAGCCAAACGTGCCCGGGGTAGACCACCGCCTTTACAGCAGCCTACCTGCCCAGGAAGTAGTGGTACAGGGGTTCATGGAGGCAGCGGCAGTAGCAGTCAGTCAGTGCAGAGTGTTGGAGGGAAAATTACCTACTTGGCGGTGTGGCAGTTTTTTTTCAAAGCGCCAGAGGAGGAGAACGTGGCAATATGTCGAATCTGTGGGCAGAAGATGAAGCGTGACCAGGGTGCCAATGTTGGCACTATGGCGCTACGTCAACATATGTAGCGTCTCCATACAATTGCCTGGGAGAATGTGGCTCCTATGTGGTGGTCCAGTTTGCTGCAGCAACTGCTGCACCACCCAGTGGCACGCACCGGGTTTCAGGCAGGCAAGGCTCCACCACCTCAGCTGAAGAGAGCTGTCTGTAATTTCCATCTTCTGCTGGTCCAGATGCTCCTGCTCCTCCTACTCCTCGTTAGTCATACCGTTAGCAATCGATCACCGAAGCGATTGCCAAGAGATAGCAGTATGCGAGCTGAACGTGCTCCTGTCCAAGTTGCTGGTGCTGCAGTCCGTCCTTCTCCAAGTGGTGGACTCTGCACCTTTCAGAGAACTGATGGCTTGTGCCGAGCCGAGGTGGAGAGTCCCAAGATGTCATTTCTTTGCAAAAAATGCAGTACGAGCCCTGCACAAATATTTAGAACAGAAGGTGGGCCAGTCCTTGAGCCTGTCGGTGTTTGCCAAAGTGTACGGCAGCGCCAACGTGTGGAGCTGTAACTACGGTCAGGGACAGTACATGTCCTTTACGGCCCACTGGGTTAATGTGGTTCCTGCATAGCCACACCAGCAACTTGGCCAGGTGACGCCGTTCCCGCATCCACGTTCTCACGATGTTGGTCCAGTGACAATTTCTGCCTCTGCCTCCTCATCCTCCACCATGTCCTCAGCCTCCACTGCAAGGACAAGTCACAGTGCCCCTCCAGCATACCACATGTGCAGGGCACGGTGGTGTCACGCCGTTCTGCACCTCGTTTTCCTGGGCGAACAGAGTCACACAGTGGAGGAACAGCTCCGTGTGGTTCATCAAGAAATCGAATCCTGGCTTTCTCAGCGACAACTGAAAATTGTAATCATGGTGACCAACAACGTAAAGAACATTGTGTCGGCGCCGTGTCGAGGAAGGCTGAGCCATGCGCCCTGCATGGCACACTTATTCAATCTGGTTGTCAAGCAGTTCCTGAAGTCTTCCCCCCATCTGCAAGACATCCTAAAGATGGCAAGGAAACTTTGCATGCACTCCAGCCACTCGTACACTGCAAAGCACACCCTCCTTGAGCTTCAGCAGCAGAATGGGGTCCCCCAACATAGTCTGATATGCGACGTTTGTACCCATTGGAATTTCACCCTCCATATGTTGGATCAACTATACGAACAGGGAAAGGCCATAAACGATTTCTTTATGATCCAAGCAGACAGGAGTACTCCCCTGTGTAACTTCGATGTCAGCCAGTGGCAGCTCATGCGTAACACCTGCGGTTTGCTCAGGCCCTTTGAGGACGCCACGTTATTTGTCAGTCGCCAGGAGTACTGCTTCATCTCCTGGATCAGATGGTGGTAACAATGGCTGGTCAGGGACAGGAGACGTGGCGCCTAGATCTCCTGGCCACATGAGCCTTATGTGGGCTGAACTGGAAAAGGAGGAGGAGGACATTGGAGCACAGGCAATGTGTAGCGAAATGGGTGGTTTTTCTACTCAGCTGACAGGAGAGGAGGAGAAGAAGCAGCCAGAGGAGCTACAGGGGGGTGAGAAAGACGAGACAGAGGACCCAGACACACCGTGGCAGTATGCAGTGGAGATGGAGGCAGGGAGTCCCTCCGAGTCACTTGCACAAATGGCCCGATGCATGCTCACTTGCTTGCATAGTGACAGCTGAATTGTCACCATTCAGGAGAGGGATGACTTCTAGCTCTCAACCTTGTTGGACCATCGCTACCGGTCCAAAATGGGGGCCTTTTTTACACCCACTGAGAGGGAGGACAAACTTAATTACTACAGAGACATCCTATGTAGTCGGTTTGCCACTGCCTATCTGCCCTATCGTCTATCCTCTCGCAGGTCTTACCGGGGGACCCTCTGCGCTCACGTTCCACTGCCATGGCTGCTGGGGAGAGGGGGGTGGCAGGAGCAGTACTAGCTCCATCAGCAGCAGCCTGAGTCTAGAGTCACAGATGAGCAGTTTTCTTCACCGGCATAGTGAAAAAACTACTCATCAGCAGCAGCAGCAGGTAGACCTGAAGCAGAACCTGAACCAGCAGGTGGTGGCATACTTGGACAGCACCCTGCTACCCCACATTTAATATCCGTTGGACTACTGGGCAGCCAAACTGGATTTGTGGCCGGAACTAAGCGAGTTTGCCCTGGAAAAACTGTCCTGCCCGGCCAGTAGTGTGGCATCAGAGCGGGTGTTTAGTGCGGCGTGGACCATAGTTATCCCAAGAAGAACTTGCCTTTCCACCCAAAATGTGGAGAGACTGTCCTTTGTCAAGATGAATCAGGTGTGGATCAGCCAGGATTTCCACCCACCAATTCCTGATGCAACTGATTAGATCATCCATGCTGCCTCACCCAAACCTTGAAAAAAGAGACCGGTTTCTTCTGGCTACCTGCCTCAGCTACTACTCTGATGCTGCCACTAGTGTTGAGCGAGAATATTCCCATTTCGAATTTTTATCGCGAATATCGTCACTTCGAAAAATTTGCTAATATTTTGAATATAGTGATATATATTCGTAAAAACGAATATTCATTGTTTTTTTTTGTTTTGTTTTTTCATCTGAACCCATTAACTAGTATACCTACCTGCTTCTTGCTTGTGGGCCAATGTGAGAAGGCTACAATATTGTAGTCTGTAGTGAATTAGAATATTCTTCATTATTTAATTTTTTCTCTCTTATGTGAAAAATCAGCAATGTAATAGAATATAGTGCTATATTTTCGTATTTTGGAATATTCTGTATTTTTTTCCATCTGAAGTCATGATTCCTCCCTGCTTAAGTTGCTTTTGGGCCAATGATTGTTCACATGACTTTAGATGGGAAAAAATGACGAATATTCTAAAAAAAAGAATATATAGCACTATATTCCATAGTGCTATAATCAGGTTTTAGAATATTCGCATTACGCGAATATTTCCTTGCCGATTTTTTGCAATCAATAGAATAATCTCGAATACGAATATTCGCGAATATATGACGAATATTCTAACGAATATTTGTGAAATAGGACCAATTCGAATATTGCCCCTGCCGCTCATCACCCTTCCACCCGCCTGATGCCATACATCTGATGCCAAGTGCTCATTTTTTCACTCACCGCTGCAATACCACTTTGTGGTATCATGATGCTGCTGCTGACATCTCCACACTATATCACTTTGCCACTCTGTGGTATCTTGCTGCTGCCATCTCCACACTATGTCACCTTGCCATTTTGTGGTCTCCTGATGCTGCTGCTGCCATCTTCACACTGTGTCACCTTGCCTCTATGTGGTATCCTGATGCTGCTGCCAACTCCACACTCTATCACCTTGCCATTTTGTGATCTCCTGATGCTGCTGCCACCTCCAGACTCGATTATTGTGCCAGTCTGTGGTCTTCTGATTCTGCTGCCACCTCCAGACTCTGTCATTGTGGCACTCTGTGGCCTACTTATGCTGCTGCCACCTCCAGACTTAGTTATTGTGCTACTCTGTGTCCTCCTCCTGATGCTGCTGCTGATGCCGCCACCTTCATACTTGGTCAATGTGCCACTCTGTGGCCTCCTGATTCTGCTGCCACCTCCAGACTTGGTCATTGTGCCACTCTGTGGCCTACTCATGCTGCTGCCACCTCTACACTTGGTCATTGTGCCGCTCTGTGGTCTCCTCCTGATGCTGCTGCTGCTGCCATCTCCAGACTCGGTCATTGTGCCACTCTGTGGCCTACTCATGCTGCTTCCACCTCCAGACTCTGTCATTGTGCCACTCTGTGGCCTACTCATGCTGCTGCTGCCACCTCCACACTCTGTCATTATGCCACTCTGTGGCCTACTCATGCTGCTGCCACCTCCACACTGAGTCATTGTGCCGCTCTGTGGTCTCCTCATGCTGATTCCACTTCCAGACTCTGTCATTGTGCAATTTTGTGGCCTACTCATGCTGCTGCCACCTCCAGACTCGGTCATTGTGCCAGTCTGTGGCCTACTCATGTTGCTTTCACCTCCACACTCGGTCATTGTGCCACTCTGTGGTCTCCTCATGCTGCTGCCACCTCCACACTCTGTCAATGTGTCACTCTGTGGCCTCCTCTTGATGCTGCTGCTGCCGCCTCCAGACTCGGTCATTGTGCCACTCTGTGGCCTACTCATGCTGCTGCCACATCCAGATCTGTCATTGTGCCACTCTGTGGCCTACTCATGCTGCTGCTGCCACCTCCACACTCTGTCATTATGCCACTCTGTGGCCTCCTCCTGATGCTTCTGCTGCTGCCACCTCCTGACTTGGTCATTGTGCCACTCTGTGGCCTACTCATGCTGCTTTCACCTCCAGACTTGGTCATTGTGCCACTCTGTGGAGCAAGAAACAAAGCAAGAAACATAGATTCATTAGATTTTCCTTGATTTATAGTAAGCTTGATTCTAGCTACACTTCCTTCTACTGTTAGAGGACCACAGTAAGTAAGAATCTTATCACTGCTCTATTATTGTATTTTTATTTTCTCTTTTCCTGCGTAATCCCCTTTTAGTATGACTTCCATTATTGACAACGCCGTCCAGTGCACATCTTGTCTGATTTATGCAGTTCTGGAACAGCTGTTCGAGGGTGTATATGTTTGTTCAAAATGTGAGCAAATTACCTGTTTGGAATCGCACATCGAGTCTCTAAACAGGCAAGTTGCAACACTGAAAGCCACTGACAATTTGGAAAAGAGTTTGCTGCTCACTGAGCAAGCACTCTATGGAGCAGATAAGGGGGAGAGTGACCGTGAGGAGGCTGAGGAGAGTGAGGTAGTTAGCTGGGTAACAGTAAGAAAGCGGGGTAGAGGGAAGAGTGCAAGGGAGGCTAGCCCTGATCTGACACACCCCAACAAGTTTGCACAGTTGGCAGATGAGGGGGATGTCAGTTCAGGGATGGCACTGCTGCAGCCGGACACTTCCTCTGCCAGTCAGGGGAATGTCAGCTCCAGTAAGCAGGGGACCAGGAGAGCACGGCAGGCCAGACAGGTGCTGGTAGTGGGAGACTCCATTATTAGGGGAACAGATAGGGCGATCTGTCACAAAGATCGTGATCGCCGAACAGTGTGCTGTCTTCCCGGCGCTAGAGTTCGACACATCGCAGATCGGGTTGACAGATTACTGGGAGGGGCTGGAGAAGATCCAGCAGTCGTGGTCCATATCGGAACCAATGACAAAGTTAGAGGTGGTCTCCTCCTGACTTGGTCATTGTGCCACTCTGTGGTCTACTCTTGCTGCTGCTACCTCCAGACTCGGTCATTGTGCCACTCTGTGGCCTCCTGATTCTGCTGCCACTTCCAGACTCTGCTATTGTGCCACTCTGTGGCCTACTCATGCTGCTTTCACCTCCAGACTCTGTCATTGTGCCACTCTGTGGCCTACTCATGCTGCTGCCACCTCCACACTCGGTCATTGTGCCACTCTGTGGCCTCCTGATTCTGCTGCCACATTCAGACTCTGTCATATCAGAACCAATGACAAAGTTAGAGATAGGTGGAGAGTCCTTAAAAATGATTTCAGGGATTTAGGTCAAAAGCTTAGGGCAAGGACCTCAAAAGTAGTATTTTCTGAAATACTGCCTGTACCATGGAGGTTAACAAGTGGCTCAAGAACTTGTGTAGGAAGGAGGGGTTTGGGTTCCTGGAGAACTGGGCTGACTTCTCTGTCAGCTATAGGCTCTATCGTAGGGACGGGCTGCACCTCAATGGGGAAGAGGCAGCTGTGTTGGGGAGAAAGATGGCTAGAAGGTTGGAGGAGTGTTTACATTATTGGAGGGAAAGATAGTGCAGATAGAGACCAGGGGCGAGGTAGTGTGACTGGGGGAGGAATGGAAGGGGGGACTAGAAAAGTTCAGAATGAAAGGGGTAGGGTAAAAAATATACATAAACCTCTCAAATGTATGTAAACTAATGCCAGAAGCCTGACTAACAAGACTGGTGAACTGGAATTAGTGATGTGTGAGGAGGACTATGACATAGTAGGAATAACTGAGACATGGCTGGATGATAGCTATGACTGGGTAGTTAATATAAAGGGTTACAATCTGTTTGGAAAGGATCATCAAAACCGGAGAGGGGGAGGGGTCTGCCTTTATGTGAAGTCCTGTCTAAAGCCCACATTTCGAGAAGATTTAAGTGAGGGACATGAACATGTGGAGTCACTGTGGGGTAGAAATACATGGAGGCAAAAACAATAATAAATTACTCATAGGAGTTTATTATAAACCACCTAATATACCAGAGTCCACAGAAAATCTATTACTAAAAAAGATAGACGAGGCGGCAAATCATAATGAAGTCGTTATTATGGGGGACCTCAACTACCCAGATATAGACTGGGAAACTGAAAGCTGTACATCCCATAAAGGAAACAGGTTCTTGGCAATAGCCAAAGACAATTAACTTTCCCAACTGGTTTAGGACCCCACTAGAGGGACGGCCATACTGGACTTAGTATTAACCAATAGACCTGATAGAACAACAGATGTGCAGGTTGGGGGACACCTAGGAAATAGTGACCATAAAGTAATAACCTTCCAATTATCCTTCAAACGAGAGTTTCTAAAGGGAGGAACAAAAATACCAAACTTAAAAAAAGTTACATTTAGCCAACTAAGCGAGGCCATAGGCCTAACTAACTAGGACAAAGTCCTTAAAAATAAAAATACAACCACAAAATGGGGGATTTTTAAAAGCATTGTAACATCTAATTGTGAGCGGTACATACCTTATAGGAATAAAAGGCTAAGAAACAATAAGAAACCAATGTGGATAAATAGAACCGTAAAGAAAGCAATAAATGACAAAAAGAAAGCATATAAATCACTAAAACAGGAGGGGAGCCAGGAAGCACTGATAAACTATAAGGAAAAAAATAGAATATGTAAAAAACTAATAAAAACTGCCAAACTAGAGACCGAAAGATTAATTGCCAAAGAGAGTAAAACTAACCCTAAAATGTTCTTCAATTATATAAATGGTAAAAAATATAAATCTGAAGGAGTCGGCCCTCTACACAGCAATAAGAGGGGTGTTGCAGAGAGCGACGAGGATAAAGCAAAACTATTAAATATTTTTTTCTCCACCATATTCACTAAGGAAAATAAACTGCCAGATGAGTGGCAGAATGTAAAAGTAAATTATCCATTAAAAGTGCCCTGTCTGACCCAGGAAGAAGTACAACAGCGACTTAAAAAGATTAAAATAGACAAATCGCCAGGACCGGATGGCAAACACCCCCGTATCCTAAGGGAATTAAGTGATGTCATAGCCAGACCTTTATTTCTGATATTTATGGACTCTATACTGACAGGGAATGTTCCACAGGATTGGTGCATAGCAAAGTTTCAAAAAGGGTCCAAAAACAGAGCCTGGAAATTATAGGCCGGTAAGTTTAACATCATGAGGGATCGGTCATGCCAAACGAATTTAATCATTAAAAGATCTATTTTTGCAGATTACACTAAACTGTATAAAGTAATTAACACTGAAGAGGACAGTTTTCTGCTACAGAGGGATCTGGATAGATTGGAGGCTTGGGCAGAGAAATAGCAGATGGGGTTTAACACTGACACATGTAAAGTTATGCACATGGGAAGGAATAATGCAAGTCACCTGTATGTACTAAATGGTAAAACACTCGGTAACACTGACATGGAAAAGGATCTAGGAATTTTAATAAACAGCAAACTAAGCTGTAAAAACCAGTGTCAGGCAGTTACTGCCAAGGCCAATAAGATAATGGGTTGCATCAAAGGGGGCATAGATGCCCGTGATGAGAACATAGTCCTACCACTTTACAAATCACTAGCCACACCACACATGGAGTACTGTGTACAGTTTTGGGCTCCTGTGAACAAGGCAGACATAGCAGAGCTGGAGAGGGTTCAGAGGAGGGCAACTAAAGTAATAACTGGAATGGGGCAACTACAAGACGACTGAGGGGAGATCTAATAACTATGTATAAATATATCAGGGGTCAGTACAGAGATCTCTCCCATCATCTATTTATCCCCAGGACTGTGACTGTGACGAGGGGACATCCTCGTCTGGAGGAAAGTTTTGTACACAAACATAGAAAATAATTCTCCACGGTAAGAGCAGTGAGACTATGGAACTCTCTGCCTGAGGAGGTGGTGATGTTGAGTACAATAAAGGAATTCAAGAGGGGACTGGATGTATTTCTGGAATGTAATAATATTACAGCTGATAGCTACTAGAGAGGGGTCGTTGATCCAGGGAGTTATTCTGATTGCCTTATTGGAGTCAGGAAGGAATTTTTTCCCCTTAAGTGGGGAAGATTGGCTTCTGCCTCACAGTTTTTTTTTTGCCTTCCTCTGGATCAACTTGTACGAAATAGGCTGGATGGACAAATGTCTTATTTCGGTCTTATATACTATGTTACTATGTTACTCATGCTGCTGCCACCTCCAGACTCGGTCATTGTGCTACTCCGTGCCACCTCCAGACTCTGTCATTGTACTACTCCGTGGTCTCCTCATGCTGCTTCCACCTCACCCCTATGTAAGAGTGGACCATTCTGTGGACTTCTCATGCTGTTCCCACCCTCCCCACTTCATGACTGGTCCACTATTTTGGCTTTCGGTATGGCTGACATCTTCATTTATTTGAAAAGGGAACCAGTCGGCACTCCACTTTATTCCACTTTGCGCGGGAAGGAGCAATCCCCAACAAACAATCTAACAAGATGTCCCAGCAGACGTGTAATTCCAGACTTTACTTCTTTATTTTCATATATAAAAATTACAATCCAGTGGGAGAGACTGGATTGTAATTTTTATATATGAAAATAAAGAAGTAAAGTCTGGAATTACACGTCTGCTGGGACATCTTGTTCGATCTTTATTTATTTGACCTTTCTTCTGATCTGTCAGAAGCAAAGAAAAATGAGACGCACAGCGGATCCTGTCTGTGTAGCAACTGTAAGGCCTGTATGGTCCCATCAGAATTGTCTTATGATTTGGTAGCCAAAAGCAGGAGTGGGTACAAAACACGAAGACATGCAAATATTACATTCACGTGTCATCTCTGTTTTAGTTCAACTCCTGTTTTTTTGGCATTAGCAATACTGATGGATTATTGAGCAAATGCTGACCGAGTGAAGGCGTATGCTCCACAGACAGGATCCATTTTTTGTGGGTTATTGTTCTGATGGATCAGAGGAAGGGCAAATTAATCAGTGACGTCACCACTAGCTTACTGCTGACACCCTCTCCACTCTGTCGGAGGCTCTACTTGTATAACAGTTTAATAGAATAGGTTCTGTAGACATCTATGTGGAATCAGCTGACGAGGGTATAAAAGGACTGCACTTCTTCTTGACACTAACATCTACCTGTAAGGCTGAGTTGATACTTGAGTTATTTGGTCAGTTTTGGCCCCATGACTGCCCAAATAAGTGAAGTATGCAGTGATTCTAAGAGCAACCCCTGTCATCTGCATGTCATACTGACTCACAGTATTATTTCACTACCACAGCAGACTCCCTATGCGTGTTACTGCAAGTACACCCCTATAAAGGCTCTCTGCAACCCGAAAATAGCTGTTTTTAACACGATTTGCAACAAATAAAAAAGGATTGAAGCAAATTCTTCCGAAAAATTCGGCAAACCAGACAAATCAAATTTTTTTAAAATTCGCTCATCTCTACTCATGATATTTGCTGTAAAATTGAAAATAACAAATGTATAATAAAAAAGAAATAAGAAAAGCTTAACAGGAAGCTTGTGAAAATCCCATAGACGGCATTAGTAAACTATGGTAAAAGAAATGAAAGGATTGCATACTCATGTTTCAAGGGGACTAAAAACTACAGTAAAAAAAGTTTTTAAGAATATAAAATAAACACAAAAATATTAAAACCCCAAACCAGCCAATCACCCTTTCCCAGTTTACATATAAAAATAAACAATAAAAATTAACATAATTGGTATTTCCACAACTGAAAATGTCCGAACTGTTAAAATACATTTGATGTGAGCTGTGAAAACTGTAATAGGAAAATAATAATTGTAAATATAAGATATAGTTAAGAAACTACCAATGCAGAATATTGGACCTAAAAATTCGATGTAAACGGTGGGCATTCACTATAAAGCTCTGTATTACTTCAAAATTCATCTAAAAATGGCCGAAACAGAAAGTGAGTACTCTAAATTTAAAATGTATCAAATAGAATTAAGCTTGTAAACTGCACTAAACCATGGAATAAGAGCACTGACTGAAAAAGAGGCATGTTTATTGCCTAACACGTTGGCACTATATAAAGAATATGAAAGGTCGGATGTATAAATTTTGCATTCAGAGTGTTGCAGCCTGATTTTCTTTTTTTCTAATGATACATCCATGTGTGAGAGACTCATTTGCAACAGCATCACCCTTATACTGTGCATATTGCTATCCATTCACAGCTATGAGATCTCTAGCACAGTGCAGGGAGGTTAATTGTCCTGTGTCAGACTCTGTCCCTTTCTATGTCCCACGCTCTGTGTTGTGGCAACATAATGTGCCCTGTGCTGAAAGAGACAGGATTGGGGAGGGGTGGATCTGGCATTGGCTGGCTTTATCTAAGACCCTCTTACACAGAAAGCAATTGGTTTGCAATAGGCATCAAAAATGTGCGCCTTTGATGTTGATATAAAAAGAAGTGAGAGACTGGAGGGGATATGTCCTGGGTGCTGCGGATTTAACCCTCTCACACACAACTCTGAACTCCTCTCATTCCAGAAGTATATACAAATTCATTCTTTCAATGTATAAATAGAGTTTTACATTTGGGCACCTTTGCTTATTTAGAAGACCCGCCAAACATTTCGTAGAGTGTTCACCTGTTTAGCAAAAACACCACATTTTTACACCTCGTGTTCTATTTTTCCTTTATTGCATACTTTGTATTTTACAACTCTTTTTTTTTGGAACTTGCTAGTTTAAGTGCAAGGAACAGGCCACAATCGACCATTTATAGATTATAAAGAGGGATTTGGTAGCATTACAGATTTACCAGAGAAAGTCCTATTCACAGGCTCTTGTACACACTCTGTGTCTTTTTGTGTTCTTTCTATTCTTTCTTGTAATTTTTGTTCAACTTGTAAAAAAAAAGCTGTTAAATCCCCTTTATAGGATCCCCATGTTTAAATCCTTTCAGCCCCCACTGCATCGTCCTTATGCACAAAGGGGCAGACCAACAGGTCAGAACAACTTCATGAATGGCGAGTGATGAGGGAGGCTGGAGAGAGGGAGATTATGCAGTGAGACGGGAGAGAATGATATTAACTCTTAATTAAATAAAAAATACTTTGTTTACACTTTTTTTTGCACAAGTACAATTTTCTGTATAGTGTTTTTGAAATAAAAAAAAAGTTCCTTAATTGCATAATTCCCAGTGTGGATGCACTATGCAGAAATTTGGTCTCCGTTGCAGGGTTTGTTGTTTTTGATGAGTAAAATAATGTCGCATGCATCTTGGTGGAACCCAACAGACCCAATTATATTTATGACGGGGGGAACAAGTCAAAAGATGTGTGAAAGAGCAAAAGAACAGTGGGTGTTTGCTTTGATGAGGTTTGGTCCAACTCATCCCCGATTTGAATTCTAGAGTAAAAAGTTAATGCTTGACAAAAGCCAGTAGGTCGAACAGTTGCATATGTTGGATATGATTTTGTTTCTGCAATAAATTTGGATACCTATTTTTGGACCCAATTATAAGGAATCTGGCAGAGAGTTGTAAAATGCAGATGTGAACAGCGCCTAGTATGTGCATTGAATTCTTTGTTAGTTAAAAAGCTAGACATTTTAATAGTGTCTGCTACATCAGCGCTGATAAACTAGGCTAATGTAGCAGCTACTATACAATGTATGGCACAGTGCCATACATTGTATAGTGGCTTCTACATCAGCCTAGTTTATCAACGCTTCTGCCGGTCTAGATCATTAAAGCAGGAGCTTGGCTCACAGTTGAGCTTCTGCTTTAACAGCCTAGACTGGCAGAAGCCCTGATCTGAGCCATTTAATCCCTTAGATGCCATGTCCAATAGCAACCGTGGCATCTAAGTGGTTTATAGGGAGGGAGCTCCCTCTGTCAGGCATCTCCACCAATGCAAATAATATCGCGGGGTGCCGAAGTCTTAGCATCGCAGCCAGGGGCTTAATGAAGGACTGCCCCAGGATTGCCCACAGTGTATGCCCATCAGGCTGACCCTGATGGTGCCTGTCAGTGTAGCACTGACAGTATAATACACTGTACTGCATAAGCTGCACTGTGTATTATTGAAGCAGTCAAAAGATTTTTTCCCATTCCCCTCCAGAAAGAGTTAATAAAAGTTAATCATTAAGTGATGTGTACCCCAAAATGGGAAAAACTACAACTTGCCCCTCAAGCCCATTTATGACTACATTGATGGAAAAATTAAGTTACAGCTCTCAGTACACGGCGATGAAAAAAAAAAAAAAATGTTTGGTCACTAAGGCCCAAAACAGGCTGGTCACTAGGGGGTTTATTTTATAATTGAAACAACAGTAAGAGTGCTCCACATCTATGAAATATTTTTAATGCCTAGTGAAGTAACACCACATGAGTAATTGACTTAATTAATGATGGAATTAATGATGGTGACCCAACCCAAATATATATTCTAGTCTATACACTGCCATCACACAGAGCCCAAATAAAACTGTATGATAGAGCACCAAAATGCTGTCATTCAGTATCCTAATAATATAGAGCAATACAGAGCCCTCAGTAATTTAGGCACGATACTGATGGTTTTGGTGGGATTACATCCCTGGTGTTCTAGGGTGGTTTAGAGTTTAAGCAATAATACCCTTATTGGTCTAGGTTAATATAGGGGTAAATGGTAATATCCCTGGTAGTCTAGATTGTTTATTAAATTATTATATGCCTACTGTCTAATTGTTGACTTATCTTACCAGGCTCTCGGTTTGTTTGGTGTTCAGCTGTGGAAGCAATCTCAGACAGCTGAGTGATTTTCAGTTTCACTCTGGGCTTAGTGCTGAGACTTGTCCAGGTGATTAGAGGTAATTGCCAGTGCTACCCACTTTAATTCTGCTGGGACCTTTAAGTGTTTAAGCCAGTTGTGTATATAGTGCATTACACAGGTCTCTATCTGAGGGATACACGTGGCATTAAATGTCCTTTGTTACCTGTTTGTAACGAAGATGTGGCCACACATCAGGTCCTTGTCCTTTATAGTGATTCGGAAACAGTCAATAGAAGGCCTTGTGACTTCGACTCTAGAGTAGCACACCACTCACTGGTGACGCTTATCAACTGGACCGTGGCAAAAACTGGAGCAGAGTATGGCAGACAGCAGGTTGGCATTCTACAGTGGCACTCAAGGATTAAGAGGGTTTAGCTGGGCACAGAGACAGCTGGAGTTACTTCAAAGAAGCTCAAGGTCAGGGTCAACTCAGGTCAGTAATAGAGAACGTGCCCATCCTTCCCCAACAGCATGGAACTGTAGAATAAAGCAAGTAAAGCGGGTAAGGCATTGCTTTAAACCTCCTGGTACTTGAAGAAGTCATGCCTGACATCCCACAGACATTGTCTGCATCTGGCCTGGGGCTATGACACCGCTATAAGTATATGTTGTGCTACATAGATGTTGTACAGTGAGAAAACAGCCTTTAATATTGATGATATCGTCACAAATGCAGACCATAACTTTATTGTTTTACTTTTTTCGAAATATGAGGGTGTGAAGATGATATATCTTACTGCACATGCACAAAACAGCTCTGTTTATTGCTTAGCAGGTTGCAGGGAAGGAAAGTTAAAGAGGTTATCCAGGAATGTGATATTGATGGCCCATCCTCCGGATAGGTCATCAATATCAGATAGCTGGGAGTACAATTCCCGACATTCCCACTGATCAGCTGTTTGAAAATACTGCTGTGCTCACCAGAGCTCTGGTGAGTGCTGTGGTCATTTCACAGCTTACCAAACACAGTGGCGTACATTGTATAGCGGCTGTGCTTGGTATTGCAGCTCAGCCTGATTGACTTAGTGACATCACTGGCTTTAGGAAGAGGCCTAAGTGTTCATGGAGCACCGCAGGCTCGTCCAACAGCTGATTAGTGGAGGTCCCAGGAGCCTCTGAGTTTTATATTATAAATGTTGCTGCATTCATGTTTTAGCAAAAATAATATTATAACTTTATTTACTGGATCAGTATGATTACAGCGATACCAAATATATTTAGTTTTTTTTTAACATTTTACTATTTGCACAATAAATATATATATATATATATATATATATATATATATATATTTTAAGAAAATGTTCTTGCATTGCTGCCTCCCAAGAACCATAACATTTTCATTTTTCTTTCTTCAGAGGTACGTAAAAGCTTTGATTTGCGGGGTGCCGATGGGAGGCAGAAGGAGTTCCCTGCCTCTAAACAACTTAGATGCCCGCTCACTATTGACCGCAACATCTAAGGAGTTAAATGGTCTAGATTTGTGACTCTGCTGGTCCGGATCTTTAGAGAAGGATCGTATGAGAGCTGATCCACACTCTCCACAGTGCTAAGACTAGATCACTGTACCAAGGTGACAGCCTAGCCAATACACCGTAAAAAGGAGGGGTTGAGTGAAAGGAGTGGGAAGACATAGTTTACTATGTTACTTACTAGCCACTACTCACAAATTCCACAATAGATATGTCTGTGATCATATCCTTAAAGTGGTTGGCCCATCTCATACATTGATTGCATATTGCAAGGATATCCCATCAATATCAGGTGCGGGTTCCACCTCTTAGGCCCATGGAAAGAGCACCAGGAGTTCACTGCTATAGACATTGTGAAAAGGGCCAAGCAAGCGTGAATGGAGAGTGCACTAGCATGCATGCATGGCCATCTCTGCATTCACTGCTTTGGGACTGCCGAAAATAGCTGGGACATGACTCTGCTATTTTCGTAACTTCCACACCAGTGAATGCAGGCTGAGTTTACATTGCCCTCTCCTTTACTTCTGGGCACCTGTTCTGGAGAACAGGTTCCAGAGGGGGAACCTGCGCCTATCTGACATTGATGGCTTAGGCTAATTTCACACTAGAGTTAATATTTTCTGGTATCGAGATCCGTCATAGGGTCTCAATACCAGAAAAAAATGCCTCCGTTTTGTCCCTATTCATTGTCAATGGGGACAAAACGGAACTGAACAGAACGGAATACTCCAAAATGTGTTCAGTTCTCATACCAGAGAGCAAACCGCAGCATGATGCGGTTTGCTTTCCATCCTGGGATGCGGAGAAAAACGGATCCGTCATGACCCACAATGCAAGCCAATGAGGACGGATTTGTTTTCTCTGACACAATCTGACACAATAAAAAACTGATCCGTCCCCCATTGACTTTCAATGGAGTTCATGACGGGTCAGTCATTGCTATGTTAAAGATAATACAACCGGATCCGTTCATAACAGATACAGACGGTTGGATTATCAGTAACGGAAGTCTTACTGTGAAAGTAGCCATATACTAGCGATATATGCCACCAATATCCGAGATGGGAATACTCCTTCAAGGCGGAGCTTTTCAAACACAGTATTCAAGGATACTTGAGCATAATGACTTTTCTAGCCTGTTAAGAGGCTGCTCCCCTATAGCTATACCAATGTCTCTCTGCAGTGAGGGTTTGCTTCTGGAACAGTTTTTAGTGTTATACCAACAAGTAAGAAATCTGTAAAATGAGTCAAGACTGCAACACTTCACCGTATGTACTCAGAAATCCACCTGCAGTCCAGCTTCAGAAATACATTACTGGATTTAATGAATGGATACATAATTGATAAGCGGAAAGGAGGAGACCTGGAAAGAGGTCCATTTTTCCAAGCTGAAAATGAAAACAGGGAAAGCAGTTATTGATGGAGAAATAGTGTAGATGAAACAGAAAGCAAGCCGGAAGAAGTATGAAAGCCAAAAATGAAATGTTAAGGCGTGCAAGGGAGGAGACAGAGTTAGACGAGAGCTAGGAGACAGAACATCGACATACTTTATTCCCCTCTTCCTTTTGTGTCTGAATTTTGCTGAAAATTGTTAGAAAATCACAGAGCCACAAAAGAAATGACCTCTTGCGGAAAAAAACAGCATTTATTTAGTCTTTCACAAAATGAGGCAGGAAAGGGGTTAAATAAAGAAACACATTATCCACGCACAAGGTGCTTGTGAACAGGCTCCGAAGGCCCCCCCCCCCCCATACATTGCCACCCTTATGAAGAAGAACAGCTTTCTCTCCTCACACAGAACACAAAAGGATCCATAACAAAGGCAGAGAAGCAGCTATTGTTTCATTCAACCATCCCTCATCATCCTACCTCTCCTGAACATGTTAACCCTTCTCACCCCGATCCTTTGTACATGCCGCTCTTCACAAAGCAAAGAAAGAACTCCGTTGGAACAGGCAAGATCAGAAGAGAGGCCAGGGCACAAGGGAAAAGGGTTCCAGATTATCTATGTGTTGGGTTATGATAGGGGCTGAGCTTCATTTAATAAAGGGGTTATACTATGACAGAAGCTCCTCTTGTAGGACAGCTATGACAAGATGTTCTCCTGTGGGCAGATTAGATAATGGTGGAAACATAGGTTCTGTGGAACTTATTCTACTCCAGTGGAGCATCCAGTTTTCTGAAAAAGAATGGCACCAATGTCAAACTTCTCCAATCTATCCCAAATTCCCGAAATTAAATTTTGGGAGCTGCATATTCCTTGACATGCTTGCCTTCAGGAGCTGAGATACTTTTACTAACTATCTTGATCCTAGATTCCCATGATAGCCTCTCATTGCACTGGCAATATTTCATGCACTATTAGATTAACACATCCTTTACACTAAACTAAAAATGGGTTATTATAGGAATCTCTTTAGACAGCATCTGCTTCTTACGTCTCGTTCACATCTTCGTTAGGCAGTCCTGGCTGCCTGATCCAGCACAAACGATGGCTGTCGGGCGGACAAAAAAAACGTTGTCTGGCCAAAACCCATCATTTATGCTAGAAATCAGCCATATCAGCTCTGGACCTTATTACAGCCAATGGGGATCTGGTGGTGAACTAGAGAATCTGGCAATGCCAGATCCCGAGAAATCCAGCAGGTTGCTCCCTGCCAGAACAGCTCACTGGATCTGCTTGACGGAGATGTAATTCTTCACAGACCAGCATTTAGAAGTAAATTAACCCATTTATTGGCAAGAAATACATGAACCATTATTTTATACTATGTGATAACATTTATGATTACCAATACAACTGTCAGTTTGTATACTATGTGCCCTAAAATAAATACATTTATACATTTATAGGATGAATAACAGCGGAGCTATGAGCTGGCGCATAGTTTTGAACTATAATTCGCTGCAGTTTCTGAAATAAAGCATAGTCAGCCTTTCAGGCCATGGATGATTCCACTCCTGCTATACCTTATGGTAAAAATTGCAACTTGTAGCACAATCATGGCATGCACTATAATTTGCAACTTTTTATACCCTAAAATTGGTATAAATCCTTTCATTATTCTGCTCCAAAGTTGTAGGAAAAGATGCTCCATCAATATTATTTTGTGAGGAATTCAAATGCTCACTAAAAAGACATGTGAGGAAAGCAGGTAGGAGCAGTGGCGGATTAACATAGGGGCGTTCGGGTCGGCAGCCCCGGGCCCGGCATCACTGGGGGGCCCAATGCCGACCCGAGCGCCCACATACTGCGGCGGGGCACAGGAGCGCATAGTTCCCTGCCCCGCCGCCGATCAACACCATAGGCTTCAGGCCTAGTAGGCCTGAGGCCTATGTGGTAGTATATTCCCGATGCAGGCGTGCGTGATGACATCATCATGTGCCTGCGCCGGGACGCAGGACAATGAGGATTGCGCGCCTGCGGCCTGCCTCACCATCCCGAACCCAGGTAAGTATTAGCTTTTAGTTGTTGTTGTTTTTCTGTGTGTGCCTTTGGGGGCCAGAGGAGGACATGGGGGCAGTGGGGCGCAGTATAGGTGCAGATTATTACATGGGGGCAAATAATTTCATTGGGAGCAGATTATTACATGAGGGCAAATTACTTCATAGGGGTGCAGTGTGGGGGCAAATTACTTCATGGGGGCAGTGTGGGGGCAAATTACTTTATGGGGGCAGTGTGACGACAAATTACTTCATGGGGGCAAATATTTTCATGGGAGGGCAGTGTGGAGGCGAATTACTTTATGGGAGCAGTATAGGGGAAATTACTATATGGGGGCAGTGTGGGGGAAATTACTATATGGGGGCAGTGTGGGAAATTACTATATGGGGGCAGTGTGGGGAAATTATTATATGGGGCAGTGTGGGGAAATGATTATATGGGGCAGTGTAGGGAAATTATTATATGGGGCAGTGTAGGGAAATTATTATATGGGGGCAGTGTGGGGAAATAACTATATGGGGCAGTGTGGGGAAATTATTATATGGGGCAGTGTGGGAAAAATTATTGTATGGGGCAGTGTAGGGGAAATTACTATATGGGGCAGTGTGGGGGAAATTACTATATGGGGGCAGTGTAGGGAAATTACTATATGGGGGCAGTGTGGGGAAATTACTATATGGGGGCAGTGTGGGGAAATTACTATATGGGGGCAGTGTGGGGAAATTACTATATGGGGGCAGTGTGGGGAAATTATTATATGGGGCAGTGTGGGGAAATGATTATATGGGGCAGTGTAGGGGAAATTATTATATGGGGCAGTGTAGGGAAATTATTATATGGGGGCAGTGTGGGGGAAATAACTATATGGGGCAGTGTGGGGAAATTATTATATGGGGCAGTGTGGGAAAAATTATTGTATGGGGCAGTGTAGGGGAAATTACTATATGGGGCAGTGTGGGGGAAATTACTATATGGGGGCAGTGTGGGGGAAATTACTATATGGGGGCAGTGTGGGGGAAATTATTATGTGGGGGCAGTGTGTGGGAAATTATTATATGGGAGCAGTGTGGGGGAAATTAGGGGCATTGCTATTAGGGGACATTATTTTTGGGGACACTATACAGGTATTATTACCTGGAGCACAATATAGGGTGTTATTATTACTGGGGGCACTCTAGGGGACATTATAACTGCTGTAGACACTATAGGGACCTTTGGGATAATTTATAAAGCTGGTGTAAAGTAGACCTGGCTTAGTAGCCCACAGCAACAGATTCCTCCTTTCATTTTTCGCAGCTCCTCTGGAAAATGAAAGGTGGAATCTGATTGGTTGCTATGGGCAACTAAGCCAGTTCTACTTTACACCAGTTTGATAAATGACCCCAATTATGAGAAATCTAATGTGTCTGTGTAACAAACTCTGTGGAGACGAGATGTGGCGGAAAGAATTTGTCATGCCGTACTAAGTCAAACGGAGGAGAAGAGGAAAGAGAAGGTCTACATGACAGGAGAAGTCCCTGGATGTAAGAGGTATGTGGTGCTGTATTCTCACTACTGTGACCTGCCTCTCATCTTCTCCTCCAAGTTTTTTTTATCATAATCATATGTATTTTAAATTTGGCAACTAAAATTTAAATTTGTCACCTGCAGTCCTATGTAACAGCCCAGATAATAGTCATAACTTTCTTTGTGCAGATAATGTAGCAGATGTTCCATGCAGTCCTATGTAACACCCCACATAACGCAATAGTTCACTGTGTTATGTGGGGTGTTACATAGGACTGCAGGTAACATCTATGACATCTGTACTCAGAGAGTTATGAGATGGTGGGGGTATGATTCCTGGCACCCCCGCCAATCCGTTGTTTGAGGAGACCGCGATGTTCCAGTGAGCGCCGCAGCCTCTTTGCTACTTAACAAGCACAGCGCTGTCCATTTGATAGCAGTGTGCTTGGTATTTCAGATCATCCCCAATCACTTAGATGGGACTGAGCTACACCTAGACCATGTGAATGATGAATGTGATGTCATATGGCCTAGAAAGAGACTGTGACGCTCACGAAGCACCGCAGCCTCTTCATACAGAAAAAAATTAAACTAAAATGGATAGAGGGGCCCGAGTTGGGTAGACAGCCCCGGGGCTATCATGCACTTAATCCGCCCCTGGGTAGGAGTACTTTAAACGGGCAGCATGGTGGATCAGTGGTTAGCACTGTTGTCTTGTAGCATTCCTGGGCTTGAATCCCACCAAGGGCAATATCTGCATGAAGTTTGTATGTTCTCCATATGTTTGCCTGGGTTTCCCCAAGGTACTCCAGTTTCTTCTCACACTCCAAAGACATACTGATAGGGAACTTAGATTGTAAGCCCCACTGGGAACAGTGAGAGAGGATAATGTCTGTAAAGTACTGTGGAATATGTTGGTGCTACCAAGCAAGAGAGATAAAATATTCTGGGACAATTCCTTTTTGTTGGATGTCCCACTGATGGGATTGCCAATCTGCCATCAAGCAGCTGTAGATTGTAGAGTAACCAGGCAGCAAGTGTTCAATATCCCTGTAGCAACACAGACAGAAGAATGAAGTTTCCGATGATGCTCATTGAAATCAAATAACTTTTGGTATTATGTAGAGATATGCAAGGGCCTCGAGAAAGAGAAAAAGAGAGAGCAGGGATCTCTCTGCAGCTGCTCTCTTCTCCCACCAATGGAAGTTATAAATAAAGCACTCACCACTCTTATCCCAAAATGATCTAATAGGGTATATTTATGAGATGGATTCTCACAGCTACATTGTTCAGTATTTCTGTACATGTGCTTCTGTCAGCTAAATTGGATGACATCCCCTATGAAGGGACAGTTGCCCAGGGCCTCAATTTCCAAGGGGACTCTGAAGAATGGGAGGAAAGCATTCAGCAGCACAGTCCCACAGAGATACAAAATGTGTCTGGACCTTTCAGCTTCATGAAACACCAGTACATTGTAGGAACATGGAGTGGTGGTCAACCTATTGCATATGGAGTATTTAACCCTAGACCCGTTCTCTACTCTAGACCACCAGGGATGTCTATATTAACCCCTTTAGGATCTTAGTCTACCAGAGATGTCCCCATAAAACCCTCAACCACCCTGGAACACCAACTATGTTACACTTACCAGGTCCAGACCACTACAGATTTCTTTATTAACTATTCACCATCATAAATCAATGAAGATGTGTACATTAACACCATCACTGCCATGGACCAGCATGGATGATTAACCTCTTTGTGACCAGCGATTTTTTCAGTTTTTGCCTGTCCATGTTTAAGCAGCCATAACTTTTCTATTTTTGCATTGACACAGCTGTGCAAGGCCTAGTTTTATGCAGGAGAAAATGCATCTGTTTTTGGTGCTGTTCTAGAGTATACATAAATTGCTTTGTAATTTATATACATTTTTTTGCATTGCAAATATAAAAAACAGATTTTTGACATTGCTTTTTTTAACTTTATTGATAAAGGGCTTGTCCGGGTTCAGAGTTGAACCTGGACAAACCCACATTTTTACCCATGCAGCCCTCCTGACATGAGCATCGGAGATTTCCATGCTCAGTGCTCTCCCTTGCCCTGTGCTGTATCGGGCAAGGGCTGTTTGTTTATATTTTCACACTGCTAAGTGGAGGCTTCCGCCCAGCAGTCCCTATAGAGAGCCCGGTATGTGACTGGATCTCTATAAAAAGCCTTTGCCCTGCGGGATTCATATTAGGGGGGTGCCTAGGTGAAGCCAGGGGCGTAGCTATAGGAGGTGCAGAGGTAGCAGTCGCTACAGGGCCCAGGAGCCTGAGGGGGCCCAAAGACCCTTGTGCCACATAAAAAGACACCAAATTTGGCATTTTGGGGGGTGCTGTTTCAATTTTTGTCTCTGGTAGCACAAAGGCAATATGCTTCCGTGCCCCTGGCCACAAAGATGAAGGCTGAACTCTTGCACCAGGGCCCATGAGCCCTTAGCTTTGCCCCTGGATGAAGCCGAACCCGGAAAACTCCTTTAATACTGTATATATTTAACACCAAATACTCTGTTAAATGGGTTGTTCAGGTTCTTTTGGTCATGTGTATACCTAATAAGTGTAGTTATTTTCTCTTTTAAATGAAGTATGCGCAATAAAATGTATTTTATGTAAATTAATCGCTTATTATTTTTTCAAACTTTTTTATTTACATTTTTTTAATTACAATTTTAAATACAGTTTTTATAATCCCATTAAGGAATTACTGTCTTACAAAATGATTTTATATTTATAATGTATTAGCACATTCCATAAACTCCTGAATGCTAATATATTATTCTCTGTGTCTCTATGGCACAGGCCGTGGTTACTGCAACACTAGTGTGCCCTAAAAGCAGGTTTACTGAACATACAGTCTTGGGGTCCTTTCTATGGCTCTAGGGCTGACTGCAGAGGGATTACCCAGCCTCTGATCAGATCACTGAGACTCAGGCGTGTACTGGCCATAGACCGTACAGGGAATATTCCCAGTGGGCTAATGCCCAGGTGGCTGCCCGCACCCTCCTCACTGCCGTCGGCCGTGTACATAATGATTTGATGCACTAAGTATTAAGTAATGCTAGGAGCACCAGGTACTTATGCACCTGGCCAACGGCCACAGCTGCCTTCCTGAACTCAACTGTATCACTGTCCTCATGGGGCCACTTTTATTTTTTCTTCCAGGGCCACTTTAAGTTCCCAGTCCGCCCATGCCGAGACCCAATCAGAGGGGTAAATCCCCTTTGATCATGCTGTAGTCACAGAGTGTGTCAATCAAAGGGTTAACAGTTGGGACTGGAAATACTGATGATCCTGGTTGTAGAGCAAAAGTTAGTTTAAGTTCATTTGTAGAGCAGGAGTGCTCACAGAAGTACTCATGGCCTTCTAAAATAGTGACTACAAAAGTCAATAGGGGGGTCCTTAATGGGTTAAACTCTTCAACACCCAAGATCATAAATACCACTACCACTAACTCCTTTACCATCCTAGAATAAAATTGCACCATAAAACCATCCAGTATTATTTAGTTATGTTTGGTGTTTTGGGATCTGGGGGGAGAACATGGTGGGAAATGGCACTTCATAGGTTGGAGGGAGAGAAATGGCAGGTCCACTCTATCCATACCACCATTCTAGGGTTGCACAAGGTATTGAAGTATCGATACCCAATCAATACTTTTAGACCCAGATCGAATTAATACCGGGATTTGCCACTAACCGACACTAGGCTTGCGCTCCTGCGCAGCCTAGTATCAGATAGAAGACATGGCACTCGCCGCTCTCAGCACGCCCCATGTTCTCCTCAGCAGCACAGTGGAGAAGAAGGCAGTCTTCCCCTCCCCACTGTGCCGCTGCTGCTGCTACCAATGAGAAGAGAGAGGGGAGGATGAGGGGAGGTGCCTGTGACCACTGCGCCACCAATGAAGATAATTAACTGTTAATACAAGTGTAGGATACGGGTGCCGGCAGTAGTTTCATATACCCGACAACCGACCTCTATGACAGGACGCTGCAATCCACGGCAATTAACTCCTCAGGTGCTGCACCTGAGGGGTTAAATACTGCGGATTGCAGCTCCCTGTCATAGAGGTCGGATACCGGGTATGTGAAACTACCGCGGCCACCCGCATCCTGCACTTGTATTAACCCCTTAAGGACACGGCCATATTTCACCTTAAGGACCAGGCTATTTTTTGTATTTCTCAGTGTCACTTTATGTGTGAATAACTTTAAAACGCTTTTACTTATCCAGGCCATTCTGAGATAGTTTTTTTTCTTCACATATTGTACTTTATGACACTGGTAAAATAATTCATTTTGATTTATAAGAAAATACCAAATTTGCCAAAAATTTTGAAAAATGTTCAGGTTTCCAAGTTTTAATTTCTCTACTTCTATAATACATAGTAATACCGCCAAAAATAGGTATAACTTTACATTCCCCATATGGCTACTTCATGTTTGGATCATTTTGGGAAAGCCATTTCATTTTTTGGGGACATTACAAGGCTTAGAAGTTTAGAAGCAAATCTTGAAATTTTTCTGAAATTTTCCAAAACCCACTTTTTAAGGACAAGTTCAGGTCTGAAGTCACTTTGTGATCCTTACATATTAAAATCACCCAAAAATTCTAGAAATTACACCCTTTAAGGTATTTAAAACTGATTTTAACCCATTAGGTGTTCCACAAGAGTTAATGGCAAATGGAGATAAATTTTCAGAATTTCGATAATTGTTTGGCAAATTTTCCATTTTAATCCATTTTTTCCAGTAACAAAGCTAGAGTTAACAGCCAAACAAAACTCAATATTTATTGCCCTAATTCTGTAGTTTGCAGAAACACCCCATGCGTGGTCATAAACTGCTGTATGGCCAAACGGCAGGGCATAGAAGGAAGGGAACGCCATACGGTTTTTGGAAGGCAGATTTTGCTGGACTGGTTTTTAGACACTATGTCCCATTTATAGTCCCCCTGATGCACCCCTACAGTAGAAACTCCCAAATAGGGACCCCATTTTGGAAACTACGGGATAAGGTGGCAGTTTCGTTGGTTCTATTTTAGGATAAATATGATTTTTGGTTGCTCTATATTACATTTTTGAGGCAGGGTAACAAAAAATAGAAATTCTGAAATTCACTCTCCATTTGCCAATAGCTCTTGTGGAACACCTAAAGGGTTAAAAAAATTGTAAAATCAGTTTTGAATACCTTGAGGGATGTAGTTTCTTAGATGGAGTCACTTTTTTGAAGTTTCTACTCTAGGGGTGCATCAGGGGGGCTTCAAATGGGACATGGTGTCAAAAAACCAGTCCAGCAAAATCTGCCTTCCAAAAACCATATGGCGTTCCTTTCTTTCTGTGCCCTGTCGTGTGGCCACCGTCGGCACAATATCATTCAGGGCTGCAGGGGAGGGGGGGTTTAAAAATCACGGTTTTAGGCATTTTGAAGTTTCTGATCCCCGCAGCCACGCTGTTTGACATGTGGTTTGCAGCGATTGCCAATATGGGGGGGGTCACAGGACCCCCCTCGGCATTGTAACAAGGTACCTGCTGAATGATTTCCGATCACCGCCAGCCGAGCAGAGGTGATCGGTAGTACACATGACGTACCGGTACGTCATGTGTCCTTAAGTACCAGGACACCATGACGTACCGGTATGTCATGTTTCCTTAAGGGGTCAATAGGTTAGTTATCTTCATTGGTGGCGCAGTGTGCCCCCGCCCCAACCCCTCCAGTATTATCTTCATTGGTGGCAGTGGCCACAGGGTCCGTCCCCCCCTCCACCTCCTCATTGGTGGTGCAGTGGCAATTCCTATCAGAGCCCCAGCAGTGTAATCACGGGGCTCTGATTGGTTACCATGCTAGTCAGGAAGTTACCGAAGCCCTGGCTGCCATGTTAATCTCCCTGCTGCCATGTGCACAAAGCACAGGGCAGAAGGGAGAGTGTAAGCTCCTATTCACCTTAACAGAGCTCTATAAGGGTGGATAGGACAAAGGACTAAAAGATCCCAAGTTCTAGCCCCCTAAGGGGGCTAATAGTTATTAAATTGGGTCACTGTCACTAGTGGGGTACCTCAGGGGTAACCATTGGGCCCTATTCTCTTCAATATATTTATTAATGATCTTGTAGAAGGCTTGCACAGTAAAACATCTATTTTTGCAGATGAACTAAACTGTGTAAAGTAATTAACACTGAAGAGGACAGTTTTCTGCTACAGAGGGATCTGGATAGATTGGAGGCTTGGGCAGAGAAATGGCAGATGAGGTTTAACACTGACAAATGTAAGGTTATGCACATGGGAAGGAATTATGCAAGTCACCCGTACATACTAAATGGTAAAACACTCGGTAACACTGACATGGAAAAGGATCTAGGAATTTTAATAAACAGCAAATTAAGCTGCAAAAACCAGTGTCAGGCAGTTACTGCCAAGGCCAATAAGATAATGGGTTGCATCAAAAGGGGCATAGATGCCCGTGATGAGAACATAGTCCTACCACTTTACAAATCACTAGTCAGACCACACATGGAGTACTGTGTACAGTTCTGGGCTCCTGTGAACAAGGCAGACATAGCAAAGCTGGAGAGGGTTCAGAGGAGGGCCACTAAAGTAATAACTGGAATGAGGGATCTACAGTACCCTGAAAGGTTATCAAAATTAGGGTTATTCACTTTAGAAAAAAGACGACTGAGGGGAGATCTAATATCTATGTATAAATATATCAGGGGTCAGTACAGAGATCTCTCCCATCATCTATTTATCCCCAGGACTGTGACTGTAACGAGGGGACATCCTCTGCGTCTGGAGGAAAGAAGGTTTGTACACAAACATAGAAAAGGATTCTTCACTGTAAGAGCAGTTAGACTATGGAACTCTCTGCCTGAGGAGGGGATGATGGTGAGTACAATAAAGGAATTAAAGAGGGGCCTGGATGTATTTCTGGAGTGTAATAATATTACAGGCTATAGCTACTAGAGAGGGGTCGTTGATCCAGGGAGTTATTCTGATTGCCTGATTGGAGTCGGGAAGGAATTTTTTTCCCCTTAAGTGGGGAAAATTGGTTTCTGCCTCACAGGGGTTTTTTGTCTTCCTCTGGATCAACTTGTAGGAAACAGGCCGAACTGGATGGACAAATGTCTTTTTTTGGTCTTATATACTATGTTACTATGTAAATAAAAAGCAAAAGAAAAAAAGTTAAAAAAACACACCAAAATATTAAGTTTAAATCACCCCCTTACTTAATTTTACATATAAAATATATAAACAATAAAAAAATAAACATATTACATATCGCCACGTCTAAAAATGTCCAACCTATTAAAATATAAAAAAATATCTCCTATGCAGTGAATGCCGTAACAGAAAAAAAAAAAACGTGCGATTCACCTTGTCCCCCCAAAAAATAGGATAGGACTGTTCTCTTATGGGCCGGATGTTCTATAAAATGCAGAATGCATGCGTCTTTTTTGGTGTTTTATTTTTTTCACGTGGTATCGAGTATCGCAATACTTTTTCATGGTATTAAAATCAAATCAAACTTTTGGTATTGTGACAGCCCTATAAACAGTGACAGTCCTATAAAACTGAGCCCAGCCCTTATCTTACAGTCTGCTGGGGAAAAAAACAGCATTCCTGGATGTTCTAATCCTGGGTAAAATATACATTCAGTGCACTATTTTCCCTGCTGTGGGCTCCCAAGCGGCATTATTTGGAAATTTGATGGCCAGAATATATTGACTCTATATGGCATTGGAGGCCTTATGTGGGTTGTGATATAGGCCCCATAAACATTTGCTGGTCTGCAGATTTATCTAATATGCATGGCCAGATTTACAAAAAATGTGCATGACATATAAGTTCCAAATATGCTGTTAGCGACTTGTGACCTTGAATGAGTCAGTTTGCTTCCTTATATCCCTGGCACGAAGAAGAATCGCAAGCTTACCTTCACAAGAAAACTGCCAAATAAACTGAATAATGAAAAAAAACTGTAAATCCTTTAAATAACAAGTGAAATTGTATAAAGGAGAAAAAATGCATGGTTAAAAAAAAGAGGAGGCTGAAAAAAATAAGGCATGAGAGAATGGAACACGAGAAGAGCAAAATGAAAAAAGCAGAGAATGATGGAGGGGAAGAGATAAGGGAGATGACAACTACAAAGAATGATGGAGCAGACTGAGAAAGGAGAGAGACGAGTGGTGTGCAACCGAACTGAAGGAGGGAGAGCTGAGCTGTGCAGCATCAAGAAACGATGGGAAGAGGATGGAAAAAGCATGTAAATGAGGAAGCAGGAGAGGCCCTACAAAGAGGTAGATTCTACAGCAACGGAATTAGGGGACAGTAGAATGGAAGTAGCATGAGAGGAGGGGGTGCAGCAATGTGACTGCAAGTGTGCCCTGAGAGGTAAAATATAGAACTAGTAGATAAAGAATATGAAATAAATGTCTTATAGTAGGTGATGTGACACAACCGTGTCATTTTTTCGGTCTGCAAACCACTGATCCACAAAATACAGATGCAGTCCTTGCGCCGCCCATTTTTTCTGTGGACTCATGCGTCCATGTTATGTATTTTGCAGACACCTTTTATGCTTTTACGGAACAGATACACGGATGCGATTGTGTGTTTCCTGCATCCATATGCCCGTTCCGCAAAAGGCTAGAATATGTCCTACACTTGGCCACAAAATGTAGACCATGGACCCACTGTAGTCAATGAGTCCACAAAAAATGCAGATGCAACACGGATGCGGTCTGCATTTTGTGGGTCCGAAATTTGCTGAACGCAAAATACATACAGTTGTAAGCATGAGGCCTAAGAGGAGATACCTCCCAAACAAACTTGCCATCCTCTATCATGTTTTTTTAGAAACAACATAGTGACACCTTGAGCAGAGCTATAGAACAATATCACAGGGGACATAATGCAGGACAGTAGTCCATAGTCAGCAGCAGTATATAGGGGGCTGTACAAAGGTATAACTTAAAGCTCCTAGGCCACAACACAGAATCTGTAACTGCCCCCCTCCCATCTACCACATGTCATTTATAATACTAGAGTCTTCGAATGTGATAGAGGGGTTCCCCAGACACCAGGCCTGGGTTCAACTGCTTTCTCCCCCCATTGCAATACCCTTGGGGCTGCAGTAGAAATCTCAGAGTTGCACTCTATGGGAAAAGAAGGGGGTTAAAACGACACCATATAAATGAAATGTATGAGCAAAACAGGACAATTTGTATCGCTTCAAAGGAAGGTTCAAGGAATCTATAGGAAGAAAAAAATGACACTTATAGTTCCTGGATGGCTACTAATTTCATCTATGATGGCAACTGGAATTTAAAGAACAGTAAAATATATGGCATGAATAAAAGTGACCAGTTTGATATGTAGCTATAGCTAAAGTAGTTACATACCTATCATGGTCAAGAATGGTGCTCAACAAGAGCGAGCAAGTGAATTACTGAAGGAGAAGGAAGTGAATATTTAGGTATGTTAACGTGTAATAACTTAGGCTAGGGTGACTGAAAAAAGATGAAATAGAGAACAGAATACTAATACATGTGGCAGTATTTTGTCCGGCACAATGCTGGTACCCATACCAGAACCTCAACAGTCCCCATTATAGTCAGTGAGATCCGTTGGGCTCCGGCAATGTCCAGCATATGCTGGATCCAGCAATTCTGGTATTCTGTTCTTGCGCTGGAGCAGAATACCAGAATTTGGCTTGGGATATGCACTTAGCCATAATGGAAATTGGTGTGCCTTAAGATACAACAACATGCACCAACATTTGGTACCAAGTAGGAGTGCTGCTACACCTTCACGTTTTTTGATACAGTTTTTAAGGACAATATCAGGAGTGGATTCAAAAAAGTTTAGAATTATTATTTCTTCTTTATACTTTCTCTCTTTTTTTGTTAGAATACAGCAACAGCTGCACCTTAATGCTGGAGGAACTATATTAAGCTGACAGTAGATGGCGCTGTGTTAGGCATCACTGTTTATTCAAGTACAGTTATTCCAGAGTATGTACTGTCTGGTGATGATGTTATCTCTGGTAGTCTCCATCTTGATGATGTTACAGTTAATAGTTGCTGTTTTAAAGTAAAGTAAATCAATTCTTTGTTCTTCCACAATGTCTGAGCGTTGTTCATAGACGCGGCAAATACAGCAACACCTATGATCCACAACTGATTTTAGCTTCAAAAACTGCATCAAAAAACCTGAACATGTGGCCGCTCCCTGGGGTAAAGTTTGACAAAAGTATCTAGCTGTGCACCAAACTTATTATCCAGCATGAGACAATGTAATATATTTGGTGCATCTTTAGACTGCTTGCCTAAAGGCAGGCATACACATTCGATAGGCGTAGGTTCATGGTTGAACAAACAAACAATCATCTGGTGAATGTTCCTTTCACATACACAGCCATGCACATTTTAGTCAATATTGGCTCTTACAGTTGTTCAAACTGGCCATACACGTTCAATGAAAACAGGCGACTGATGAATGATCTTTGTAGGAACCGTCTTTCAAGGAAAGATCTTTTGTCCACAAACAATCTTTCTTTGAATGAGAGATATTATGTCCAACAGTCAGATGGAAATTTCAAATATGGGCAACTACTTTTCAGAAAATAATGGTCTGCCATTGGTCGGCTATAGTGAACACTCGTTGTTAAAATTCACCTAAGGAATGATCATTTTGGTTGAAATTGCCTGTTGTGATCAACTTTAGACTAATATGTATGGCCATCTTAAGTTTCCACTGTCTGCATTTTAGGCGGACTTAGAAAATCTGCCCTAGTGTATGCAGGGTCAGAGTAAATGAAATAATAGTATGTATAATAGTAATGTTTGCTTATACAGTGGTTAAAATGTACAGAAAAAATGAAGTAATATGTAGTTGTTGGTGAAAAATATTGCTGTAGGATATTGTGGATTGGACTAAACTGTACTAAATAGGGAGGTATACCAACTTTCAGAGGCAAAAGTACAATTCTCCAGACCTAGGGGTATATGCAAGGTTTGGTTTGTTATGTAATGTTTGTAATGTTATGTCATGTTTGCATTGTACACAGCAGATGAAGTATAGTTGCCATCTGAAATGGGGGTAGCCATCCCATTCCTCCCTTCTTAGAAGGAGTGGGCTGGTCCTACTTCCTGCCAGGAGGGGGGGAGTCTTAGATAGAACAGTAAGGAGTGAAGACGCATATCCTATTCTGAAACTCATAGGGCCTTAGGGATCAGAGAACCAGAGATATACTGCAAAGCTACAGTGTTACAGCAGAGTGATCAGCAACTATAGCTATCCAGACCCTGCTGCAGGTGAGGGACTACGGCTCAAACATCCATCACCTAGATTACAACTAGGTTAGACCAACTCAAAAGTCTCTATAACACAGTGGACACAGTTAGCCAGAAGTTCAGATGAGAAATGTCAGCAAGATATCATACCAGAGGTGCCATTATCAGTTACTTTGTCAGCCACCTTACCGCATCATCTGGGAAGAGAAATTGCACCATATATAACTACTGTTGGATGTACGACAACTTCTATTTTGCATCTAGTAAAGAGAGACTTTTATTATTCTACTTTTGGCCTGATTTCTAAAACCTCTATTTCCCTACACTGAATCCCAAGGAGCAACATCCTAAGAGAGAACAGCATGATGCCTCATCTCATCAGAGCCGTTACCACACCCATCCTCTGCACCGACTCCTCAGTGGCTTGCTGCAGAAGCTCCTGAAACCCTCCCCCCATCTACCATGTGTAATTTAAAATACCAGTGGTTTCTCAAGTTGCACAAGGGCCTATAGTTCCCACAGGTCCCAGGGCCTAGGTTCAAACGCTACTTCTATTTAGTGCAAAAGACAATGTCAACTTAATAACAAAGATCAGTGGATAAACATGAAGGCACATTCAACCAGCCTTTCTAATGCATGAAGCCTCATATCAGTGGATGTGTGAGAAGCATGTTACTATGGAATACATAGGTTGGAACATCTGTATTGTTGTATATCTAGTTCCATATATGAATATATATGTCCTATATAAGGACTTTGCATTTCACATATATATTGTGGGTTATAAAATAACACATCTCAATCAAGAGTCATATCAGGACATTTAAAATATTACTTGTAATGGTGCCTCTAATGCACAGTTTGTGCACGTACCTGGGACTGATAGATTGCATGCTTGTTTAACTGGGCATATCAATATTGAATTGAAAATCACACACTGCATACACTGAACATGAGAGTATGTAGTTTCATGCAGATTATAGTGATAGAGCTAAGAGGGAATTCATCAAGCCTTGCACTCCAGAATACTGGCTTCAAAAGGTTGCAAAATAGGACTCAGCAACTTTTTGGGCTTATTTGCACAAACACTTTGCAATAGTGTGCATTTTTCCACCACTCAAGTTTTGAAAAGTGGGTATAGTTATAATGCTGATCAAGCTAATTTGGACAAAATTCACAAAAATCATACAGACTCAAACAGACTCCTATAAAAATAAAATATACTAACCAGTATACATTTGTATATAGTTGTTTTATAAATGTAAGTCGACTGTTCAAAAGCATCAAAATTTATGCCAAAAGTATTCTCTTAGGACTTATTGACATTGGTAGGGTTGAGCAAACCGTGGTGAGCGCGGTGACGTCATTGCAGGTCCTACTAAATAGAGATAAAAGCTGCTGAAAGAAGATCCTTCTATCTTCATTCAGCAGGACCTGCGATGACGTTACCGCGCTCACCACGTGATGAGCGCAGTGACGTCATCACAGGTCCTTTTGCAGGTCCTGAAGAAAGAAGAGGATACCAGCTGCGCAATCAAATAGATGAGGTGAGGTTTTTTTTTATTATTTTTAACCCCTCAATGGCCATTTTATTTAGCATTCTATCTTAAGAATGCTAATATTTTCTTTTATAGCCATGTTATAATGGAAAATAATAAAGTGAAGTTCAGCCGAAGTTCGGCCAAACCCGGCGAACCTGAACTTCACCGAGTTCGCTCATCCCTAGACATTAGTGTTGGAGGCTCCATTCAGGGTTTCCTTCACAGACTCCTTCACAAACAGTGAAAAGTCCTGCATGTAGGAGTTTATGTCTTATAAAAAGCTGACTTGTGAATTGAAAACAAACAGACCCCATTATAGTCAATAGAATCTGTTTGACCAAGTATGGGTCAGATACAGCACCTTGAAAAAGTATTCATACCCCTTGAACTTTTCCACGTATTTTCACTTTACACCCACAAACTTAAATGTATTTTATCGGGAATTAATGTGATACACCAACACAAAGTAACAAGTACGTGTGTAGTAAAACGAAAATGATACATGGTTTTCAAAGTGTGGCCTGCATTTGTATTTAGCGCGCTGTACTCTGATACCCCTAAATAAAATCCAGTGTGACCAATTGCTTTCAGAAGTCACCTAATTAGTAAATAGAGTCTACTTAAGTGTAATTTATTTTGAGCATAACTACAGTTGTTTTATGAAGAGCCCAGAGGTTTGTTAGAGTACATAAGTGATCAAACAGCATCATGAAAATCAAGGGACACACCAAGCAGGTTTATGTCATAAAAATAATATCCCAAGCTCTAAACATCTCAATGTTCAATCCATTAGCCAAATATGAAAGGAGTATGACACAACTGCAAACCTAACAAGACATAGCCGTCCACCTAAACTGACAGCGCAGGCAAGGAGAGCACTAATCAGAGAAGCAACCAAGAGGCCAATGGTCACTCTGGAAGAGTTGAAGAGATCCACAGCTCAGGTGGGAGAATCTGTCCAAAGGACAATTATTCGTTGTGTACTCCACAAATCTGGTCTTTATGGAAGAGTGACAAGAGGAAAGCCACTTTTTAAAGCAAGCCAGAAGATGTCCCGTTTGCAGTTTGCACAAGCCATTTAGGAGACACAGCAAACATATGGAAAAAGATGCTCTGGTCAGATGAGACCAAAGTTGAACTTTTTGACCTAAATGCAAAACGCTGTGTGTGGTGGAAAACTACAGTTGTGTTCAAAATTATTCAACCCCCACTGAAATTGAGTGTTTTGGCCAGTTTGACATTGATTTTGATCATTTCAGTCATCTTGTTTACAATTAAATCAAAGAGGCACTTGTAAGTCAGACAAATATAACATAACATTTATAATGAAATAACCACAAATGTCTTTTCTGTGCTCACATCATTATCAGTTTTATTCAACCCCCAATTGACATTCAATCTTAGTACTTAGTACAACATCCTTTTCCAGTTATAACAGCTTTTAAACGTGAAGCATAGCTTGACACAAGTGTCTTGCAGCGATCTACGCGTATCTTCGCCCATTCTTCATGGGCAAAAGCCTCCAGTTCAGTCACATTCTTAGGCTTGTGCGCTGCAACTGCTTTCTTTAAGTCCCACCAGAGGTTCTCAATCGGATTTAAGTCTGGTGACTGCGATGGCCACTTCAAAATGTTCCAGCCTTTAATCTGCAACCATGTTCTAGTGGACTTGGAGGTATGCTTGGGATCATTGTCCTGTTGAAAGGTTCAACGTCTCCCAAGCCTCAGGTTTGTGACGGACTGCATCACATTTTCATCCAATATCTCCTGGTACTGAAGAGAATTCATGGAACCTTGCACACGCTGAAGCTTCCCTGTACCTGTAGAAGCAAAACAGCCCCAAAGCATGATTGACCCCCCGCCATGCTTCACAGTAGGCAAGGTGTTCTTTTCTTCATAGGCCTTGTTCTTCCTCCTCCAAACATAGCGTTGATCCATGGGCCCAAACAGTTCTAATTTTGTTTCATCAGTCCACAGAACACTATCCCAAAACTTTTGTGGTTTGTCCACATGACTTTTGGCATACTGCAGTCAACTCTTCTTATTCTTTGGAGACAGCAAGGGGGTGCACCTGGGAGTTCTGGCATGGAGGCCTTCATTACGCAGTGTGCGCCTTATTGTCTGAGCTGAAACTTCAGTACCCGCATCTGACAAATCTTTTTTCAGTTCCTCAGCAGTCACACGGGGACTTTTCTCCACTTTGCGCTTCAGGTAGCGCACAGCAGTCGAAGTCAGCATCTTCTTTCTGCCACGACCAGGTAGCGTTTCAACAGTGCCCTTTGCCTTGAATTTGCAAATGATGCTTCCTATGGTGTCTCTTGGTATGTTTAACATCTTTGCAATCTTCTTATAGCCATTGCCATTGCCCTTCCTGTGAAGAGAAATTACCTCTTCTCTTGTCTTCCTGGACCATTCTCTTGACTTCACCATGTTTATAAACACACCAGTAAATGTCCAGAAGGAGCTGAGTATCACAGTCATTTTACATCTGCCTAATTGGTGCTTATTATGCTTGATTGCTGCTCCTTGACATCCAATAGATGTTTTCAATACCTGATCGAAAACATTTGAATGAACCTCTGTTCTTAAGGGTGGTAGTCTTTAAGGGGTTGAATAATTGTGTCAATGAAGAAATCACAAAAAAAACATTTAATACTGTATTACAAAAACAATTAATGTCATTTTAGTTGCATTTGGTTCTTTAAAAAGTCCTTGTAAGATTTCATTCTGAACACAATTACAAATGTACACTAAATTCCCTAAAACCCTTTACAGCATTGGGGGTTGAATAATTTTGAACACAACTGTAATACTACACATCACTGTGAACACACCACGCAGCAACAGAGGCCACAGATCGGAACAGGCATGTGGCCTGCACTGCAGACGGCAGTGGGGGAATAGGAGTGAGGTGTTTTTTTGTTTATCTTTTACCCTAAGCAATGGCCTACTAGGGGCACCAAGGAAGGGGACTGGGGAGCATCATATATAACTGGCACTACAGGGGGGAGGGGGATGCATTATATACTGGTACTAGGGTGGGGGGAAACATTATATACTGGCAGTAGAATAAAGGGGGGCCATTATATACTAACAGTAGGGTGGGGGGCATTATATACTTATCATCATTGGGGTGACTATTGCTAATTAGGGCAGTCTGGCAGCACTATTACTATGGGGGGAGCTCTCTGTAGGGCACTGTTATATCTGACAATATAGTGTTTGTCAGCATGGGGGATCACAGTGGGGAGCAGCGGCAGGATGACAGTGGTCTGTATAAATTTGGGGGCTGATTTGAAAAATCTGTAACAGTCCACCATATGCTATAGTAGTACTGGTGTCTTCTTATTTTACTGGGGGGGGGGGTGCAATTTCCCTGCTCCCCCTAGGGAACCCATATACCTTGTCCCAGCCCACATAAAATCCCAATAAAATACATTTAAGTTTGTGGGAGTAACGTGAACAAATGTGGAAAAGTTCAAGGGGTATGAATACTTTTTCAAGGCACTGTAGATTTTTATTAATTTAACTATTATACACCATAGACACGGTGTGACTTTAGCATAAAAGATACCTAAACATATTCTTGGAATTATGCAATCTGAACGTTACGACCTCAATACAGTTCATTTTTTATCCTCCTCTTTCTCTCTGTTTCATGTTACTTGTGTTCGTCTTCAGAAATGAAATAAGAACGTTGAAGGAGAAGCTGCAGGGCAATGGAGGAGAGATGTTCTACTTCTTGTTACAGGCAGTGGAGAAAAGTGAGAGCGTGTGTAGCTGCAAGGGAGCAGAAAAGGAAAGATTTCTAACTGTGGGAGGTGGAAGCTGGAGAGATGATGTGCTGGTACAGGTAAGGAGGGAAGCTGTAGAGATACAAGAACTGGAGGGGAAACAACAGAAAGGGGATTATATATTGTATAGGGGCGAAAATGCAGGAATAGAAAGGAAGGTAGGCATATGTAAGAGGGGTAAATCAAGTCTGGAGTCTACACGGCCTAGGTGTAAGCATACACAAGGGAGCAAGCAGCTGGAGACACCAAAACAATAAACCTTAGGAAAACAGCAAAACAGCACAGAATTCAAGGCGAAAGCAGCTAGCAGTGAGAATGACCAGCTGGTAGTGTGGGAACAGAGCAGGTGCGGAGCTGAACATGGGTGTTACAACAACATGGCTTTCCAATTGTCCTCTGGTGATTTTGTCATGATCATGATATAAACCCCGTCTTCTATACCAATAGATTATGCAGAACAATGAGGTTCAAGAGCTGGCAGCAACCCCGTCTGCACAGGGGTTAACCCTTTCCCCGGAGAGGCCTGGCTGTGGTAAGATAACACCATACAAGTAATACACGTCCTCGCACAGCATTGCTATCTCTGCTCCCTGTCCTGCCTTTTATCTGCTTATAGCGTGAGAATTATCTCTGGGTACACTGCAGAAGCTTATTTTATTCACACAGCCTTTTTCAGAATCAAACAGTCCTACTTTCACTCAGCAGACAGCCTTAGCTTGTGGCTGCAGAGCATCCCACTCTCGTAAACAACCATATAACCTTGAATACAACTTGCCACAGAGCATCCTTGCAGAGCATATGGTAAATAGATGTGCAGAGCACAGCCTTCCCCTATTTTGCAAACTCTCTGCAAAGTGTGTTTTAACCAGTAGACCACAGCAGCCGTAACGTGTATGCGTGCAGATTCAAGGCAGGCTAATAACAGACACAGCGGGGTGAGTGTGTGTTTAGAAATGCGTTCGTTATGGGGAATTGAGTCTCCCGGAGTGGGCAGTTAGCTTTAATTGCAAATGGTTTTCCCATCGTCTCTTGCGGCCCCCCTGCGGCTCACACTGCACGTTGGGGCTTCTGAAAATCCACAGCTTCACTGACACCATTCAAAAATATATTTTTCCTTATCATGTGAATCCGGTCTTCTGTGGGGAAGCAGGTTTGGGGTCAGTTCCCATTGCAGATTTCAGTTTTTGAGGGAAAAAAAGGATGCATGGCTGTGCTGTGATTTGTTTGTGGGTCTATTTTAAGATGTTATAAAGCTATGCTAATTTTTAATGAATGGTTAAGGCTGGCTTTCATCTACTGGCTGCCTCTATTACCATTTTTAATTTTCTACTCATTCAGTGCAGATTTGCCTCTTTTTTAGATTTTGTTCTGCTATTGCTTTTTCATTCATCTTTCCTGTCTTCCTTTTTATCACTAACCTCTTTCTACTGCCTCTCTTTTATCCCTTCTTCAGCCTTGCTGCTCCCTCCCCTCTTCAAGCCCTCGCACCCTCCTATGACTCCCCCCCCTCCCCTCCCCTCCCATTCTCTCGTGGTACCCATTTTTTATCTCTTCTTTTTTTCCTGCAGGCCCAAGAGATAAAAGACAAATCTTAGCTTTGCTTCTCCCCTGGATAAAACTCCTTTCCTGGTCCTGAAGATAAGAGATGGTGGTGACCAGTCACACACCTCTCTCCCCCTCCTTCATATCTCAGGACCCAAACCAAAGCAAGGCTACTATGTTCTTTTAGGGACAAGCAAAAACAATTAACCATTACCCTGTTCAGGAAACCTGCTTTATAGTTTTGAAACAGCAAACATGTTTCTATATTTTAACAGCGAGGTATTTCATAAGTAGCTCAGTCTGCTTAAATTGTGCCTTTGATCTGGACACCAAATCCCACAAAAAAGAATTAATTCCAGATAAAATAAAAATGGATTCCTAATCAGCATATTAAAATTAAACAGATGTTACATTTTACCTCTTAGAAACAATAATTATATGGACTGGACAGTAAAGTATAACCTGCAAAGAAATAAATCTACAATTCGTCCAGGAGTTGGTCCATCATAGACCTTTGGATAACCAAGTATTCTTACTACCTAATAGCAAACAGATGGGGCCCTTCTTTCTAATGGCCCCATAGCATCTACAGGGTCTTTCTATAGTATTGTACGCCCTTATTCACTAATACCAGGGATGCCCAACCTGCGGCCCTCCAGCTGTTGTAAAACTACAACTCCCACCATGCTTTGCTGTAGGCTGATAGCTGTAGGCTGTGCAGGCATGCTGGGAGTTGTAGTTTTGCAACAGCTGGAGGGCCGCAGGTTGGGCTCACCACGTCACATCATCAAAAGTCCTTTTGCAGGTCCTCAAAGAAGAAGAAAGAAGACGATACCCGGCTCCGCGATCAATTGGATAAGGTGAGTTAATTTTTTTTATTTTCTAACCCCATGTTTTCTAAAGCCACGTTTAAGTAAGCATTTTGTATTAAGATTGCTATTATTTTCCTTTATAACCATGTTATAAGGGAAAATAATACATCTTCTTCTAGCAACCATGCGTGAAAATCGCATTGCATCCGCACTTGCTTGCGGATGCTATGCGATTTTCACGCAGCCCCATTTATTTCTATGGGGCCTGCGTTGCGTCAAAAACGCAGAATATAGAATATCAACGCTCATCTGCACAGCCCCATTGAAGTGAATGGTTCTGGATTCAGTGCGGGTGCAATGCGTTCACATCACGCATTTCACCCACGTGGAATTCTCGCCCGTGTGCGGCAGCAATCTGCATGCAAATGGAATGCATTTGAAGACAGATCCGGCTACGGATCCGTCTTACAAATGCATTGCAAGAACGGATCCATCTCTCCGCTTGTCATGCAGAGAGACGGATCAGTTATGTATTTTTTTTACATTTTTAACGGTTTGCGCATGTACAGACCGGAAGGACGGATCCAGCATTGCGGTATTTTGAATGCCGGATCTGGCACTAATACATTACAGTGGGAAAAAATGCCGGATCCAGCATTCCGGCAAGTGTTCCGGAATTTTGGACGGAGCTGAAACCGCAGCATGCTGTGGTATTATCTCCGTCCTGAAATGTCAAAAAGACTGAAGTGAAGACATCCTGATGCATCCTGAAGGGATAAAACTGATCAGTTATTTTCTGGTATAGAGCCCCTATGATGGAACTCTATGCCGGAAAAGAAAAACGCAAGTGTGAAAGTACCCTAAGGCTTTCGAAAACAGCCAAGCTATTTTCAGAGGTTCCTCAAAGGTGAATGGACAGCAAGCCACGCAAGTGCAGCCACCTCTATGTTCACCACTATAAGCAAGACGGAAATAGCTAAGACAGAGCACTACCATAACAATGAATGGAGGTTTTACTTTGGGGACCCTGTTCTGGAGAAAGGAACAGGTCCCAGATCGACATCCTAGCAATATGGCTTCAATGTCCCAGATGAGAATACCCCTTTTAAGACAACAAACACAAGACACTGCAAAGAGAGAGGTAACTTCTTGTCACTGCATTCATGGGACATTCACACTAATACTATATAATACTATAGCACATGATGCTTAGTGTCACCAACTGTAAAGATCATTTACAATTTAGCAATTCTTCTATTTCAACAGGATAAAGGTTAGTATTTCAGATCCTAGAGTTTAAATTAAAGCTGGTGTGTAAAGGTGTGGCTTCTTTACATTGGCGTATATGATGGGAAATGCCCCGGCATATCCAACTCTATTCCATGCAATTGTAAAGGTTGCCCATAGGCCTCCATTATACCTCTTTTGTAGTGTGACTGCATTGGAAAATGCTGCAAAAAACAAAGTACACCAACAAATATCCTCCTGTCACATGCCAAAAGAACACTGTTTTGTAGAGATGAGTGAATTTCCTGAAATTCAATTTGGGTCCAGTTCTAACAAGAGGCCGCCAGACCTGATTCAGTATGAATAAATTCAATCCAAATCATGCCCTAATTGCCCTGAAAAGTCATGTATGCCACTCTGAGGTCTCCTAGGACTGTATTCAACCCCTTTCCAGCTCTTTAACACCAAGACAGCATTAGTAATGTCAAAGTAACAGCAACATATATGGTTATAAGTAAATGGATGGTAGCTGGTAGTAACAAACAGCTTGTTTAAAAACATTTCGCTCTGTTAGATTTTTTGTGCTTTTTATATAATAAAAATCAATAATACAAAAAGCAGTCCAGAAATGATTCCTTTTGGGGAGCAGATGACTGCTGGTGTTTATATATGCACAGCAGTATTGGAAGAAGAAATGGCTTGTTTTTAACAAGCAGTCGAAAAAATTATCCCTTTTTGGGGAGTAGCACGGGTTTGGTGTTATTTTAAAGAAAATGAAAAAAAAATCTATATTATCATTTCCAATGCCATGTCTACATGTTCAATGGCAGTAAGCCTGATCATCCTGCAAAGTGACGAAGTAATAACTTTTAGAAAAGCTATTTAAAAAAGGATCTCTTTTTGTAAGCAGTTTCAGGTTTCTTATATTGTGCAGGGTAGATTTCTCAGCAGCAGCACAGTATGGAACATGACAGGCATGACAGACAAGGCAGGATATGTGTGGATGTGTAGGGGTTAAACGAAAAATTTGTAGAAAAAATTGGCACTTGGACAAGTTTAGTATAACAGCTTTATAAATGTGATGCAGAACACATTAGACACGCTATGAGCAACAAAATGTATTTCATTAAATGGAAATTAAATTAAAAAAATCACTTGGTCAGAGTTAAGCATAAGAGAAGTATAAATGTGACGCAGAACAATATGTCAGGCATACTCTGAGCAACAGAATTGATTTAACTGAATTTGAAAAAAAATAAAGAAAAATTGAGACCAGTACGTCAGGTACCCACAAGGCAACAAAATTTATGTAATCAAACTTTAAAAAGGAAGAAAAAATGGTCACTTGGTCTAGTATAATATCATTTCTGTATAACTAACACACAAGATTCGTGATTGTGAATGATGTGATGAAGACTGGTGATTCACATCAATAAAAAAATTTAATTGTATATCATTAGCTGTAGCAGTGCTTATAGCAATGGCTGCAAGCCTGCCTTAGTATATTTCTCTCTAAAATCTATCAATTAATTTTAAATCTGTCTATTGCCTCAATGTGAAACACACTCACTGACACTACACTATATGTATTCTCTGTTTTAATATCTCTTTGACTTTGAGCATTTGACACATCCACTGAGTCATCAGTGCATCACACCTATATTCGTACATGATTAGCTAAGGCTGCCTGCAAGGCATTCTGGGCAAGCCTATGGGGCAGGAGTACCAGTTGAGGTCATGTGATCCCTCATTTTTTCTGTATTTTGATCAGTAAAATGGCAGATGGCAATTCGTATGGGACAAATCCCAAAACTTTGAATTTCATGACAAGCAAAGTGTCACGTACTTACTCATCTGCCCTCCCGGGGCGAGTCTGGCTGCACAATGGCGGAGCCACCAGCGTCACTTTGCTGCTATGGCAACCAGCAATTTTGGGCTGGACAGCTTATCAGAGAGCAGGTATGCCTAACCAGGCTCGGCACCAGCATCACATGCTTCCCGATGGCGGGCTATGTAAACAGGCAGCTGCTGGCCACACTGGCTAGTTTTGTGTTTGTTACTCTGGAATGCTGACCTTTTGCCTGTTTATCTGACTTTACCACTGTACTCTGATTGTACCTTTGGCGTGACCTCCTGGTATTTGAATTTGCTTGTTATCTGACCTTGCTAGACTTTGGAATCTGTTTGGTGTTAGAGTCTGCTACTTTGTGACCCACATTGGAGCTGGGAGAAACTGGCACATGTTGGCAGACAGGCAGCAGTATAATGGAAGCATCAGCAGCCATACGGAGCCCTACAGTGCCTCCCCAATAGCAACGCCCCCACGCTGTTCCATATAGTAATTTCTTCCACACTGCCCCCATATAGTAATCCCCCCATAGTTATTTGCCCCCAAACAGTAATTTCCCCCACACTGCCCCCATACAGTAGATTCCTCTACATAGTAATTTGCCCCACACAGTAATTTACAGCACACTGCCTCTATATGGTGATTTGCCCCAGATAGTAATTTGCCCCACACAGTAATTTCCACCACACTGCCTCCATATAGTAATTTGCTCCACACAGTAATTTACCCCACATAGTATTTTGCCCCACGCAGTAATTTCCACCACACTGCCCCCACACAGTAATTTCCACCACACTGCCCCTACACAGTAATTTCCACCACACTGCTCCCACACAGTAATTTCCACCACACTACCCCCATATAGTAATTTGCCCTCAAACAGTAATTTCCCCCACCCTGCCCCCACATAGTAATGTTCCACCACACTTCCCCATATAGTAATTTGCCCCCACATAGTAATCCCTCCCATAATAATTTTTCCCCACACAGCCCCCACATAGTAATCCCCACATAATAATTTGCCCCCATACAGCCAGCCCCAATATAGTAATCGGCCCCCACACAGCTAGCCCCAATATAGTAATTTCCCCCCGATGTACTGTTCCTTCACTAATATGTCCTCCTGTGTGTCCCCCCCCTGCTCGATGTCCCCCAATTTTAGCACATAAAATAAAAAAACTGAAAAAACCATAAAAGCTAAATACTTACCTATGTCCAGGCGCGTGATGGCAGGCACACACACCTCACTGTGCTGCGTCCCGGCACAGGCATCACACCCGCCTGCACTGGGATTTCACTACCACATAGGCCTCAGGGCTACTAGGCGGCGGGGCAGGGAACTATGGGGTCCCATGCCCCGTCGCAGTGTGTGGGTGTTTGGGTCGGCGCTGCGCCCCCCAGTAATGCTGGGCCCGAATGCCCCTATTATAATCCGCCATTGCTTGGGGGGGGGGAATCTCCCATTCAGACACACTGATGACCGACATCGGCTCGCTGAAAGCTGCGCCAAGCAGAGTACACAGTGTTTCCTGGTAATTACGTAATTTGGTCATCCTTTTAGAGGATGGAAAACATGGAGGGTCTGTGCTCCTGATCATAAATGCACAACTGCATAGATAGGTTTTAGCATAGGATACACCTGACCTGAGACCACCTTGACAACTGGTAGGTGGGCACAGATGTATTTTGATCAAAATATATTGGCTAAAAGTCTCAGGCCTGATTATATCAGAGAGAGGGCTTAGTTTATATATAATGTTTGCATCTACTTTATGAGTGCATTATTATCTTTTCTTTCTGTAATTTTTTTTATAAATATAGCCAGAGACAGCCGCATATTTGCTTATCATATTGTGCAGGTTGTTTTTCTTATTTTTTATCTTTGTTTTCTGTAATTTTTGTTTATTATGTAGTATTTGCTTGAGGGAGTGGCACCTTCAAGTGTGAATGCGCTCCTATTTTATCTTGGGAGTAGCATTCCTGTGCACTTTTGCCCCACCTATCTAAGAGACAATCTTGATTAGGTGGTACATATAACTGGAGGTGACTGGGAGCAGCACGCTATATGTGGAGGGCCTGTGTTCCTGATCATAAATCACAACTGCATAGATAGGTTTTAGCATAGGACCCACCTGATCTGAGACCACCCTGACACCTAGTAGGTGGGTACAGATGTGTTTTGATAAAAATATATTGGCTTAAAGTCTTAGACCTTATTATATTAGAGAGAGGGCTTAGTTTCTATATAATGTTTGCATCTACTTTATGAGTGCATTATTATATTTACTTTCTGTATTTTTTTAAATAAATATAGCCAGAGACATCCGCATGTTTGCTTATCATATCGTGCAGGTTGTTTTTACTATTTTTTATCTTTGTTTTCTGTGATTTTTGTTTATTAGGTGGAAAAGATTCCCTCATTTTGCTTAGATAGCGAGTATCCAGTATTCATCAGACTGCTTGATGTAAATTATAAGCCTGTCATGGTAGTCAGCAAGCAAGTATACAGGTCGTCATTCTGGCCAGCGTGCCCGAGAAGCCAGTTCTTTCCAACTCTATCCCCCACTGAGACGATTGGGTATTGTGGCTGGTGTCACCGTCGTCATCATCATCCTCCTCTTCCAACTCCTTCTCCAGGGGCAGCTCCTCATCCTCTCCTCCATTGGAGTTTCTCCTTGTGGGTCCCTAGCAGTTACAGGACAGACAGCAAGATGTGTTGGCTGTTTTTCCTCAACCATCAGGCCCTGCTGTATGAGCATTAGCGTCTGTTCTAAGAGAAATATCAGGGGAGGAGGGACAACTGCAGTATGAACGGCATGAGCTGCCACTGCCAGACCTGGAAACAATACATGCTCCCTGCTAAGGCGGTCTGGTGCATGACAAAATCGTTCACGTCTTTCCGCTGCTCGCACACACGCTCATATGCATATGCATTGTTTAATTCCAGCAAGTTTGAATGTGATATTGCTATGCGATGATTAAGTGATGTAGCTGCAGATCGTTCAGTCGCTGCAAGTCCAGGACAGCATTTCTTGCTAAGTAAGAATGGCTGAAAGATTGGATTGGGAAATGGGCGGACTGGGAACTTAAAGTGGCCCTGGAAAAAACCTAAAAGACAACACAAGTAAGCGGGGTCAGCAGTACTGAGGTGCAGCACAAAGTACCGCCCCATCAAAACCAAATAGCACAATGCAGCACAAAATACTGCTGCCTTCACCACAGTAGTAAACTATATGACTGTCCTGAGGACTCTGCTACAGTTGAGTTTGGGAGGGCACCTTCGGCCATTTGCCAGGTGCATAAGTAACTGAGGCTACTAGCATTACTTAAAGCTTAGAGCATCAGATAGTTATGTACCCAGCCAGTGGCATTGAGGAGGCCTTAGGTGGCTTCATGTGCATCGGCGCACCTGGAAATTTCCCTGTAGAGTCTATGGCCAGTCCGCCCCTGGATTGGGGGAGCCGGCGGTGTGTGCATCAGCTCAATGATACGAGGCTGCCGCACATTAGTTCCTATGGAGCCCCTGCCTCATATACTCCAATGCTATGGGAACTATAAAAAAATGTTTAAAAAAAAAGATATAAAAATTCAAATCACCCCATTTCCCCAAAATGAAAATAAAAATATATAAACAATAAAAAATATACATCATGGGCACATTAAAATATAAAAATATTCATCCTATATGGCAAACGGTAAAATGGAAAAATGTCAAAATGGCTGATTCAACATTTTTTGGTCGCTTCAACTGCCACAAAAAATTAAATAAACAGTGAAAAATTAAATGAACACCCCAAAATGGTATCAATGAACAGTAGAGATCACCATGCAAAAAATGAGATCTGACACAGCTCCGAACAAATAACTACAAAATATGGCGACAAAAAAATAAGCACTTTTTTTCAAGTTTTTTTTTATATTTTTCAGTATTAAAATGCAAGAAAAACTATATATATATATATATATATATATATATATATATATATATATAAATATAGTATTGCCATTATCTAACTGACCTGGAAGATGAAAAGTAATAGGTCAGTTTTACTGCATAGGGAACACTGTAAAAACAAAGCCCATAAAACTGTTAAAACTGTTGCAGAATTGCATTTCTTTCCCAATTTCACCCGATTTGGAATTTTTTCCCAGCTCTTCACTACATTGTATACAATATTAAATCAAGAGATTAGAAAGTGCAACTTATCCAGCAAAAAACAAGCCCGCAAATGGCTATGTGAACAGAAAAATAAAAAAGTTAAGGCCTCGGAAAGGCAGAGAGTGAAGAACAAAAATGGAAAAACGAAAAAAGGTTAAAAATGATTACACAGCTAGGTTAATGACATGTGACATGCACGGAGCATGTGTTATTACCCCCCTTCCCCAGTTTCAGGGTGGCCATTGTCACTGATCACCTTGCCCAGTTGAAGTTAGAAGAGTGACAGCCAGCGGGATGTTTGCTGCTTCATGAAAGTACAAGCGAAAGTGCTAAATGGTACGGCAGCGACTACACCGCCAACAATTTGGCCAGGTGGGGGATCAGCTTGTAGACAAGCTAATTGCTGGTCGAGAAAAGTTTTTTTATGGCCACACATTCTGTTATGGATGTCTCGCGTTGTAGAGGCATACAAGAAGGAGGTGTCTTAGCTGGAGAAGAAGAAGCTGATAATGATGACAAGGACACTGTGGGCTTGGGGATGCAGGGTGGCTGCCGCAAAGAGGACCAGGAGAAGGAGGACAGACTTGTTCTCATTAGGAATGCTGGCCAGTTGCATTTTTACAGATTCCAGTGATGCCGCCTCATGTGCTGCAATGTTTGTGTTTGAATGCTCATAGTTTATTTTAATCCTGCAGATGTGGCCTTGTGAAGACAAAACATCATATGGGAGTTTCTCACACAGTGCTAGCGGAAGCCAAGCTTGGTTTAGGACTAGCATATTTTACTCCTGCACCCCAAGTATTAGCGGTATAACTAGTTCCTATGCTGACCACAATATAAGCAGATCAGATCGCTAACACATAACGATCATTGCAGTCCTCTTCCTCCCTGCAACTTTTATCAGACTGTGATATATCATGGTGGGTTCCTTGCCCTCTCCTATTCCCTGTTCTTTATTTGCCAGAACTGTCTGGAGAAGCCCTGACCCTGACAGATTTCAGACTAGTATTTCACATGTTTTCACTAAGCAATTTCAAACACAACTCTCTGTATTATAAGACACATCGCACACGTACTGTATATTACTACTGTCTGGAGATGCCCTGCCACAGTCTTCAGTCTACTATTTCACATTATCACTCATACTGTTAATTTCAAACACTACCCTCTGTAGAGGACCAGGAGAAACACGATGCACATTAGTATTGCTATATTTTGCAAGAAAGATACTTGAACTGTCTGGAAATGTCCTGACACAGATTTCAAATCAGTATTTCTCATTTCCACTCAGAGATTTAAAACTCTACCCTGTGGATTGTAAGACACACATATATTGCTATTTTTACAAACCTAAAAAAATAATGCCTTGACACAGATTTCGGACTAGTATTTCAGGTGTTTTCACTCAGATTTCAAATGCTATCTATCCTCTGGTTGGTAAAACACGGGTTGTACAGTTTTGAGCTTATTCCCCCCACAAAAAACAAAACAAAACTGTATTTCTGCTAAAATTTGAAAAAATTAATATTTACAGGTAGCTGCTTTTGATATTCTACAGCAGCTGCAACTTTGTTATACGGCAGTAATTGCAGCTAAACGGCACTGCCAGGGATATCCAGCCTCAGTTCCTCACATCTCACTCCCTGGCTGAAAGCTTTTCCTATACTGCACAACTCTTCTTCTTTCTAGCCTTTCCCATCACTGTTCCTGACAGTAGAATAGACAGTTGTTTGTCACTGTTCACTGTCCCTAAGATCGTTTTCTGTCAGACACCTACAATACCCATCCACCATCATCAGAAGAACAACATGGAATAATGTTCTGCTAGTTTTGCAAGGGCACCTCTCTGTCTTATGCAGCACTAATTGGCTCAGTCAGGCTGTCTGTCAGCCTGGTAGCCAATCAGGGCAAGCCCTCCCCCCCCCACTTCCTAGTATCATGTGAGCATCTTTCCTCCTCTCTTGTTTTTTTTCCCACAGAAATGTGCAGTAAAATGGCGCTGTGCGCAGCTTTACTAGATTTATCCAAAGCGAACCTAAAAAGCTTCAGGTTTGTATTCTGGTCGAAATTTTGGAAAGTTTGCAACAAACCTGTTTCATTACAAACTAATTCTCTCATCTCTATCTCTGACGTTATCTCCTGGTTTTAGTCTGCTGAGTATTTGACTTAGCTTTTGGAATCTGATCCAGTCCTGGTTTTGCTTTTCTGGTTTTCACCTCTTTTCTGTCTGACTACTCTTTTTCCCATTTACGTTTAGGGCCCTGTATTTAGTCAAGTTGGGGACTGTCGCCAAGTTGTGGAAGCCGCTATTTAGGGCGGATCGTGCAAGTAGGTTAGGAAAGAGGTGCAGGAGGAGTACAGGGCTGCACTGTTCCCTACTTTTCATGGTACAAAACTTTTAGGAAATTTGCAAAAAATTCAATTTGTGTAGAGTGCATTCTGTCATCTCTTTTACTATTTTCTCAAATGCTGTCCACATTTCCTTTCCAAAGCAGTATAGACAAGGATCTTGGATAACTTATGCATTTATTGGATTTCAAACCCCTATTCTTACATGTACCTCTGAAACCTAAAATCAGCAAATATGACTGACCAGCTAGAAAAGCTTTTATGATTTCATCACCTGATATTACTGACAATGCCCAGAGGTAGCACATAGACAGCAAACTGAAGCTGTAAAATTACAACAAAAGACACTCTTTTGCCAAACATTTGGCTAATGGTGTTAGATATTTCCTATGTCATATAGAGTCCTATATTGCCTTCTGATTTCCAAAACAGGCTTGCGCATCATAATGGCGTGCAGACTGGACACTCTCTGACCACCATGTGCATTTACTTGCATTTACAGCCGGGTTGGAAGTCACACTGTCAGTAGGTTATCTCAATAACCACACTCTGCAGAACTCACTAAGGAGAAATTGCAAGAAATGATTGAAATATTCTTAAGTGTTTATATTCTTATAATATATTTATTCAGTTAATATAGTCTACTTAGCCTTTAAAAGTCAGATACTTTGACATTAAACAGTATTGCCAATGTAATTATAATGTGTACATGATTGTTAACGCGGTGACATGCAGCATCAGGAGATAGAAACAGAATAGTGATAAAAAGATGGATTAATATTCTTTATTACAGCAAGTTTTAGAAACGAGAGGTTTTCTGAAAGAGATCACCAGAAGGCTGATGAAAAGGATGAGCATTTGTTTATACATGTAACTTTCTATTGAATTGACAGCATCTCTTTGGGTTTCTCCACCCTGGCTACCAATATGGGTTATCTGTTCATGAGTAGGTTGAAAATGCCCCTGTTCCATCTGTAGCTTCTCTTGGTTGAACACAGTTTTTGTCCTGTTGCCTGGATAAGTGTTGACCTTATTAGATGGCAATGCCACCTTAGTTGTACTGCGCAGCTGTTATGTGACTGATCTCTACAGACTAGACTACTCTAGTATGTATAAATGTGATTACCGTGCCATGCTTCCTTATGGTATTGCTCCATACTTAAGTATGTCATGTATTGTACACAATGTGTTTTGCTATATAATGTGCTCTTATGTGCCTTAGATGCCGGTGAGCAAATGGTTATGGGTGAAATGCTCTGTATGTATTGTGGCCATATGCATAGTTATATACCGTGTTAATGATATCACAGATTGCTTGTGATCAGGAGTGACGCCATTGAAGTCAGAGACCGTCAGACTGGATGACGATAGGGGCAGCAACTAGGTGTTATGGGAATAGGGCTTTTTATTCAAAGAAATATTGTAATTGTGATGGAAATGCCCTGTGAATGTGTATCTAAAGGTTAATTGCTGTTACACATCATGGCTGGCTGAGTAAGAGGTCCGTGTAGGAGGTTACACCTGAGGAGTACACATGATGCATAGCACGTTCTTGGGAGTGCATACATAGAGGTGCCTGATGGGACCTCATGTTAGAGCATGTAATAAGCAAGTGCTAGGAGATGCTGCCGCTCCTGAGACAGAGACCCAGTAGACTCCTGTGTAATAGTTAGCTAGCATGTATAGTTGGTCAAGCGTAACAGATCCACAGTATTTTACTGAAGCTGGTCAACAGGTGATCCACATAAGCACTATTCATTATTCACATGAAATAAAGTCTTTACAGTTGACTCAAGTAATTCCCAAAGGTTGTATATGGAGGCTAGTTTCTCTTTGTTACAACCAGACTGTTCAATATCTCCTTTATCCGGCCTAAAGGGATGCATTTTCTCTATCATCAGATATATAAGTAAATGATATCCACAGTATCCTCAAGGAAATACAGTCTCTAAACAGGGGCGCTTTCCTGTCCTTTGGTTATGGTGGGCAGATTGTAGCCTATAGTGTTCTCATTACATGCAGAAGAGGCTTTAGCCACATTGTCGGCAGTTAATTTCTTTGCCAAAGTAGTCTGCAATCCCTTTTTGACAGCTAAACCTTCTGTAGATCTTTTCTATTGTAAGGATTCGTATATAAACTGCATTTAATCTGTATGGTAGTTGGATCTACCTCCAGGATCTGCTCCTTGCTGCTCTGAGGTGTTCACTCAGCAGATAGCCATAGGCTCCAGAAACGTCCTCCTAGAGAGGAAGGGTAGGGCCAGCCCTGCCTAGCTACTTGAGAACTCGCTTTCCCTATACAACCTTATGGAATAGTAGTACATGCAAATAATACATGAAATACAGTGCTTTGCAGTGTAGTTCAGGGCACTACACTAGCCCCCGCACTCTGGTGCAGAAGAGAACCTCTGGATAAGCAAGGTCAGAAGTGAAGCCCAACCAGCTTTCCACAAGTAAATGCCGATAATAAGTGGCATGGGAACTGAAACCTATTAGATGCCTGTGCAGAATGAGCATCAAACCACCACAAGGAGACAATGCCCTGGCCTGTGGAGGGAGTTGAGAGATTGCTGTGGCCTGTCGAGCTGCCAAGACATGTTCATTACTTTTATCCAGATGGAGACTATCAGAGAGTGAGTGTTGCCCTGGAGTTGGGTACAATTCCTGCAGAGTCAGAAACTGTAAGCTTGTTGCCACTAATAGAGACAGTGGGGGAGATTTATCATGATAGGATTTTTAAAGAGGCTGTCTCACTTCAGCAAGTGTCATTTATCATGTAGAGATTAGAGAAATCTAATATAAGCCACTTACTAATCTATTGTGATTGTCCATATTGCTTCCTTTACTACACTGCTCGTTTCCACAGTTACAACCACCCTGCAATCCATCAGCAGTGGCCGTGCTTTCTACACTATAGGAAGAAGTGCCAGCCTCTCTGGTGGCCAGGAGCATGGGAGCTCACCAGTGGCAGATTGGGAACTTAATTGGGTCCCATGTTGTAGGAGTGTATAAACTGACAGGAGGTGGGGCAACATAAGTAGGAAGGGTCAGCAATACCATAGCGCAAAATACCATATACCACAGTGCAGCACAATATATTTCCCCAAAAGCTTTCCCTCTGTGTTGGCCAGCAATAGCTGCCATTTTAATTTCTCCTAATCCTTCGGTTGTCTCTGATTAAGATATGTAGCAGGGGGCTTAGGAGGTGAGGTGCGGACCACAGCAGTTGAATTCAGGAGGACATGTGTGGTCACTGGCTGGGTAGATGAGTACCCGATTGATTCTCACAGCATTAATTACTGCTGAGAGCTCATTATCTACTCGGGCAGCAGCAGAGAGTGGGGCTTGGGTGGCCCCCTGAGCATCGTCCCACCGGAAAAAATCCCTGTAAGTTTTATGGCCAATACGAGCTCACATAGTGTGTGAGCCCCAGCACCCCACCAATAAGCAGGAGCCGAGGCTCTCCAAGCACAGTGGCTGTGCTTGGTATTGCAGCTCAGTCCTATTCACTTCTATGGGGCTGAGCTGAAACTAGTCAATGTGATCAATGATATTTCAGGCAATTATCGAGTACAAACCAAATATTCCCAATAATTGTCTGATCGTCAGAGGAGGTGAGAGCTGCATTAACAAGCAGTAATCACCTCCGCTGTATGGGGACAAGCGATGAATGCAGTGATTGCTTGTCCCCATAGAAAATCTTTGTTCCTGGGCAGCAAATCACTGTATAGACAAAGCAATCAGCTGCACTGAAATTGGATTTTTGGTGCCGGCAGAATGACAGGATCATCTCATTAATGAGTGTTTGCTGGCACCTTTACACAGGCCAATTATGGGGAACAAACAAAAGGCCACGTTAAGTTTTCTAGAATGTTTTTTGGTTTTTCTACCAAGGGTACTTTATGGTGATTTTCCACACTGATTTTGGTGCAGATTTCAGTGTTTCTGTACCAAAATCTGCATGTGTTCCTTGTGGAGGTTGATGCGATTTGCCCCAGATCTCACCTTTTCCTTTGCAAATAGTGAAATCAGTAAAAAAAAATCCACACAAACAATTTAAATGCTGCAGATCTCAAATTCTGCACCAAAGTAAATTTCCACACTGTGTACATGAGATTTTGACAATCTCATCTAGTTAGCTGGTACTAAATTACGCTGCAGATTTTTCATATGAATATCCATGTGGAAAATCCATGCGTAATACACATCGCGAGCATATGACCTATAAGTCTGCAGTTTCTAGGCACTCAGCAGCGCATTGTCCTTTTTATTGGCCATATTTCACCAAACAACCTCCACATTAATGTAACACATGCTCATATTTTTAGCTTAATGGACTCAACTTATGTGAGACTGTTCAATATCTCCTTTATCCGGCCTAAAGGGATGCATTTTCTCTATCATCAGATATATAAGTAAATGATATCCACAGTATCCTCAAGGAAATACAGTCTCTAAACAGGGCGCTTTCCTGTCCTTTGGTTATGGTGGGCAGATTGTAGCCTATAGTGTTCTCATTACATGCAGAAGAGGCTTTAGCCACATTGTCGGCAGTTAATTTCTTTGCCAAAGTAGTCTGCAATCCCTTTTTGACAGCTAAACCTTCTGTAGATCTTTTCTATTGTAAGGATTCGTATATAAACTGCATTTAATCTGTATGGTAGTTGGATCTACCTCCAGGATCTGCTCCTTGCTGCTCTGAGGTGTTCACTCAGCAGATAGCCATAGGCTCCAGAAACGTCCTCCTAGAGAGGAAGGGAGGGCCAGCCCTGCCTAGCTACTTGAGAACTCGCTTTCCCTATACAACCTTATGGAATAGTAGTACATGCAAATAATACATGAAATACAGTGCTTTGCAGTGTAGTTCAGGGCACTACACTAGCCCCCGCACTCTGGTGCAGAAGAGAACCTCTGGATAAGCAAGGTCGAAGTGAAGCCCAACCAGCTTTCCACAAGTAAATGCCGATAATAAGTGGCATGGGAACTGAAACCTATTAGATGCCTGTGCAGAATGAGCATCAAACCACCACAAGGAGACAATGCCCTGGCCTGTGGAGGGAGTTGAGAGATTGCTGTGGCCTGTCGAGCTGCCAAGACATGTTCATTACTTTTATCCAGATGGAGACTATCAGAGAGTGAGTGTTGCCCTGGAGTTGGGTACAATTCCTGCAGAGTCAGAAACTGTAAGCTTGTTGCCACTAATAGAGACAGTGGGGGAGATTTATCATGATAGGATTTTTAAAGAGGCTGTCTCACTTCAGCAAGTGTCATTTATCATGTAGAGATTAGAGAAATCTAATATAAGCCACTTACTAATCTATTGTGATTGTCCATATTGCTTCCTTTACTACACTGCTCGTTTCCACAGTTACAACCACCCTGCAATCCATCAGCAGTGGCCGTGCTTTCTACACTATAGGAAGAAGTGCCAGCTCTCTGGTGGCCAGGAGCATGGGAGCTCACCAGTGGCGGATTGGGAACTTAATTGGGTCCCATGTTGTAGGACTGTATAAATTGACAGGAGATGGGGCAACATAAGTAGGAAGGGTCAGCAATACCATAGCGCAAAATACCATATACCACAGTGCAGCACAATATATTTCCCCAAAAGCTTTCCCTCTGTGTTGGCCATCAATAGCTGCCATTTTCTTTTCTTCTAATCCTTCGGTTGTCTCTGATTAAGATATGTAGCAGGGGGCTTAGGAAGTGAGATGTTGAATTCAGGAGGACATGTGTGTTCACTGGCTGGGTACATGTGTACTTGATTCTCACAGCATTAATTACTGCTGAGAGCTCATTATGTACTCGGGCAGCAGCAGAGAGTGGGGCTTGGGTGGCCCTCTGAGCATCGTCCCACCGGAAAAAATCCCTGTAAGTTTTATGGCCAATACGAGCTCACATAGTGTGTGAGCCCCAGCACCCCACCAATAAGCAGGAGCCGAAGCTCTCCAAGCACAGTGGCTGTGCTTGGTATTGCAGCTCAGTCCTATTCACTTCTATGGGGCTGAGCTGAAACTAGTCCATGTGATCAATAATATTTCAGGCAATTATCGAGTACAAACCAAATATTCCCAATAATTGTCTGATCGTCAAAGGAGGTGAGAGCTGCATTAACAAGCAGTAATCACCTCCACTGTATGGGGACAAGCGATGAATGCAGTGATCGCTTGTCCCCATAGAAAATCTTTGTTCCTGGGCAGCAAATCACTGTATAGACAAAGCAATCAGCTGCACTGAAATTGGATTTTTGGTGCCGGCAGAATGACAGGATCATCTCATGAATGAGTGTTTGCTGGCACCTTTACACAGGCCAATTATGGGGAACAAACAAAAGGCCACGTTAAGTTTTCTAGAATGTTTTTTGGTTTTTCTACCAAGGGTACTTTATGGTGATTTTCCACACTGATTTTGGTGCAGATTTCAGTGTTTCTGTACCAAAATCTGCATGTGTTCCTTGTGGAGGTTGATGCGATTTGCCCCAGATCTCACCTTTTCCTTTGCAAATAGTGAAATCTGTAAAAAAAAATCCACACAAACAATTTAAATGCTGCAGATCTCAAATTCTGCACCAAAGTAAATTTCCACACTGAGTACATGAGATTTTGACAATCTCATCTAGTTAGCTGGTACTAAATTACGCTGCAGATTTTTCATATGAATATCCATGTGGAAAATCCATGCGTAATACACATCGCGAGCATATGACCTATAAGTCTGCAGTTTCTAGGCACTCAGCAGCGCATTGTCCTTTTTATTGGCCATATTTCACCAAACAACCTCCACATTAATGTAACACATGCTCATATTTTTAGCTTAATGGACTCAACTTATGTGACTGGGTACTTTAATGCTGTACAATTTGTAACCACCTGATGGCAGCCTTGTGCACTTAGGATCTGTCAGATTTAAAAAGTCAACACCTTGTGTCACGCATGACCACACAACCATGACCCTACATACTAATAGATTTCGTTTTTATACTTATATATGAATGTTTGGTTTAGTAGGAAACTTTTTATTGCTGATTGCTACAATAGGAAACATGATAAATATAGCTTCTTATCGCTTTAAAACATTCATTATAAAAAAAAAGTAAATTGTTTTCTGCAGCAAGAAGACACTGTCATTTTCTTGGTATAGTCTTAAATGTGTCTTATTGGTTTCTTTTGTCAATATTACTTTATATAGCCTCTTATTGGTGAACTGTATGAGAGCTAGGGATTTATAATAGATCATTTTATCATCTGCTCCAGTAGAAAAATAAATGCAAATATGTGGCAAAAGTTGCAATTGAGAGATCAACAAATGTTATTGTTGTGTACAAGCGTGGGAGTTGAAGATGAATTCCAGTACAAAGTTGGGAATAAATAAAGAGAAACAGAGACTCACGCCAGCAATGCAGGTTTAAGTCTCTGGCACAGGACCCGTTCCAGCATGTGAATACTCCAGTTGAAAAAGAGTGTTCAGCACAAGAGTAAACTCTTCAGGCTTTATTGAATATTCAATTCTAAATACATCCTAACAAATACCAGGATGTTAAAGCCAATGCGTTTTGATCAGAAGATAAATCTTAACCATGGCACAAACATCAAACTGAAAAAAACAGATATATATATATATATATATATATATATAAAAAATAAATTAAAATGGTATCTTATATTTGCATATTTACCGTACCTAAATCATGGGTTTTCTTCTACAAACTCTCCAAAACAGTGAAAGACAATAATGATAAATGTTAGTAGCAAGAATGCGGTACCATTGGGCAGTGGCGTACATAGAGAATTAAGGGCCCCATAGCAAGGATCAAACCGGTCCCCCCACACAGGACAGAAGGATTTCCGCCTAAACCCCTTTCAATGACCCCTGGGCCATTTCTTCCACTGCTTCATTTACTAAAAGTTGTTGCTTTAGAAGATCGAGTCCTGAACAAGTTTTAACCCCCAGTAGAAGAGGGGATGATCCCAACTGGGCCCTTCTTGCCCTGGGCCCCATAGCAGTTGGATGGACAGCCACTATGGTAGTTATGCCCCTGCCATTGAGGTATCTCAATAACGCAATATTTTAACTGTTATGTGTCATCCGGATACATGTGGATATATTGGCCCATTATTTTGTTTTACATACTGTTAACCCAAATTAACATTGATTGCGAACATGGTTTTAGCGCATGTAAAAAAAACTTATAATAATGGGACAATATATCGACATGTATCCGGATAACACATAACAGTTATATTATTGTGTTATTGTGATACCTCAATTCTACTGCATTCTTGCTTCTAACATTTATCATTATTATCTTTCTATGTTTTGGAGAGTTTATGGGAGAAAAACATGATTTAGGGCAGGTAAATATACCATTTTCATTTGTTTTCAGGTAATGGAGGTTTTATATATATTTTTGCTTTTAATTATGTAAATAATGTAAGACAAGGATGAAAAATTAACCTACTCTTAGCCATGCATATGATCTATTTACTAATGAATACCCAAACCTGGCTGGATTCTGACGTTGTTTAATTTCCTATATATCTGTTGTTTGAATTTGATGTTTGTGCCATGACTAACATCTACCTTCTGATTTTCAGGGGCGTAGCTAACGGCTCGTTGGCCCTGGTGCAAGAGATCAGCCTGGGCCCCCTCTCCCTCAATGCCTAGTGGCCAGGGGAAGGGAAGCACTTAGCCTTTGTGCTTCCTGAGGCAAAAATTTAAACGATACCCCCCATGCCAAATTCTTGACCTAACCTCCTCCCTCCAGCCAGGGGTGTAACTTGACCAGCATGCACTTTCTTTAACTCCGGTGTCTTCTTATGTGGCACAAGGGTCTTTGGGCTCCATAAGGTTCCTGGGCCCGGTAGCGACTGCTACCTATGCACCCCCTATAGCTATGCCCCAGTCGAAATGCATAAAGTGTGGAAGCCTTACATCCTGAGTTCTATGAAGGGCAGGTAAAGTGAGCAGCAGAAACCCCTAATATGTCAGACATTTTTATCTGCCTGTTTAGAGAGATGTGTGAAAGCTTCTGAAGATGTGTGGAGTGTAGAGACAAATTTCTAATATGGCTAAGAAAAAGTTGACAGTTGTGTATGTGGATCATAATTTCTCAATAATTATGTGTTTCATTAGCAAAGGTTTGAGGCATAGTTATAATTAGCATTCTATTACTTGTATTAGAGCTTGTGAACCTAAAATATCTGAAAAAAACAATCAATTGCCACAAAGGTTTGTTCACTGCCTTAAGGTGCCTATATACCCTGCAGAATTAAAGTGGACTATTGAACAAGCAGACCGGTATGGATGGAATATGACTTTTTTCCCAATAATGAACCTTACCGCTGTACAGCCTGGAAAGTACACTGTCAATTTCTATTTCGGAAATCATAAAGCCTCTACACTCCTCAACATAAAAATTGCAACATCAAGAAGGACAAGCCATACAGTTATGCAAATCGGGGAAATAGCAGGTGTCGCTTAGATTTGGAGATGATCAAATTTTCAAACACTTATATCCAATCTGTGGGATGTAGGAGGGCATAAAAGCCAAATTAAAAGCAATATTTTTTTAGCCACAAACCTCAAAAATCAGATCGTTGTGTGATATGATTGTATGATACCTCCTGGTCGTCGACGTGCCAGTTATCCCTAATTGCAGAAAATCGAGAGGAACACAATCCTTGACCTGAGAGAACTTGTCAGCACTGTTCAATATTGTGTGTCCCAGTGGTTGGGAGAATGACGGCAAACTGGCATGACAGCAAGAGGTGCACAGAGGCAAATCTGTTCACGGGCAGATCGTCTGATTAGAAGACTGACACGTAGTGATCCGTTCTGTTCTGCAAGTGACTTTGGACATCACAACCCAAGCCTAGGGCGGCAGAGTGCCTACACAAAAATCATCAGAAGGCTTTTGCACGAAATTGGGCTATAAGCCAGATGTCCATCTACAGGTGTTCCATTGACCTTACACCACCGATTTCAAAGGCAATCATGGTGCACAGCAAAATAGAAATGGGGTCTGAAATGGAGGCCTGAAGACCATGTGGGAAACGCCATGAAAGGGCCTTTACAATGGAACGTCACACCGGTCCTACTTTCAGGATTATGGTGGAAAGTGGCATAGTGTATGGTATCCAGACACCTCTAGTATTCATTTTAAGTACACTAACAACTCAGTGTTACATTGATTTGGCTGTAAAACCAGTGGTATGGCCATTATCTAAGTGTCCTAGGAGCCATTTTTCAACAGTACAACACCAGGACGCATGTGCTATTAATAACCTCATTGATAGCATGCCAAGGAGTGTGAGTGTGTGTATTTCTGTGCGTGGAGCTCATACTTGATACTGAATAAATCAAGATATTTTGAATACTTTTTTTCTTTTATCATCTGAATATCATTAACATATCTTTTGATCCTGTTACTTGCATAATTCCATGACTTGACCTTCTTGATGTTGAGGAGTGTATTTAAAAGTCATAGAGACATGTTAGAAGATCACATCAGTAACAATGAGCGCTCTGCTCATTGTTTTCATGGAGCCATCTACCTGCATACATCTATTTAGTAGTGCAGGGTATTGTGCTGAAGCTCTCTGCTAACAGCTGATGCCAATTGCCAAGTCAGACCCCCGCCTATCCTGAGAATTGGCCATCAATATTCTGATCCCAGAAAAACTCTTTTTAATCTGATGTGTAAGAAATGGTGTATATTACTGTAGTAGCAATATAACTTTCTCTTGTAGATAGCCAGAACAGCTTCAAAGCTTTCTTTGCATAAAAAGTGTGACAACTGCTGATTGGGCAACAAGAAGTATGCTAATATAGGTTCTATCTATTAATCTATATCTAGTTAGCAGTTATATTTTGACTACAGACTTGCAGCAATGGAGCATGTAGCAATTCAGCTAGTTGAGCCAGGGGGCATACCAGCTGGTTCTTTTCTTGTATGGTCATCTCACTGGAACACAAATATACCCTTATTGAGTACCTGGAAGGAATAAAACAAATTTTACATGTTACTTCAAGGGGTTTTCTGGGAGTAGGTCATCAATATCTGATCAGTTGGGGCCTGATACCACGCACACCCACTGATCACCTGTTTGAAGAGGCCACTGCATTCCAATGAGAGCTGCAGACAAGAAACATTGTATAGTGCCTGTACTTGGTATTGCTGCACATAGGCCACGTGACTGATGAATGTGACATCGCTAGACTAGGAAGAGGCCACTGTGCTCACTAGAGCTCCACAGTCTCTACAAATAGCTGATCGGCAGGTGTAATGGGTGTCCGGCCATCACTGATCACATATTGATGGCCTATCCTAAGGCTTTCCCCATTATCTGCTATGAGACTTCCAAAGCTATTTTTAGAAGTTTCATAGCTTTGACTGGAAAGGTGGCGGTGCATGCTTGACACCCACTCCATTCACTGTTATAGGACTTCCAAAAATTGTCAAACATGCTTGCTCAGCTATTTATGGAAGTATCATAGAGGTGAATAGAAGGGTGGCAAAGCATTCTCTCCATTCAAGACAGGGGCCCATTGTTCAGATAAGAGCAGGTACCAGAGAGTCAATCTGCCATAAATGTCCAAAAGGGACAACCCCTTTAATGCAATAAAGAATATTCTTTCTAAAGTTGAATATGTTTATGCCTGATGTTTCTCAATGACTTCTTTCTGAGAAGAGTTCATTTCTTGATATTTATGAGGGTATAAAATGGTTGATCTCAGCGATAAATTCTAAACATTGAGTAAAATAAAAACATGACAAGTCTGTATTCTTCTACATCCAGGCTACTGGAAAAGCATAGTATTAGAATATGATAACAAAGTCTAATAAACTGGTTTAATATATTTGACAGAGGTGGGCATCATGGCCCAAGAGGACCATAAATCCCAGAATTCAGACCATGGAAGGAAAATCTTACATTTCCAAAGTTAATGATGAAATTTATGTCTTCCTGGGGGTACAGGGTGGCTGGAGTTTTAAAAAGGCCAAGTTTAAAGAAAATACTAATCAAAAGCAGAATCCAAGTGCCAGATAGATATCCAACATTGAAACAGATTATACATTAAATGAAGGTATTTTGCTATAATTAAAAGGAACAAAGCTTTATGGGTTTCAGGATAATTCCTCTCTAATCCAGTCTACCATCTAATCCCAGATGCCTCTATCACCTCTCATTGTATTCAAGCTGTGTCTATGAGAAATGTGTCATGGTACAGACTGGCTTTGTGCTGGACTGCCATTAATTGCCCTTACTACTACATTCTGCCTAGTGTCTATCTGCTGACACTCTTTCAGCCTTTGAAACACCTCTATGAAACACCATACTGCAGGAAAACAAGCAATTAAAAGCAAGCATTGCTCCCTTTCCTGCAAAGTGTGTCCTAGGTTCTGTTAGGTCACCCTCCTCCGCTCACCAATATCTCTTGCACTATTTATTTTCAAATGCATAGAAAAGCTTTTATAGTTCCAATCCTTCCCTCTGCACCTCCATAATACTAGAAGGCATGTCACTGCTTTGGAAAACTGTGAAAGACTAGTCACTATCACAGGTAGTCTACTCCAGCAATAACAGTGCAAAATGACCTAATCCTGACTTGCACCTCAGTCTCTAGTTTTATAAGTTCTACAGAATTTCCTACAGGTAGAAAGCAAATTTATCAAATTCTAAAAAAGTAAAGTGGTTGTCCCAATTATTTTTTTCAATAGCACTGAGGATATTAAATTTAAAAAAAAGTATACTTAAGATTCAGAACCCCCTTCAGTGCTTCCACTCCATCCTCCCCGTTTGCAACTGTGACTTGCCCATATACCATATGTGACTGCTTTGGCCAAACGCTGGCATCAGTGATCCTGTGCTGTGTACCGCTAAGGCCAGTGATTGACTGCAGCAGTCACATTCTGTATATGGGCACGTAATCTCTGCAGTCAAAACATGACGTCATGGCTGCAGAAGTGGAGAAATGAGGAGCGGTGCCACAGGAATTGTATGATTATTATTATTATTATGAAAACAACATTAGGACAGAACATAAATATGCCTAAAAATCCTAACCCTAATTTTATATCAAATATGTTTTAGCTCCAGTAGATTAAGTGGTCAAACAATAGCCTCTGTACTGAAAGAGACTTTGAAGGAGACTGAGATGAATTGCAAATGACTTCTGGGGGGATTTTCCTGCAGGATGACTGAAATGTAAAAACATTTAGTGGTCTGGAAAATGGAAAATTCCAGCCTCACATGTTCTAGACTTCAATCACACTAAGTACTTCTGCGACGCATAACAATGGCCAGGGGTCCCTTAAAGTAAATGTTTTTTCGTGAAGCCAGTTTCAGTGAAGCAACAAGGGCACAGGACCCCTTTTTAGTGATGTATTAGATGGTGCCCAGGTGTTGGAATGCCAGAGTGGTTTAGGGTGGCCTTAATGTGCCTTCAAGTGTTGTGCACGTGTCACGGTGCTCCTATCTGGATTCGCTGAACTCTAGGTGTTGGCTCTGATGCAGAAAAAAGGGTAGTTGATGAAGTAGAGGATGAAATAAATTGAGTCCAGACTTGGTGATGAAGTTGATAACAGCTTTACTTTGGTAAACGTTCATCAAAAAACAATCTTCCAACTTTGTCTTGGTTACTAGCAGGCTTTGGCATGAACGGTGGCAGGCAAACTCCTCTCTACTATGTCTGTTGCTCTCTAGCTCTGCTGTGCTGACAGGATTAAATAGGAATCTTTTCCTTTCCTTTCTGCTGTACTTAACTTGGTAGTCTGGTCTGTCTCTAGCTGTGTCCAGGGAACTTTCTCCTGCTGGCTTCTGAGGCTCTTTGCTGAGGCCTCCAGATACAGCAGAACTGAGGATGCTCTAGCTGGTCTAGGCAAGGTTTGTCCAGCAGGCTACTGATTCATTCCCCTAGCAGGGGTACTCTATTCTCACCTCTAACTAGCTAAACTCCTCCCTAGAAGGGGGGGGGGTAGAATGGAAAGAAGGTTCCTATTTTATGTAAGATAGCTCTGCCATATATGCTGCCACCTACTGGTAAACCAGGCATATTACACTTGAACAGTTACAAAATAAAAAATATGAATACACATTGTGCAGGGCATGGAAATTAATATATATAGGATGACATTAGTTTAACTATATGAGATAGTGGCGGGGTGCAAAAGTGGTAATGTACCTCTGGGGTGTTACAGTTCGATATGACAAATGATCTGTAATCCAAGAATTAAATAGTAACAAATAGTAACCCCTTATTATTTATTTTTTGTTGTATGTATTAGCCCCTTTTGTGCATCATTATGGGTTAACAACTGTTGTATTGAGAATGCTGCTCTCCTTGCAGGACAGGTATTGTTCTGCTTGCGTTCCATCTACCATAGGATACGCACCTTGTATTGGTGCTAGTTACTTGCCGGGGAGCTAGGCAGCGAGGTCTCGCGAGATTACGCATGCATCTGGAAGCATGACGTGGCTAGCACGTGACCTGTTGCGTTCTACTCACTGCAGAATGGGCTGGCTATGGGCTCCACTGTCTGGAAGCACGATACTGGTGCACACTTCCGGACTCTGTGATTAGCGCTTATATGGCCAGTTCAGTTGATAGTTCGGGCACCAGTAACATCTCTGGGGGTTATCGATATGTAAGTCTGAGGAATTATGTTGGTAATGAAGGTTACCTTAATCTCTCTCATAAATGATACATTATCATGATGTTTTTCCTCAGGTAGTCTGCATCAATATTCTGTGATGGAAACTGATGCCATTACTCCCCCAGCAGGCGCCTGATTGATACACCATAAGTACCAACTATTTTCTTTTACATTATATTATCTGTATTTTATTTTTTGTATACCAGCCCCCTGAGGAACCCTTCTTGAGGGGAAGACGCGTTGGGGAAATTTATGTTTTCTTCTGTCATTTAACATGCAGGGCCATCAGGGATAGGAACAGGGATGGAGTAATCCCACTATCAGGTTTTGTCTCTGGGCACAGGTCAGAATAGGGTGGTCATTAGTGTTGAGCGCGAATATTCGAAAAGCGAATTTTTTTAGCGAATATCGGCACTTCGCTAATTCGCGAATATTTCGAATATAGCGCTATAAATTCGCTATTTCGAATATTCGTTTTTTTTTGTTTTTTTTTTAGTTATATTTTTTTCTTTCCTACTTCCCAAAAGTAGTTCTTACCTGTCCTGAGGATTCCTGGCTTCCTGGCTGCTCTAGTCAGTGCCCGTTGCCGCTTCTGCCGACTTCCGTGCTCATGTGGAGCGTCCCCATCCATGGGAGAATCTCCATATACTAAAATGTACTGTCGGATTTGAGGAATTACGTTGAAATCGCAATGCGATTAATTCAAGTTATATTAATCGCATTGCGATTACAACTTAGCACTGCTATCTTACATAGGCTAGAATTAACGAATATGGAGTATAGCTAATAGCTATGCACTAGCAGTGCTAAGTTGAAATCGCAATGCGAATACTTTAAGTTAAATTAATCGCATTGCGATTACAACTTAGCACTGCTATCTTACATAGGCTAGAATTAACGAATATGGAGTATAGCTAATGCTATGCACTAGCAGTGCTAAGTTGAAATCGCAATGCGAATACTTTAAGTTAAATTAATCGCATTGCGATTTCAACTTAGCACTGCTGCTATATTCCATATTCGTTAACTTCGTTAATTCTAGCAAGCTGACCCATTATAAACCCAGCTCTAAGTTGAAATCGCAATGCGATTAATATAACTTGAATTAATCGCATTGCGATTTCAACGTAATTCTCAAATCCGACAGTACATTTTAGTATATGGAGACGTTCCCATGGTGATGGGGACGCTCCATGAGCACAGAAGTTATGGTTGGCTTGGTAGAATTAGCGAATAGCGAATATGACGAATGTATTCGTCATATTCCTCAAAACGAAGATAACGAAGTATTCTACATCTTCGCTTTAGCTACCTATTCGTCTCGTCATCGTCAACTTCGCTATTCGCTAATTCTAGCAATCAAATAGGAAGGTTGACTTACCAGACAGCTGTGTTAAATTGCTATGCGATTTTTTTTTTTTTAATACAATAATTATATTACTTGATAAAATTATTATAAGTATTCTATTTATTAAAAAAAAAAATCGCATAGCGAATTTAACACAGCTGTCTCACTCTCTATAGTCAACCTTCCTATTTGATTGCTAGAATTAGCGAAGTTGACGAATAGGTAGCTAAAACGAAGATGTAGAATACTTCGTTATCTTCGTTTTGAGGAATAGACGAATACATTCGTCATATTCGTCATCCTCGCTAATTCTAGATATGAAACCAATAGGAAAGTAGCCTTAAGTACAAATCGCAATATGCGATTATTTAAATCGCATGTTAATCGCGATAACTAGAAAAAATGACGAATATTCGATTTCGACGAATATGAAACGAATATTCATTCGAATATTCGCGAATTTCGTCGAAATCGAATATGGCACCTGCCGCTCATCACTAGTGGTCATAGGGATTGAGTGAGGACTACCTGATAACATATTCCCCTCCACCCCCCATCCTTCCCTAAAACCAGTATTCCTTGTCCTCCTCTCTTATCTGTCCTAATTGTGTGAAGGGGCTTTTAATCACTCTGACACCTAGGGCATTGACCTAACTATGAGAGGATAGGCCCTAGCATAACTTTGAGGCATTATCTGCATGATTCGTGATTATCTCTTGGATTATTTCTTGCAATATTTGTACCTTTACTGACTTTTAAGGCATATAGTGGGTCTTCTTTAGGAGATTGAGTAATATATGGTCTCCTAATTTTAATAGCAGTATTTAATAAAGGATTACGTTTTTAGGCGTCCATTATTTTCACAGTAATTAGTAACAAATAAAACTGTCACCTCACATGGCCTGAGTGTCTGGAATTATTAGGCAGGTGCACATTTATGTACAGGTAACAAGGCTCACTTCATGTTAGCCCTATGTTTATACATAAACATATCGACTGTCTACAAGGAGGTCTCCTAGTTGGATGCTACAACCATCACTCAGAGCAGTGGGAAGGGGCTGTGATGCAGGTCAATGTAAAAAAAAAGAGAGCACTTCACAGTCAAGCTCCACCTCCAGGACACTTGCAGGAGTAGAATCGGGTAGAATAAAAGCTCATATCACTCTACTGCTAAGAAAAGCTCCACAAAGTGTATCTTTGCACTGCTCTCCCCAAAACTGCAGACAGATTCCTTATAAAGGGGTTTTACGGGATCCAGCAGGCCTTCTTGATTACGGATATCTCACCTGTGGAAGAAAGCTTCCAATAAACTAACTATATCATAATTACGTAGATCACATACTTGGGAATTCTACCATGTTACACCCTTGTATCTGTCGACATTGTGTCTCTTTTCAGGTCAATACAGCACTCCCAATTTTGGTGGTGCATGAATAGGATCCCACTGTTACATCAGACAAATGGATCCGGTGTTTAGTAGATGAAATCTGTTGTGATTTTTATTTGCAGTTCAAAACCATATAAGGGTGAAGTGCTGTGGAGTATTGGTCTGACAGAGCTGGCATTATACCCTTAAGTACCAACACCATAAGGGTCCATTCACACGTCCGCAACTGTGTTTGCGGTCCCCAAAATTGTGGATCCACAAAACACGGGCACCGGCCATGTGCGTTCTGCATTTTGCGGACCGCACATGGCTGGCACTAAAATTGAAATGCCTTTTGTTGCATGTGGCTGCGGACAAGAATAGGACATGTTCCATTTTTTGTGGGGACGCAGAACGCAGCCCCATTGAAAATGAATGGGTCCGCTCCCGTTCTGCAAAATTGCGGAACGGATTCTGACCCATTTTGCGGACGTGCGAATAGGCCCTAACTGTATGGCACAGGGATGGTGCGGGTTTATGAGCCCAGTAGTGGAAGTGGGAGTCAGCTGACATTGCAACACCGCTGCCACCATCAGCAGCCTTCATGTTGACGTTTTTAGAGGTTTATTATGTTACCAATGTTTTAACCCCACTGATTTCATTAGAGGGAAAAACTACAGAAATAAGACAAGGGCCACAACAAAAACTGCAACATATTTTGAAAGAAAAAAATAAGCGTAATTCTCAGTCACACTGTGTGAATACTGTCTATACTGTAAGTGAAACAAAATGACCATATTGCATGTGAATGCACCTGAGGCCATAAGAAAAATCTGAAATGTGGAACTACATACAAATGTAGAGAGAGAGAATGTTACATTCTTATTTAATAACTGTGTCCCTAGTTCCTAGATGGAGCATATAGGGAGGTACATACACGTGACAGCAGATTAATATTCATCACACATTACGGGGCAAAATATCCAATATGCCAGTCAACACAGCATGCTCCATTTTTCAAAATATGTTCGGTTTATGAAAATACACCTGTAAGAAAATATGCCATGGCTGAATGGATCACATATTTAAATCTCTCCACATTCTGCATCTCTCAAACACATAGCTAATAAAAATAAAAAAGTACACTTAGCAATGATTAGGTTTTCTGGAAATCTCTACAATGATACCCCTGAGATGGCCTTGCCTCTGTCAGGAACAGAAAAAAACACATAGAGAGGTTACATTTTCCCTCCTCACCTTCCACCTTTTCAAAAAACCTGAGTAGGAAGATCTATGATTTAGATAAACTTAGATGAACTGAAAAGAATAAATATTATCCTCATATCTACTCCAAACTAAAGGAAAGGAGACATACCCATCTCTACTATATTATTATTTGTTAGGAAGGAAATGGAGACTTCCAGGAAAATTAAATATCAGTAATTGTAATTACACTTTTCCACCAGTTGTCTCCACGATAGCCCCAGTGAGATATACCAAAGATATATTTTTAGAGAGGGACGATCAGATAAAGGACTTTGCGTCCAAAGGCCACATCCCTATTTGATGGTACATCCACTTAATAAAGTTTAGTGAAAATGTGAATCGATTTCCAGGGTGTGATCCAGATTTGTTCTATAGAAGCTGATGCCCCTGATGCCCAGGATATAACTACTCTCCTTGTGTATGGGTCTTGAGACCCCTAGGAATTTCTTTCCCTACTGTATCCCCGGCACAAGGCCAGCAGCCTATCAGAGGCCAGCGCAGGCGGCGCGGTGACGTCATCGCGCTGCCTGAGCCGTACTGCTGCTCGGGACACAGGCCAGAAGAGGCCTGCATCGCATCGCTGCCATGGAGGTAAGTATGTGGTTTTTTTTTGTTTTGTTTTTCTGTGAGGCACTGGGCTGCACTGGGGGGGTCATTGCTGGCATAAAGGGGACACTTTGGGGCATTATTGCTGGCACATGGGGGACACTATGGGGAAATGGCTGGCACATGGGGGACACTATGGGGGCATTGCCGGCACATGGGGGACACTATGGGGGCATTGCTGGCACATGGGGGACACTATGGGGGCATGGCTGGCACATGGGGGACACTATGGGGGCATGGCTGGCACATGGGGGACACTATGGGGGCATGGCTGGCACATGGGAGACACTATGGGGGCATTGCTGGCATATGGGGGACACTATGGGGGCATTGCTGGCACATGAGGGACACTATGGGGGCATCTACTGGGGGCATTGCTGGCACATTATGGGGACATTATGGTGTTGGAGGAGAAATTAATACTATGGGGGTATATTATATAGGCATATTATGGGGGCACTATGGGGGAATCTTATACTGGCACATTATGGGGGCACTATGGGGAAGAGAAGAGGAGCACTATGTGGGCATTTACTAGGGGCATTATATAGGGGTATTTTATACTTGCCCACATTATGGGGACATTAGCTGAACTGGCGGCACTGAGGGAGTTTTTTTGCATTGGCACACAGAACGGGAGCACTTTTGAATTAGTGCACAGTATTATTATTATTATTATTAAGGTGGCAGATGAGTTGTTAAGAAGGTAGGACGATGATGGAAAAGTAGGAACCTAAGATGTCTTTTGTTAAACTACAGAGACTAGAGATGGGTGAAAAATCATAGTGGCGGTCTGGTCTGAAAGGAGAAGATGAGGAAAGAGAAGGTCTGCATCAGAGAAGTTACTGGATGTAAGGTATGTGGTGCTGTATTCTGGATAGCACAGAATATAATATGTATGCAAAAATGTATGCAAATATGTGTGTGTGGGGGGGTGCTAAGCAGACAGACAGATCGCCGGGGATTGGGGTGGGGGCCTATTGGGGGTGCTAGAATTTGAACCCAAGCGATAACATGGATGGGGGTTTAGATAGTAAACAGACAGCTGACGTAGAGGGAGGCTAAGCAGACAGATCCCGCTGACGGGGGTGTTGTGCTTGGGGGGGAGGGGGCTAACATCATTTTCTACTACACCGGGGGACACCAGCCCTAGCAACACCACTGAGTCTAAATGATCATATATAATCATTCACATTTTAAAGACCCAAATAAACAACATTCTGAATTTTTTTTAAAACCACTGGAATACAAATAGTTTTAGTAATATAGTAACATATAGTATCATAGTTCATAAGGCTAAAAAAAGACATCTGTCCATCCAGGTCGGCCTGTTATCCTGCAAGTTGATCCAGAGGAAGGCAAAACAAAAAAAACTGTGAGGTTGAAGCCAATTTTCCCCATTTAAGGGGAAAAAAATTCCTTCCCGACTCTAATCAGGCAATAAGAATAACTCCCTGGATCAACAACCCATCTCTAGTAGCTATAGCCTGTAATATTATTACACTCCAGAAATACATCCAGGCCAATCTTGAATTCCTTTATTGTACTCACCATCACCACCTCCTCAGACAGAGTTCCGTAGTCTCACTGCTCTTACCGTAAAGAATCCAGTCCTGGCGATTTGTTTATTTTAATCTTTTTAAGATGCCGCTGTACTTCTTCCTGGTGTCAGACAGGGCACTTTTAATGGGGAATTTACTTTTGCATTTTGCGTTTTATCTCACAGTTTTTTTTTTTCAGTGAATACAGTGAAGAAAAAAATATTTAATAACTTTCCTTTCTCCTCATCTCCCTCTGCAACTCCCCCCTCATTACTCTGTAAAGGACCGACAACTCCAGATTTATACTTTTTACCAGTTATATAATTGAAGAACATTTTAGGGTTAGTTTTGCTCTCTTTGGCAATTAATCTTTCGGTCTCTAGTTTGGCTGCTTTTATTTGTTTTTTACATATTTTATTTTTTTCCTTATAGTTTTTCAGTGCTTCCTCACTACCCTCCTTTTTTAGTGATTTATTGCTTTCTTTACATTTCTATTTATCCACATTGTTTTTTTCTTGTTCCTTAACCTTTTATTCCCATAAGGTATGTATCTCTCACAATTAGATTTTAAGATGCTTTTAAAAATATCCCATTTTGTGGCCATATTTTTATTTTTAAGGATAGAGTTGAGCGAACCCGAACTGTATCGGGTTCATACCGAATTTTAGGATGTTCAGGGCACAGAACCGAACCCGAACATTTTCATAAAAGTTCTGGTTTGGGTCCGTTGTTCGGCAATTCTTCCCGCTTTTTGAAACGCTGCAGAGCAGCCAATCAGCAAGCGTTTTACATCTTTGCCCTAAGAAGCCATTACAGCCATGCCTACTAATGGCATAGCTGTGATTGGCTGTGTGCAGCATGTGACCCAGCCTCTTTATAAGCTGGAGTCACGTAGTGCCGCACGTCACTCTGCTGCTGTTAGTATAGAAAAAGCTTGCTGCCGCTGCTCTCAGGGAGAGATTAGGAAAGAAATCTGTTGAACCTGGTGGTGTGAAATCTTCAAGCTACAGAAATTATTGAGGGAGGGTGCTACTGCAATCATACATTTTTGTACCCAGCCCTGAGCCCAGTGATACTGCAAAGTGTTTTTTTTAAATCCATCTGTTACTGAGGTAGGGGTCGGCGGCCATTTTAGCCACTGCAGTGTCCTTGGAACTGCATGTGACCTGCATGTGTGCCAGCCTGCCAGGAACATCAGTCTAATCCTTTTTGGTAGCTCAGTGAAGGAAAAAATCATTTTTTTCTGGCAGGTGAAGTCCCCTACATTACCTTTTGTATATTTTAGGGGTGACATAGTCCATTTCTGTAGTCTGGGGCAAAAATCTGTATTGTGGTGCTATAGAGCACTTGTGCATACAACGCACCAAAACGTATTTTAAATTTCAGCACTGAAGAAGTGCATTACTGTGTTTTAGGGGAAAAAAGCCATGTTCTTGGTCCACATAGCAGCTGTGCATATAGCGTACAAATACGTATTTTGAATTTCAGCACTGAAATAGTGCATTAGTGTGTTTTAGGGGAAAAAAAGCAGTGTTCTTGTTTCACAAAGCAGTTGTGCATGCAGTGTACAAATACCTACGTTTAATTTTCAACCGTTAAATAGTGCATTTGTAAATTTTGGGAAAAAAAGACATGTTCTTGGTTCACAAAGCAGTTGTGCATACAGCGTACAAATACCTACGTTTAATTTTCAGCCGTTAAATAGTGCATTTGTGAATTTTGGGGAAAAAAGCCGTGTTCTTGGTTCACAAAGCAGTTGTGCATACAGAGTACAAATACCAACATTTAATTTGCAGCCGTTAAATAGTGCATTTGTGAATTTTGGGGGAAAAAGCCGTGTTCTTGGTCCACTAAGCAGTTGCGCATACAGCATACAAATACCTATTTTAAATTTCAGCACTGAAATAATGCATTACTGTGTTTTAGGGGAAAAAAGACGTGTTCTTGGTCCGCAAAGCAGTTGTGCATGCAGCGTACAAATACCTATTTTAAATTTCAGCACTGAAATAGTGCATTACTGTGTTCCTGGTCCACAAAGCAGTTTAAAATACACTGCCCAAATACCTATTTTGCATTTCTGCCATGAAATAGTGCATCAGTGTATTTTTGGGAAAAAAAGCGGTATTTCTGGTCCACAAAGCAGTTGTGCATACAGCGTACAAATACCTACGTTTAATTTTCAGCCGTTAAATAGTGCATTTGTGAATTTTGGGGAAAAATGTGTTATTCCTGGTCCACAAAGCAGTTTAAAATACACCGCCCAAATACCAATTTTACATTTCTGCTGTGAAATAGTGCATTTGTGTATTTTTGTTAAAAAAAAAGCCGTATTCTTGCTTCAAAAAGCAGTTGTGCATACAGCGTAAAAATACTTCATTTAAGTTTTCTGCTGTGAAATAGTGCATTAGTGTATTTTTGGGGAAAAAAGCGGTATTCTTGGTCCACAGAGCATTTGTATGACACGGGCACTGCCTTAGTGTTAGTGAACTTAATTGTTGACTATTGGCAGTTAAATTGACACCGGAGATAAACCATATGTCAGCTTGGTGGGTGAACGCAAATAATGAGGAGAACATCATAATAAGGGGATTGGCCATGGTCTTGGTGGTGTTGGTGGAGCTCCTGTTGCTGGGAGAGGACGTGGCCGTTCAGCGTCAACTACATGTCCTAGTGAAATACCTTCTTCGGGTGCGTGTAGGCGACAGAACCTGGCGACAGAACGCTCTACGGATGGTGAGGCCAGAACAAGTACAGGCAATAGTAGATTGGGTAGCTGACAGTGGCTCCAGTTCCCAGTGGCGGTGCGGGTGACACCACTGATGGGGTGACACCAGTGCCGGCTGCCAGCACAAGATAATTTATTCACTGCACTGATCGCTGTAGAGGGAATCCTGGTCTGAGCTCTGACTCCATATATGGTTGTGTCCATATATGGAGTCAGTGCTATGAACATGAAGGGGGTATCCCCAAGCATTGTCAGTATGCTTGGGGACACCCAATGTATTTTAATTCAATTTAGCTTCTATTCTGCAACCAGGATTCGAACTCAGAACCTTTCATATCAGAGGCAAGAACACTAACCATTGAGCTATGGAACTCAATGGTAAACTGTATTAGAAAAACCTCATAGTAGTTTATCAAGTATTAGGTATTCCTATACAGCAGAGTGATACATGATACAGTATACAGCCGAAGTATAAATTACATATTTCTTTTTCAGTAATTGTAAAAGAAATGTATGACACAAAATACAGTAAAAATAAATGTGTAATTACTACATTTATATATAGTAATTACACATTTATTTTTTTATTTAGTTATACTTCTGCTATATAGGAATACCTAATACATGATACACTACTAAGAGTTTTTTCCAACATAATTTATCATTGAGCTTCATAGCTCAGTGGCTTGGGTTTTTGCCTCTGATGTGAATGGTTGTGAGTTCTAGTCCTGGTGGCAACCTTTTAGAAATAGAGGCTAAATTATGCATTCATGTACATCAGAAGTATGATAATATATATTTATGCTTCTAATATAAATATTTATATATATATATATATATATATATATAAATTTATTATATATGGGGAAACTATTACTGAGGTTTTTAGCCATAATAGTAGTATAGCAGGTGACACTATGGGGGCATTGCTGGCACATGGGGGACATTATGGGGGCATTGCTGGCACATGGGGGACTCTATGGGGGCATTGTTGGCACATGGGAGACACTATGGGGGCATGGCTGGCACATGGGGACACTATGGGGGCATGGCTGGCACATGGGAGACACTATGGGGGCATATCTAGCACATGGGGGACACTATGGGGGCATTGCTAGCACATTATGGGGACACTATGGTGTTAGATGGGAGAAGAATACTATGGGGGTATATTATATAGGCACATTATGGGGGCACTAAGAAGGGGCATTTAATACTGGCACATTCTGGGGGACACTATGGGGGAATCTTATACTGCCACATTCTGGGGGCACTATGGGGAAGAGGAGAGGAGCACTATGTGGGCATTTACTAGGGGCATTATATAGGGGTATTTTATACTTGCACACATTATGGGGACATTAGCTCAACTGGCGGCACTGAGGGAGTTTTTTTTGTACCGGCACACAGAACGGGAGCACTTTTGAATTAGTGCACATTATTATTATTACTGAAGGTGGCAGGTGAGTTGTTAATAAGGTAGGAGGATGATGGAAAAGTAGGAACCTAAGATGTCTTTTGTCAAACTACAGAGACGAGAGATGGGTGAAAAATCATCATGGCGGTCTGATCTGAAAGGAGAAGATGAGGAAAGAAGTGGTCTGCATCAGAGAAGTTACTGGATGTAAGGTATGTGGAACTGTATTCAGGACATATTCTGGATACAGAATATAATATGTATGCAAATATGTGTGTGTGTGTGTGTGTGGGGGGGGGGGGGGGGGTTCTAAGCAGACAGAAGACAGATCGCCAGGGGTTGGGGGCCTGTTGGGGGTGCTAGAATTTGAACCCAAGCGATAACATGGATGGGGGTTTAGATAGTAAACAGACAGCTGACGTGGGGGCGGGGCTAAGCAGAGAGATCGCCGCCGATGGGAGGGGGGTGTTGTGCTGGGGGGGGGGGGGGTGACACCATTTTCTACCGCACCAGGTGACACCAGCCTTAGCAACGCCACTGCCAGTTCCTTCACAGTGTCTCCCACCTATTCCTCTGCAGAAAGCTCAGAGTTGGCACCTGCAGCCCATGCCCATCAGTCTTTCACCTCACCCCCTTGCAAATCAGCTAAGCAGTCTGAGCTCCAAGTCATGTAGCAAACTCTTATGCTTTTTGATGACTCTGCTGGCAGGGTTTCCCCAGCCCATCCACCTAGCCCTGCCCCAGAAATGGAAGACATTGAATGCACTGATGCCCAACCACTTATGTTGCAAGATGAGGACATGGGAAGACCGCCGCAGCACATCACTGATGATGACGAAACACAGGTGCCAACTGCTGTGGCTTTCTTCAATGTGCAGACCGACGAGGAAGGCAGGGGTCAAGAATGGGTGGAAGATGATGTGGAGGATAATGAGGTTCTAGACCCAGACTGGACTCAAGGTCGTGCTAGTGACGTGTGCAGTTGTGAGGAAGAGGCGGTGGTCGCACAGAGTCAACAGCACAGCAAAAGAGGGAGCAGGGGGCAAAAGCGGAGCAGCCATTCCAGAGACAGTACGCCTGCTACTGCCCACCACACCCAGGGACCGAACACACCAAGGCCAGCTCCAAGGAGTTCATTGGCATGGCAATTCTTCAGACAATGTCCTGACGACAAGACACGAGTGGTTTGCACGTTGTGTCATCAGAGCCTGAAGCGAGGCATAAATGTTCTAAACCTGAGCACAACCTGCATGACCAGGCATCTACATGCAAAGCACGAACTGCAGTGGAGTAAACACCTTAAAAACCAAGAAAGGTCTCAGGCTCCTCCTGCTTCCTCTTCTGCTGCTGTCACTGCCTCTTCCTCCACCTCTGGCGTCACCGTGGCACCTGCTAATCAGCAAACAGAGGATGTGCCACCACCACCACCTCCTTCACAATCACCAAGCCTCTCCACCATGTCACACACAAGCGTTCAGCTGTCCATCTCCCAAACACTGGAGAGAACCTACCCACCCTTGATCCCTGGCCCTGAATGCCAGCATTTCAAAATGACTGGCCTTTGAAATGCTGTCATTCCGTCTGGTGGAGACGGACTGTTTCAAACAGCTGATGGCGGTGGCTGTCCCACAGTACGTAGTAAAATAATTAAAACCTTTTAAGATACCCCCTCCTCCTCCTTCATCACCGCCTCCTCAACCTCTGACTCTGCATCCACCTCCTCCTCCGAGTTGCTGATTAATAATGTTAAATTTTTATTTGTTTTATTTTATTTTAAGTTATTTCCCTATTCACATTTGTTTGCAGGGCAATTATCCACATTTTGCAGCCCTATAGTCCTTACCAGGACTTTGTTACAGCCATATTCAGGTACACATTTACTTAATTGGTGGGTAACATGAAGCCTGTGTTATAAACCTCTCCTCTGTCTGGGTGCAAGGGGCCTACATTTCTGAAAATCACCTGTTGCATTGGTGGATGACATGAAGCCTGTTTTGCCATGAATGAACCTCTACTCTGACTGGGTGCAAGGGGCCTACATTTCTGAAAATCATCTGTTGCATTGGTGGATGACATGAAGCTTGTTTTGCCGTGAATGCACCTCTCCTCTGTCTGGGTGCCAGGGGCCTAACTTTCTGAATATCGCCTGTTCCTTTGGTGGGTGACATTAACCTCTTTTTGCCATGAATGAACCTCTCCTCTGTCTGGGTGTCAAGGTCCTAACTTACTGAAAATCGCTTGTTCCATTGGTGGGTGATATTAACCTCTTATTGCCGTGAATAAACCTCTCCTTTGTCTGGGTGCCAGGGGCCTACATTAGTGAAAATTGCATGTTCCATTGGTGGATGACATGAAGCCTGTTTTGCCGTGAATAAACCTCTCCTCTGTCTGGGTGCCAGGGGCCTACATTTCAGAAAATCACCTGTTGCATTGGTGGATGACATGAAGCTCTTTTTGCCGTGAATGAACCTCTCCTCTGTCTGGGTGCCAGGGGCCTACATTTCAGAAAATCACCTGTTGCATTGGTGGATGACATGAAGCCTGTTTTGCCGTGAATGAACCTCTCCTCTGTCTGGGTGCCAGGGGCCTAACTTTCTGAATATTGCCTGTTCCATTTGGTGGGTGACATTAACCTCTTTTTGCCATGAATGAACCTCTCCTCTGTATGGGTGCCAAGGGCCTAACTTACTGAAAATCGCTTGTTCCATTGGTGGGTGACATTAACCTCTTATTGCCGTGAATAAACCTCTCCTCTGTCTGGGTGCCAGGAGCCTAACTTGCTGAAAATTGCATGTTCCATTGGTGGATGACATGAAGCCTGTTTTGCCGTGAATGAACCTCTCCTCTGTCTGGGTGCCAGGGGCCTAACTTACTGAAAATCCCCTGTTCCATTGGTGGATGACATTAAACTCTTTTTGCCATGAATGAACCTCTCCTCTGTCTGGGTGCCAGGGGCCTACATTTCAGAAAATCACCTGTTGCATTGGTGGATGACATGAAGCCTGTTTTGCCGTGAATGAACCTCTCCTCTGTCTGGGTGCCAGGGCCTACATTTCAGAAAATTGCCTGTTCCATTGGTGGATGACATGAAGCCTGTTTTGCCGTGAATGAAACTCTCCTCTGTCTGGGTGCCAGGGGCCTAACTTTCTGAATATCGCCTGTTCCTTTGGTGGGTGACATTAACCTCTTTTTGCCGTTAATGAACCTCTCCTCTGTCTGGGTGCCAGGGGCCTACATTTCTGAAAATCATCTGTTGCATTGGTGGATGACATGAAGCCTGTTTTGCCGTGAATGCACCTCTCCTCTGTCTGGGTGCCAGGGGCCTACATTTCTGAAAATCACCTTTTCTATTGGTGGGTGACATTAACCTCTTTTTGCCATAAATGAACCTCTCCTCTGTCTGGGTGCCAGGGGCCTAACTTACTGAAAATCGCTTGTTCCATTGGTGGGTGACATTAACCTCTTTTTGCCATGAATGAACCTCTCCTCTGTCTGGGTGCAAGGGGCTTACATTTCTGAAAATCATCTGTTGCATTGGTGGATGACATGAAGCCTGTTTTGCCGTGAATGAACCTCTCCTCTGTCTGGGTGCTATTGGCCTAACTTACTGAAAATCGACTTCTCCATTGGTGGGTGACATTAACCTCTTATTGCTGTGAATAAACCTCTCCTCTGTCTGGGTGCCAGGAGCCTAGCTTACTGAAAATTGCCTCTTCCATTGGTGGATGACATGAAGCCTGTTTTGCCGTGAAGGAACCTCTCCTACGTCTGGGTGCCAGGGGCCTACATTAGTGACATTGGTGGGTGACATGAAGCCTGTTTTGCCATGAATGAACCTCTACTCTGACTGGGTGCAAGGGGCCTACATTTCTGAAAATCATCTGTTGCATTGGTGGATGACATGAAGCTTGTTTTTTCGTGAATGCACCTCTCCTCTGTCTGGGTGCCAGGGGTCTACTTTTCGGAAAATCACCTTTTCTATTGGTGGGTGACATTAACCTCTTTTTGCCATAAATGAACCTCTCCTCTGTCTGGGTGCCAGGGGCCTAACTTACTGAAAATCGCCTGTTCCATTGGTGGGTGACATCAACCTCTTTTTGCCATGAATGAACCTCTCCTCTGTCTGGGTGCAAGGGGCCTACATTTCTGAAAATCATCTGTTGCATTGGTGGATGACATGAAGCCTGTTTTGCCGTGAATGCACCTCTCCTCTGTCTGGGTGCTATTGGCCTAACTTACTGAAAATCAACTTCTCCATTGGTGGGTGACATTAACCTCTTATTGCTGTGAATAAACCTCTCCTCTGTCTGGGTGCCAGGAGCCTAGCTTACTGAAAATTGCCTCTTCCATTGGTGGATGACATGAAGCCTGTTTTGCCGTGAAGGAACCTCTCCTACGTCTGGGTGCCAGGGGCCTACATTAGTGACATTGGTGGGTGACATGAAGCCTGTTTTGCCATGAATGAATCTCTACTCTGACTGGGTGCAAGGGGCCTACATTTCTGAAAATCGCCTGTTGCATTGGTGGATGACATGAAGCCTGTTTTGCCGTGACTCAACCTTTCCTCTGTCTGGGTGCCAGGGGCCTACATTTCTGAATATCACCTGTTGCATTGGTTTTGACATTAACCCAGTTTTGGCAGTGATAAGCCCCTGCTGTGCATTGCTGATGCGTGACCACAAACGCACGCTGGTAGACGTGCTGCTGATGGCATTCCCACCTGATGCCTTCTCAACCTCCTACTCCACATCCACCTCCTCCTCCGAGTTGGCAATTAATTATGTTTAATTTTTATTTATTTTATTTTATGTCATTTCCCTATCCACATTTGTTTGCAGGGCATTTACCTACATTTTGCTGCCTTTTGCAGCCCTCTAACCCTTTCCAGTGCTATTTTACAGCCATTTTAGTGCCCAAAAGTTCGGGTCCCCATTGACTTCAATGGGGATCAGGGTCAAGTTCGGGTTAACTTCGGACCCGAACAATTTTGTGAAGTTCAGCCGAACTCGTCGAACCCAAACATCCAGGTGTCCGCTCAACTCAATTTTAGGACTTTGCCCCAGTTAGTTAGGCCTATTGGTTAATACTATGTCCAGTATGGCCGTCCCTCTAGTCGGGTCCTGAACCAGTTGGGAAAGGTAATTATCTTTGGCTATTGCCAAGAACCTGTTTCTTGGAGGAGTCGCAGACACGACAAAGATATCATAATAATTATTCGGGGAGGTTTTATGAAAATAATAACCCACAGAGATTTTATAATAATAAGGGAAGACAGCGTCATGCATATAGAGGATCGGTCACATTTAATGATGATTATAGAGATAGAAGGTATAGAGGAGGTTATGAAACAGGTGCACCTATGTATGGCTATAGACAGAGAGGAGGATATGGGCAAGGAGGGAGATATTACCAACCGAGATATAATCAATATAAATGGAATCAGAATGATAGATATAAATATGGTTTTGAAAATAGAGAAATGGTGAGAATTGAGGAGGCTGTAAAAAAAGTACCAATACAGGAAGAAAAAGAGAAAGAACATAAGGGAGGAGAAAAAGAACAGGCAGAGAAGCAAAATTTTTCCCCACCAAAACATAAAAGGAGTGCAGAGAACAAAGGATGCAGAGGAGGTATTGCTACAAAACAGGAATAACCCCAAAAAAAGAAATCTAACAGAGGGAGAAGAGGGAAAAGACAAGAGTCCAGACAGGAAAAAGACGAGAGAAAAATAGAAGGAGTATTTAATTTGAGTAGCAGACAATTAAATGAACATGAACTCTTGGTGCTGGGCAAGGGTCTGAAATAAGTTTGAGGCGTTTTTGGACGTGCATAGATATATTAGAAAATTTAATCTTACCAAATACCATATGAACAATCAGAAGGCAATAGTAAAAAATGGTGGTCTGACCGAAAGTAAAGAATTTTTACATACTGGATTAGGGAAAAATCACGTTTTTTTCCTTCTAATGCAAACAATGAATGCATAGACGCATTCAAAAGGAATGTTTTGAAAGAACTAAACTAGATAAGAAAGAGAGTGAATTTTTGGATGTAAAAAATCTGGTAATACCGGTAATTTATGAACTACCAAAAATTCACAAAAGACTAGTGGACCCGCAGGGGAGACCTGTGGTAGCGGGCATAAATTCCTTGACCAGCCATATGTCACAATATATAGATTATTTTTTACAGAAATATGTGGTACAAATGCCTTCCTTCCTTAAGGATTCTAATGATGTTATAAATTTGGTTCATAGTTTGGACACTTTGGACTCGGATATCTGGCTGGCTACTGCTGATGTCACCTCTCTATATACTGTAATCCCCATGAAATTGGGACTGCAGGGTGTTGAGGTGGCATTGGCAGAGGACACCCAGATGCCCGAGGACCAAAAATTGTATATTTTAAAATGTGTCAATTTTTGCCTCACACACAATTATTTTATGTTCAAGAACGAATTCTTCCTACAACGAGTGGGCGTGGCGATGGGGGCGAAATTTGCCCCTAGCCTCGCAAATTTGTATATGGCCATGTGGGAGAAAAAATGTATTAATCCACTGCTTAACAAAAAGACAGAGTTATAGAGCTATATAGATGACTGCTTGATAGTTTGGAGGCGAGAAAAACAAGGCTTGGAACAATGGTTTTTACAGCTAAATAGAAATTATTGGAATTTAATCTTCACCAGTGAAATCAGTCAAACATCAGTGGTCTTCCTGGATTTGACCATTTATAGGGAGCATGATAAATTAAAAACTTGCACATATTTCAAAACCACGGATGTAAATACAGACATAGATACCTCCAGTTGTCATCACAAACCCTGGATAAAAAATATCCCTAAGGGACAATTGAAAAGAATATGTAGAAATTGTACTGATAAAATGGTTTTTAAGGAACAGGCAGATTTTATTAAAAACGCTTTATGGAAAAAGGATATAAAAAAGAGATATTAGAACAATGCTGTATGGAGATAGAAAAGGAAGCAAGTAAAAAATAACAGCAACAAATAGTCCCAAAGAAAAACGATAAAAATAAAAATGAAATTAAGGAGGTAGAAAAAAAATTTAAATTAGCTTTTTTCACGCAATACAGTGCCAATGCAGATAATATAAAAAGTATTGTGAGGAGGAATTGGCAGATATTAAAAGGGGACCCTGTACTGGGCAATTCAATCCCGGATAAACCACAGATAATGTATAAAAAAGCGGAAAATCTACGAACAAAATTGGTGCATAGCCTGCAACTTGAAAAATCACTAAATGGCACACCGAATAATTTTAGGTGGTGCTCCTTCTGCATTGCGTGTAAAAATAGATGTAGTAACCAAAGAAAAATAAAAACATCAAGTATTACATCCAATGTGAACAAGCGTGAATTAAAAATTAAGGGAAATATAAGTTGTGAAAATGCGGGGGTCATATACGTGCTGGAGTGCCCTTGTGGCCTCCAGTACGTTGGAAGGACCACTCGCAAACTTAAAACACATTTGCAGGAACACATTCGCAAAATAAAAAAGGGACTATTAACGCATAGTGTGTCCGCTCACTATAAGAGATGCCATCAACAAAACCCGAAAGGGTTCAAATTTACTGGCGTTGAACTAGTTAATAGTGCGGTTAGAGGTGGTGACTTTAGTAGTAAAATCAACAAAAGGGAAGTCGCATGGATGTTCCAATTAGAGACAGTACAACCTTCGGGTTTAAATGTGGAATGTGACATAAAATCGTGTTTATAGGATAAAAAGAGGTTTTGAATAGATGGTAAAATTTATGAATGAAAATGAGAAGGACCTGTGAGTAAGGAGGTGGTTCAGTGAGATCATGTGACCAGTAGGGAGTGTTTTAGCTATGACGCTGATTTGTATGTGTGTTTTTAATTAATATGGATTGCTTTGTAATATGGGAAATAGTGAGTTTGGGATATTGTAGTATTGTTTTATGGATGAATTGTCTTTGATATGGTAGTTTTTAAATTGGTTTTTGTATATGTGTTTAATCATGACATATGGGGACACTGTGTATAAAAGCAGCAACTGCTTGCTAATATGATAGACGCCCCTGAAGAAGCGAAAGCGAGACCTGGGTCGGGCAGTTTCTACCTTGATATGCTGTAATGCAAGATATTTGCTTGTGAGTACAATAAATCTTTTTAAATCTATACGGAGTTGACAGTACTTCACTACGGAGGTCCATCCATTTTCTATTAAATATAGGAAAAAGGACATCAGGAACCGTGGTCTAAAGTGAGATCAACTCTCCGTGTTTTCAACTGAGATTGAGAATTTCAGAGGAATCCAGACCTTTATATGAGAAACAGCAGCGCGACCATTTTATTGAACACTGACTGCAAGGTGTGAACTGAACCCACAGCACACCAGGAAACCGCGAAGCTGACAGCAGAGAGGCACAGTATTTTGGAACTTTTTATTTTTACTTGTGTTTCCTTTATGCGATGTACAGCTTTCAGTTCCCCAGTCGATATCTGGGTAGTTGAAGTCCCCCATAATATCCACCTCATTATGATTTGCCGCCTCGTCTATCTCGTTTAGTAGTAGATTTTCTGTGGACTCTGGTATATTAGGTGGTTTATAATACACTCCTATTAGTAATTTATTATTGTTTTTGCCTCCATGTATTTCTACCCACAGTGACTCCACATGTTCATGTCCCTCAGAGATGTATTCTCGAATTACGGGATTTAGACATGACTTCACATAGAGGCAGACCCCTCCCCCTCTCCGGTTTTGGCGATCCTATCTAAACAGATTGTAACCCTGTACATTAACTGCCCAGTCATAGCTATCATCCAGCCATGTCTCAGTTATTCCCACTATGTCATAGTCCTCCTCACACATCACTAATTCCAGTTCCCCAGTTTTATTAGGATACTTTCACACTAGCATTTTGGATTCCGTTTGTGAGATCCGTTTCAGGGCTCTCACAAACGGTCCAAAACGGATCAGTTCAGCCCCAATGCATTCTGAATGGATATGGATCCGTTCAGAATGCATCAGTTAGGCTCCGTTCCGCCTCAATTCCGTTTTGGAGGCGGACACCAAAATGCAGCATGAAGCATTTTGGTGTCCGTCTGAAGAGGCGGAGCCTGATGGATCCGTTTTTAATTACAATGTAAGTCAATGGGGACGGATCCGTTCTCAATGACACAATTTGGTGCATTTGAAAATAGATCCATTCCCTATTGACTTTCAATGTAATTCACAACGGATCCGTTTTGGACTTTGTCATTTTTCTTTAAACCTAATGCAAACTGATCCGTTCTGAACGGATACAAACCTTTGCATTATAGGTGCGGATCCGTCTGTGCAAATAAACAGACGGATCCGCACCAACGCAAGTGTGAAAGTACCCTTAGTCAGACTTCAGGCATTAGTATGCATACAATTAAGAGGTTTATGTATATTTTTTACCCTACACCTGCTACAAATCATTCCATAATTTACAGCAAATACTATTAGTAGAAGATTTGCAGTTCGCCATCAAGGTACAGTATTTATAACTTTGTCAGAATGTCCCTTGGTTTCTAGGTGTGCTCGTTCTACATTCATGCCCTCAAACCTAGAGAACTGAGGTCTGGATGAAGTATTGGTTCCTTGGTTAGAAGCTGTGGAAAGAGAGGCAGCACGAGAAGATAGAGCCAACATCGTCTGGGCTAAAAAAAGGAAGCTATATATAGCACTTTGGCTTTTTCCCTCTGAATATTTTGTAGTACTCTTGGAAGTAGACTGATAGGAGTGAATGTGTAATACAGATGTTGAATTCATTTTATTGAGAGCACATCTATGACCAATGGCAGGGGCGTACATAGAAGTCACTGGGCCCCATAGCAAGATTCTGATTGGGCCCCCTAACCTCGCCCACTACCCACCCCTGGCCCATCGCACCTCCTGTCCTGGCTCCTCCCCTGCCACACTCCCATTTTTCAATAAGGAAATGTATACATACGTTCCTACACATAACACAGTGATGGCACTCTGATTGCCGAAAATGTAGTAGTGTTATCTGCAGTCCTATGTAAAACCACAGATAACACTAGTGTAGCTCATGTGGTAGTGTTATCTGCAGTCCTATGTAAAACCACAGATAACACTAGTGCTGATAATGTGGTAGTGTTATCTGCAGTCCTATGTAAAACCACAGATAACTCTAGTGTAGATCATGTGGTAGTGTTATCTGCAGTCCTATGTAAAACCACAGATAACACTAGTGCTGATAATGTGGTAGTGTTATCTGCAGTCCTATGTAAAACCACAGATAACACTAGTGTAGATCATGTGGTAGTGTTATCTGCAGTCCTATGTAAAACTGCAGATAACACTAGTGTAGATCATGTAATAGTGTTACCTACGTCATTAGTGTGCCTTCCACAGACTCCATGCTGGCAGCGCTGCCTCCTCTTCCTTCTTCTTCTTGCCCTGCACAGAATGTCCTGATGTAGCTGCGTGAAGACATAGGAACATGTGGGCATGATGATAGTGACACACAGACAGGGACACAGACACACACACACAGACACACACACACACACACATATAATAAATAGGATCACCAACATATTATATATATATATTTTTTTTTTTATTTTTTTTTGAGAGAGAGAGAGAGAAAGACAGAAAGACAAATACATGCATAGGCATAGACAATAGATACACATATTATATATATATATATATATATATATATATATATATAGACACATGCATTCATACAGATACATAGACACACACACACACATATATATATATATATATATATATATACACACACATACACACAACACCCATACATAGATATATATAGACACATATAAACACACATACATAGATAAATATGGACACATATACACACATGCATACATAGATATATATATATATATATATATATATATATAGAGACACATATATACATACACACATGCATTAATAGCTATACTGTATATACACACACACATAACAAACATAGATTGGTCACTTACCTTTCTACATGGAGGCTGCAGGAGAGGAGCAGTCAGGAGGAGGCACGTAGGAGGAGGGGGAGCACCGCTGATGGCATGCAGAGGTTTTTTCTACCTGACCTCTGCATGCTTCCTTCCGAGCGCGCGGACCTGGCAGCATCAATCAACGTCAGCAGGCACGTGTGTAGAGCCGGCTCCTCATTGGCTCAGCATGCCTGCTGACGTATAATGCTGCTGCCCTGCGGTCCTCCAGAGCCTGCATTCCCGAGTCCTGACGGGGACGGGGCCTACCATGCGCTCCGGGCCCCCCTGTGCCGCGGGCCCCATAGCAGTGGCGTTCCCTGCCTATATTGGCGGTATGCCACTGACCAATGGCTGATCTTATGGCATGAGCAAAACCTCTACAGCTTCTTGTTTGTTCTTGTGGTAAACAGATCCATCCCTGTAAGGTTCGAAGTTCTTATTGACAGTTTGACAATACCATGTAAGAACCTGTTTTCTGCTTAGGAAATCTGATCACAAGTTTCCCTTTTCTTTTACAAGAACTGCTGATAATGGCAGATGTTTCTCTGCCAAATTAATAATTTCCCTAATAACTTCTCCCTCCCTGATGTTGAATAAACACTACTGCTGTAATGCTGTCTGAATATTCTTTCAGATGAGTTGCTGCGACTAGGTGTGCTAAGACTCTCAAGGCTTGCCAAACCACTCTGATCTCTCTGTGATTCAATGAGGTTTTGGCTATGTGATCGTTCCTTTTTCCTTGAAAAGAGTAATGATTTATGTGAGCTCCCTACCTTCAGACACAGGCATCCATAGTCATCAATTGTATCAGTTCTGAAATCCAGTTTACTCCTTTCCCTAGCTGTGTTTTCTTCATCCACCATGCTGGTGAAAGAGTAATGGTCTGGTCTAATGAGAGAAGAATTATGTTACAGTTTTCTATGGGCCAGACGAAGCGCTAACCGGCGTGAAACGGCCGTCGCCTTCATTGCATGCTAGTGAGCAGTTGTCTGCCCCAGCCCAAGCTTGTTTCATGTAGGTGAACCAATGAAGTATCAAGCATCTTTTCAAGTCATGGTGAGTGCCGCCTTCTATATTTTTCTCATCTATGTGGACAACATCAATATATATCTTTCCGTTTGCTGAGCACCACCGTTATTGACTCTGATCGACTAGCTGTCCCAGTCGCCGCCTATTTCTCATGCCAAGTATTATAGAGTGAAGCAGTGCCACCCTTACTATCTTGTGAACACTACATTACAGTTTTCTAACACCAACTTCTGTAGAGATCAGGAATAATACTTTTCATGTGTCCCAAAAACTGCATGGCCTGCCTTATCGCTATCTTGTTTTTACTCTGAATTGTCTGATGAGACCAATCAAATTCACTATCTTGCCCTGAAGTAGAAATGCCTTCTGGGTCCCTGAATCTAACATCATCCCCAGAAATGTTTTCCTCTCTGTCGGGATTAAATCGGATTTCTGCAAGTTTATTATCCATCCTAGATTTTGAAGTGTGGAAAGGACCAACTAGATCCGATTCTGAAAACTAATATTTAGACTCTATCAGTGGCAGGTTGTAAAGATAAGGGTACCATTAGTACCCCATGCAGTGTAAGAAAAGCTGAGACCTCCATCATAACCCCTGTAAATAACGTAGGTGCTAAAGAGATCCCGAAAGGCAGGCACACAAACTGATGATGGACTTTTCTTTTTCACCTCCTGGATTGCAAACTTAAAATATCTTTGATGCTATTCTTCAGATCTATAGTTACCATCCTCGTATTCTTCGCTATTAGCAGTATCACCATTGTTATGGAGTCCAACTGGAATTTAGTGTAATATACAGTATATACCGGTTGAGATATTTTAGATTGATTATCGTTCAAAAGGTTCCGTTTGTTTTGTGTTTTTTACTAATAAAAAAGATGAACTGCAGCCATGAAATCTATCTTCCATTGGAACAGGTTGAATAGCACCTAAACATACGAGATCCTAAATACCCTAGAACAGTTTTTGAGGAATTGCAGAGGGAAGGGAGGTTAGTCAGAATTCTTCTTGAGAAGCTACACATTGTATTTTGTACTCTTCTTGTAAAACCTGTAGAATCCAAAAGTTTTTTGTAATTTCTTGTGATTGAAGTAGAAACTAACCCCGCCCTTCTGGCATCATTTAGAGGAGTACTGTTGCTTGGGATCAAACAGAAAGGGCTTGCTCTTTTACCTCCTTTCCTATAGCTCCACTTACATGTTTTACATTGTCGGATCTACCTTTTATCCGCGTCTTTGAAAAGGGATGGAACATATCTTAGTTTTTCAGGCCATGTCACCTTTCCATGATCTCAGCCATAAGACTCGCCTCACTGAATTTGCCAGTACAGATGTCCTGGCTGCCATAGAAACTGATTCAGCAGAAGAATCAGCTAAAAACCCTGAAGCTATCTGATCTGATCCCTAGGCGTTTTCATTATGGTCTAGCCAGGCACAGAGAGATTTAGCCACACAAATAGAAGATACTCCTGGTCAAAGCATGGCAGAAGTCATTTCCTATGTCTTTTGGATCAGACCCACTGTTTTTTTTTTTATCCATAGCCAAAAGACCAGCATAACTCAGGCTGCAATCCATGTTCAGAAACAGGATGAGATGTTGGTAAAATCGTCTGAGGATTGGGAGGGGAACACAACCTCTGTGTGTTTTTCCTATCCCTGATAAAGGCAGACCATCTCAGGGGTGCCATTGTAGAGCCGACAGGGGGAAATAAACTTTTCATAATATGTTTTTCACCTTTTCATGTTTTAATCTTTAGTAATAACTGGGGATTCTGGAATACCTTCCAACTTTGATCGCATAAGGCCGGTTTCAGATGTGTGCGGTCCGTGAAACAGACTGAATTACGGTCGCATTTCATGGACCAACCGCTGTTTGTCTGACATACTCACTTCATGATAGAGATCTATGACACTGTGAGTTCCAGCCCGACCATGCATCTACTGAGCCATACTCACATGATGCTCTGATGGGTCGGTGCAGACCATGTCTCATAGATTGCTCAAACTTGTCTGAAGATTTTCAGCAATCTTTATGCAGCCAATGCAATGGTAAAATGCACTTTACTTCACAGTTTGTTAGCATGGAAAATAATGATGTCTAAGCATAAGGGTAATGACCAAAGTAAAGTAACAGCACATGAATAGCTGTCATAGTGCAAGGATAACGTGTACAGTTGTTAAGGTCACAACGTATCTGTCACTGACTTTCCAGTGACAGGAGATCAGTGAGACTGGCAACACATGGTTTGATCTGACATGTTTTCCATTTGGATCAAATGATGTCTGTGTTGTTTCTGGTGCTTGCCGCACCTTCTTTCCCCAGGTGTGGCTATTAGGGTCATTTAACCTTCTCTATTTATAGTTGCTTCTCCCACAATGCTGTGCGGTTTATAGCTTCTGTTTGGACCTTTGGATAGATTGTGGTTGGATCTCGGTGCTTCCATTGCTTCTCTGAAGTTAAGTCTTTCCTTTCCCTTTTGTATTTTGTTTGGGTTCTGCGTGTTGCATTTCCCTATTGTTTGTATTACTCCTGTTCGTCCTTCCTTTTGGAGGAACAGGTAGTCTCATCCCTGACATTAGTACCAGGGTCCTATAGAGCTAGATAGGACTCTAGGTATTCCTGCGTATGAACTCACCTACCTTTGGGGTCTGTTCATACTGGTAGTCAGTCAGGATTTTGGTTAGGGTTTTCACTGGGAGGTGTCCATTTTCCTTCCCTAGTTCTCAGGCCTGATTCCCTCTTGCCCCCTTCCCTCCTATGCTGGGTGTGGGGTTTCCCTCCCACACCGAAATGTGACAGTATCACAGTACAGGGATATTGCAAAATAGCCCTCTCTGGAGCTCCGAGTGGGGTCTGACCCTTTTAGTCAGAGGTGAGGACGGGTCCTAGAGGAGAGGAAGCAGACTGCAGGCACTCCTGTTCTCAGGCATTCACTTAGAAGCATCCAGAGACTAACAGTTCCTCATGTGTCATCTACCACTTATACAGGAGAGGAGGGAGAAAGAAGAATTTCAAAGCTACAGTGTGTGTGAGTCAGGTAGGGAATCAGCCTCAAGCATTACAGGTCTTGCTGCAGTGGAGCAGGGTAAAGACACATCATGATGATGTCACAGTGCAGGGATGGTACACACATCTTCATTGTACAATAAAAATGCAAACTGTGATGTCACAATCCAGAGATAATAAACAATGATGGACTGCCACAGTTCAACTGATTCAAATTTAGATTTCCCTAGGATTCTAGGGTTATCTACTGTGAATACAGCTTAGCAGAACTACAGGGGTCTAAGTGTTAAAGCCATGATACAGTGTATTGTGGGTGGACACATCTTCAATGGATTGCACAGATTTAGGATAACATAGATGCTTTCTTCCAGAAACAATGGGACACCGCACACAACTGTAGGTAGTTGTGGCATTATATTTGGAAGAAAGCAGACGTTTTTCTCTAATCCTGCACAACCCCTTTACTGTGGCAGGTTTCATCGGTTGTTTTCTGACAATGATAAATGAAAAAAATTGAGGAAAAATATAGTAAATCTGCTGCATGGAGTACCTGTGAAGCAATACCCACTTTTTCAAACACCCTGCAAAAGTATGGGCCAGCTGGTGAGCCATATTCTATCCTTGAGGTTATTGAGCTTGCTGTATATTCCTCACTAATAAGGTAATTGAAGGGGTGAGGGCTTGCTGTTCCTGTTCTTTCTGCAGGCAAAGTATATAGGCAGTATGAACAAAATGTTCCATAAAAATACAAACTCGGGAACATTCAATGAGTTCTATTTGTAGTGATGGCTAAACTTTGCGATTAGTCTATAGAAAATTCTTTTTTTTTTCACCAGCATAGGAAAGACACTCAGAATATTTTCTTCTACAGTTGACATGCAATCCAATTTGAATCCAGATACATTTAGAACATAGAAAATGTCTTGACATTAGGCAATTGTTATTAATTCTATTTGCTTCCATTATTTCCAACACTTAACCCCTTGGTGATCTCCGCCATACAAGTACGGAAGTAGTCGCTACTTTAAAGATGGAGCCCACTTGTACGTGCAGAGGGTGCCATCGCCGCCGGGTCTCTGCTGTTTCAAACAGTAGGGACCTGGGACAGATATATGCGATCAGCCCTAAGTCTGACTGCATACATTTAACCCCTGAGATGCCATGGTCAAATGTGAATGCCCATAGTAGGGAAGCTGTTATGTTACAGTAATAACCAAGCAGGCTCTGATAGCTAATACTGGAATATACAGGTCAGCAGGCGGTATATAGTAAATGGTGTCTTCTGTGATTGCCAGGTATAGTCACCCAGGGTGACTTAAAAAAGTTAAAAAAAAGTTTTTAAAAATATAAAAAAAAAAAAAAAAATGAAAAAAAAATAAATATATATATATATATATATATATATATATATATATAGTTAAATCACCCCCTTTCCCCAAAATAATTTTTTTTATAGGCATCACCATGTCCAAAAACGCTGTACTATTAAAATATAACAATATTTATCCCAATGACGTAACAGAAAAAGTACTTAAAATGGCCAAGTCGCCATTTTTTTGTCACTTCATCTCCCCAAAAAATGTATAAAAAGTGATCAAAAAGTCACACACACTTCAAAAGGGTATAATTAAAAAGTACAGATCGCCTTGCAAAAAATGAGCCCTTATACAACTCCATACACATAACTACAAAAAGGTTATAGGGGTCAAAATATGACAATGAAAAGAAGAAAAATGTTTTCAAGTTTTTTTTTCAGTATTAAATCGCAAGAAAAACTATACAAGTATGGTATCGTTGTAATAGTACTGACCTGGAGAATGAAGGTAACAGGTCAATTTTACCCCATAGAGAACAACGTAAACCCCCCCCCCCCTAAAAAAAACTGTGACAGAATTGCTTTTTTTCCAATTCCAGCCCATTTGGATTTTTTTTCAGTTCCCCACTACATCATATGCAATATTAAATAGTGCCATTAAAAAGTACAACTTGACCTGCAAAAAACAAGCCCTCAAAAGGCTATGTGAACAGAAAGATAAAAAAAGTTTATGGCTCTGGGAAGGCTGGGGTTAAAAAATGAAAATGCAAAATCGCATGAACACCAGAAGAATAGTTAGAAGATAAAGCTCATAGAAATATCAAAGGTGACTCTAAAGAATCTTAATAGAATTTTGCACCAGAGAAGTGAAAGCGATGTAGATTTTGCATGGACATAATACAGCTACATTTTAATGTCCATATTGCCATAACATATGCCCCCCCCCCCTCGCCATGGTTCTACTGAACTGAATTTGGGTCACCATAAGGTTGTATGCTGATCTAACAGTGATTCAGCAGAACCACAGGGGTCCTGATGTAGCAGCGGTAATGTAGATAAAAAAAAATGTGGCCTATTGATTGTTTGGGTCTCAACAGCCCTGGTCTATCAAGGCATGATCTCCACAGGTGAAAATCAAAGTATTGGTAACGATATGGCACTCATAATCCGGAGTAAACCAAAAATTTAATAGTCAATCAATAAAATTCAATAAAATACATAAATTGCAATAATGAAAATCAACATAAAAATAAAATGATCTCCACAGGGTCTCTGAAGGTATCCTGTGGTATCTTACACAAAGATGTTAGCAGCAGATCCTAGGGAGAGCCTCCATAGATAGGCCAGGTTCACACTTTATTTATTTGGTCAGTTATTTCCATCAGTTATTGTGAGCCAAAAACACAGAACAGGTGCAAATCCTTCCATTATACCATATCTCTGAGTAGGCCTCATTACTGGTTTTGGCTCACAATGGCTAATGGAAATAACCGATCAAATAACTGAAGTGTGAACTTGGCCATAGGGATTATTTTTCCAGCACAATGCTCAATTTGATTGAAATCTGAAGGCCAGCTCACCACTTTCAACTCTTTGTCATGTTCCTCAAACCATAACTGAACAATTTTTGAAATGTGGCAGACAAATTATCCTGCTGAAAGAGGCCATTGCCATTTAGAGAATACCATTGCCATGAAGGGGTGTACTTGGTGTGGAGTAATGTTCACTAGGTAGATGGTACCTGTCAAAGTAATATCACATGAATACCAGGAGCCAAGGTTTGCAATGCACATGAACTTGGCTGTCCATTTGGTGTATAAGAAACCATGATTCATCAGACCAGGCCAGGTTTCCCTTGCTCCAGTTCTGATGCTTATGTGCCAATTGCAGATGCTTTTAGCAGGAATGAGCATGTGCACCCGGATTTGTGTAATATGAGGTACAGAAAGCAGGCTTACCCAGTGTTGCTGCAACACTGGGTAAGCCTGCTTTCTGTACCTCATATTAGGCCTCCTTTACTATGCCTGTCGGTTTTTTCAAGTACCAGCCTGATTCTAATCTCAGTACACGTCCGTACCACTACTATCTAGGTCTCCCCTTCATCTCCTCTCTCAGCCACTGTTCTTCTTCCTTTCCTCTCTCAGCCACTGTCCCTTGCCGCCTCCTAACTGTGCTGCAACACTGGCCTGATGAAGGGCAATTCATAAGATGCCCGAAACGTTGCCATTTCAGTGTCTCCAGCAATACGAATAATAAAAACATGAAATTGCATTGAAACAAGTTTGGAGTGCTGTCTGAATCGTTACTATAATCTTTAGCTCAGCCATGATGTCAAAGGCAGATATCTATTGCACACTAGCATATGGGCTGCATCATGCAAATTTTCCTTTAACAACTATACCATAATGACTGTAATCATTGTAAAGAAGAACAAAAATTGTAAGAACTATAACAGCAAAGTCAATACTATAGATAAAGTACTATAAGAGAGGTCTGTACATAGTTTTGACAGACTGTTCAGTGAGCCAGAAATACCGGGATGTCCCTGCCAATAATGTCAAATAGCAGAGGCATGCGGGTTGGTGGCTATGACTATGTTGAGACTACTAAGAGAGATAAACATGAGAACATATAACTGATCCATCAAGTAGGAAGCAACGGCAATAAAGTCAAAACAGATCCAAAAGAAATCTTGAGAAGGTTCCTTATCTTCTCAGGGAGCATCCTTGCAAGGTCAACCATTCGGTGTGGCGAAAGATATTGATCTTTCGCCTTCAACAACATAAAGCCCAGCAGGATATGCCATAGAGTATGGTAAGTTGACATCTCTCAGATGCCTCTTGACATCCATGAATGTGACACGTTATTTCTGCAGCTACATGGAAAAATCCTGAAAAATAGATACCCTGGAATCATCATACTTAATCTCCTGTTTCTGTTTGGCTAGCAAAATGATCTTTTCTCGGTCTTTGCAGTTTAGGAATCTAGCCTAGGAGGGGGCCCTGGAGGTGGGGGGTTAGTGTGTACTCCATGTGCCCTTTCAACAGCAAAGGCCAGGGAGAAAGTTGCATCTGGGAAAATGTTTCCAAGTCTTTGACTTAGCATTGAGGTCTGAAATGGACCTTGGAGCAAAAGCATCTTCTATACACGAAATGCTCTCCTCTGCATGTTGTCTCTCAAGTTGTGTAGGACCTGGTGCAGGAAAGCCAGGTCAGGACTTGAGCAGATACCTGCTTAAACAGGCTGTCCAGGTTCAGACCTGAACCCAAACATAACTTCCCCTTCACTTATTTAGCCTGTATGAGTGGAACATCTGCTTCCCCTTGCCCTGCACTGCACCATGTAGGGCAAGGGCTTTTTCTTCACTACCAGTGGCTTACCGGGCTTCTCATGGGTATGCTAGGCAGAGGCTTCCACCCAGTAGTGAGCCTGGTAACTATGGATTAGCGAATCGACTTTGGATGAAACATCCGAAGTTGATTCGCATAAAACTTCATTAGAATACTGTACGGAGGGAGCTCTCCGTACATTATTAGAATGTCTTGGCTCCTATGAGCTGAAGTTATTACATAGCGAAGTCTTGCGGGACTTCGGGTAATAACTTCAGAAATTATTTTCTACTCTTAAAAACCTTGGAACCGAACCCAAGTTCGGTAAAAGTTTTTTTTACAGTAGAAATTAATTTCTGAAGTTATTACCTGAAGTCCCGCGAGACTTTGCAAAATAATAACTTTGGTTCATAGGAGCCAATACATTCTAATACATTACTGAGAGCTCGCTCCGTATAGTATTCTAATGAAGTTTTATGCAAATCATCATGAAACATCCAAAGTCGATTTGCTCATCCCTACTGGTGACATCACCAGCACAAATGGGGGGTCTTTAGCGCTGCCCTAGGCTGTTTTACAGGCTGGGGCAGTGCTAAAGACCGACCACAAGTCCCAGCGACGTCACCACAAGGTGGATGCCTCTAGCATACTAAGAAAAAGCAGTCACCGGCAGTAAACAAACAGCCCTTGTCCTGAGCTATGTAGTGCAGGGCAAGGTGGGGCATCAGAGGTAGAAATGCTCCAATGCTCCACTCATACAGGTTAAATGAGTGAAGGGGGACTTATGTCCGGGTTTAGCGCTGAACCCAGACAACGCCTTTAATGGTAATTTCCTCAGAATCCTCCTGAGGAACATATCAGCGACTCTGAATTCTGTAGCAGTGCTGTCTGTGGCGTGAACAGTGCACTGCAGTAGTGGAGAGCGTGAACCCTCCTTTGGTTGTTTGTCAAATTTACGCAGACACTCTGTGTGCCTTCTGTGGACTCATTTTGAACTGTGTGTTGCAGTAAAGTAAGATAGTCAGAGAAGTAAGTAAAGCAAATGGTGGATGAATAAGGAGTATGATTAGCCAAGGGAAACAGAGTAACTGTGTAAAATCACTGCAATAGTATAATACTGCCCACTGGGGTATGCTCAGAGGGTGTATAATTTAGGATATATGGACGCACTCACAGTCAATCCAAGAGACCTCTGCAAAACAATGAGCTGAGTGTGGTAACTTATTGAGGAGCACTGCAAGGTAGTTAGCAGACTGAGTCACAGCACTTTAAGTGAGGCCCTGCCCTTTGTCTTGGTTCCGAGTCTGGTTGAGAAAATGGCCGTGTGGCAGGGAAAACCATGCATTGAGTGAAGATAAGTCCGCCTATGGAGTTTTACCTCTAGGACAGGGATGCTCAACCTGCGGCCCTCCAGCTGTTGTAAAACTACAACTCCCACCATGCCCTGCTGTAGGCAGATAGCTGTAGGCAGATAGCTGTAGGCTGCCCGGGCATGCTGGGACTTGTAGTTTTGCAACATCTGGAGGGCCGCAGGTTGGGCATGCCTGCTCTAGGATGATTAATCCCATCGCCAAGGACTCCCAAGGTCGAGGTCTTCAACGCGAAAGGGAACACAGTGCTAGGAAGATGCCCCCACGATCTCCAGACAGCATCTCCAGCTGCCTGGAGCGCTCCAACAAAAGAGAGGATATTGGCTCCCGATAAGCAAGTTTTAGGTAAGTGCTAGCTCTGGTTCTGGTGAGCAGGTAAACAATGAAGAGAGGGGAGCGCTCGTATGTGCGCTGCTTTCTCTTCAAACAGCTGATTGGCTGGGGTTCCGGGAGTCGACCAACCCTCTGTCTGATCTGAAATTGATGACCTACCCTGAGGATAGGTCATCAATATTAAAAAGCAGACAACCTCTTTAGGGCATTCAAACACTGGGATCTGAGATTTAAATAGATTCCCGAGCTACTTGACAAACCTTGGTGCGGTGCTTGGGCTCAGACATGTCCTCCATAGTTGCCTAATCTCTAAATTTTAACATCAGTACGAGTGTTTAGTAAGACCGCAGAGTGCACCTGTCTTTTCAATTGTTATTGTTAATCACATCCACACAATTGCCATCTTGTGTAGGATGCCTATTGTGGTACTTGTGGTCCGCTGCGGGCATCCTCCAGTGTATGCATTTGTGCTGGGGATCGCCATTAGCAACGGGCCACAAGTGCAGGATCTGCTCCCCTGTATATATATGCACAACTGCATTTGGCTTTGAGCAATTCCTGCCTGTTTAACACCACACCGCTTTTTCCGTTGTTTTGTACATGCTCTACATTGAGCTCTCACATCCGGTGAGTGAATATGTTACTCCCTGGTACAAGCCCCATAAGCTGTCTACTTTATGTTGCTGCCCCGAGAGAATCAAGTAGAATGACGGAGCTTGTACTGGCTGAGATTTTGCACATCTTTTAACATCTTTCGAAAGTGAGGACAGTTGTAATTCACATGCCCCTTGGGGAAGGGGATCTGTCCCATCCTGCCACTTCTTAATAAACAAAGCGTCCTTTTCAACCAAGATCTGTAGCAGAAGCACTTCCAGATAGTGTTAATCCCCCTGGCTTTGATCAGACAAGGAATGAGGGGGGCATATGATGCTGATGCACAAATGTCACTTCAAAATGAATGCAAAACAAACTGCAATTGGATATACCTGATTATATAATATATATATATATATATATATATACACATACAGAGTATAGCTTGGTATAAGGATAAATGTTTTTTTCTGGTTCATAAGGAACATGCCCCTTGTTAAAAAGGTTTACTATTGCAGATGCTGAAAAGTAAAGAAGTTGCAGTGTGCATTGTGCAGCACATTCTACTAGATCACATTTTTGTCATCTCTATATTTTAGGCTGACATATGGCCTGGTAGGCTAGGCCCATGTTGAATATATGTTTGGAGCAGCTGACACAGTTTCTTTAGGCTAGGTTCAGACGACGACAATTGTCGCGCGACAATTTTTATAATGGGAGTTTATGGTGTCGCATTGTGAAATGCTGCGACGTGACAGTCGCAAAAAATCCATTCAAGATGGGTTTTTCTGCGACTGTCGCGCCGCAGCATGTCGCAATGTGACACCATAGACTCCCATTATAAAAATTGTCGCGTGACAAATGTTGCAGTGAAGTTGTGCCCTATTTGTCGCGCGACAGTTGTTGTCGTCTGAACCTAGCCTTAGGGTAAGAATTTTATGTACTGTGTGTGGTATCGATGCAAAGTACTGAATACAGCCCTGGCTAATCAAGTCTCTTAAGATTCTTCATATATGTTAAGGTATAGGGTTTACCCCTACATTGAACAGTCTCTGCTTCTCTTCACAAGCATTCATCAGCATTGCTCGTTGTGTTTTTCTTTATATTAATCATTAGTCAAAATGGTTATTCTCCTGTTTCCTCCCTGTCCATTCCTTTCAGATTTCATGTTTCCCATTTTCTGCCTTCCGCATCATTTAACCGTATTGTCTTCTTTCAGCGCTTTGACTGATTTTCATTGTTAATTTGTATTTCACTTGGTTAACTAACCAGTATCACATTCTATGCAATAATGCAGCTCCACAGTTTCTGCAATTCCTCTATCCCTACCTGTTCTTTTCTGCCTTTTTGCCTGGTCTTATTCCTTCTCTTTCTCGTCTCTGCCTTCCATCCCTCATCCACCCCCCCTTCTCCTCGCTCAGCTTTCTCTCACTGAGCAGTAAAACTGATTAACCCCAGGTCACCCCCCTCCCTCTCTCTCCCGCTCCCTATTGCTTCTGGCTCTTCTCTCCTCTGATTTACACGCTGCGTTCCGCTCACCACATTTGCATATGGTTATTGCGATTTTATTCTACATCAGGATTTGTATTTTAAAGGAACAACTGCATAAGAAAAATGAGCCTTGGGGGTTGGGAGGGGGAAATGAATGATACAAATGTAAAAAGGATGCACAAGTGCCACTCAAACAGTTAAGTCATTCTGTAAGGTTATCCTTGCAATAAATAAAGAGTCTGCACCTGTAGATCACAAAATGGTTTTATTTTCCAGTCCAGTGGTGAACGAGTTAACAGGCTCTCACAAACCCATACATGCTTATACAGTGTTGGGGCTATAAATCTGCTGTGTTTCATGATTAGTGTGGAGGAGATGCATTTTCTGCAGCAATTAGTCATTTAAGTGGTCATGGTTAAGGTGTGCCACATAGCCGTTCTGTGCCTACCAGACTCCCGGTTTTATTGGTTAGCATAATTTATGAAAAGAAACGAATGGTCACAGCCACAGATCGCCAAATTGTTAAGTACAAACATACATAGAAATTTTTGCAAGGTGCTTGGAAACTACTTTTAAATAATAACTTTCAGATTAAATATAAAACTAAGAAATAGGAAGGGACTTTTTCGTTGCATTCCACAGAAGGAATGCAATAACTTCAGTTTTTAACGCTAAATACCCAGCCATAACATTGATCTGCAATACAGCCAGGTGTATTGTGTAAGGCCTTATATAGTATATTACAGCCTATACGACCTAAGGGTGCTTTCACACTAGCGTTTTTACTTTCCGGCGGAGAGATCCGTCGTCGGATCTCTACACTGGAAAGAAACTGATCAGGATTTTTCTAATGCATTCTGAATGGAGAGAAATCCGTTCAGTATGTGAACGTTTTTTGGATGTTGACAAAACCGCAGCATGCTGCGGATTTGTCTCCGTCCAAAAATCCAGAAGACATGCCGTAACGCCGGATCCGGAATTAATGACCATTGAAGTGCATTAATCCAGATCCGGAATTAAGCTAAACGTTGTTTCGGTGCATCGCCGGATCCGACGTTTAGCTCTGCACATGCGCAGCAGCAGTTCCGATCGGGGCCCCAGTGTAAGCTGGGGCTCCAATCAGTTACCAAGGCGGCCAGGACGCTACTGAAGTTCTGGCTGCCATGGTAAGTACTCCGCAGCAGTGTACTTACAAGCGCTGCGGCCCCCGGGCGCTCCTTTATGACGTCACAGGTCCGGGTGACGCATTGATCTATGCGCCGCGGGGACCCGTGACGTCATAAAGGAGCGCCCGGTGGCCGCAGTGCAGGTAAGTACACTGCTGCGGAGTACCATGGCAGCCAGGACTTCAGTAGCATCCTGGCTGCCATGGTAACCTGAAAGCATTTCGAAGACTGATCAGGATCCTGATCAATCTTCAAATGCTTTCAGGCGACTTAGGTTCTGACGGATCCGGCGGGAAGGAGGTGCGTGCCGGATCCTCAGAACGCAAGTGTGCAAGCACCCTAAGGGCATATTCTTACTTGCCGTATGGCATTGGTAGCAAGTAGTTGCAGGTAATTACCAAGTGGCAAAATCATGTTTTTTGACCACATAGCTTTTATACCTGAAAAAAAGTTTTTTTCCCCTTGATACAATGAATTTGTCTAAAAACTGGATCAGAAATTTTTTTTTTTTTAAATCTCACGGTGCAAGTTGGTATGCAAGAATTTACCCTACCTCATTAAAGGGACTATTGTCAGAATATTACCTATAGTTTAAAAACATTTTTATGTTAAACAATCTTTTTTGCATTTTTGGTAATTTTTCTTCAATGTTCCATGTCATCTATATTTAAAAAAAATCCTAATATCCAGCAATTTTCGCATTGTCAACCAAGCCTAATAATATGTTCTGACTTTCTGTTCTGTACAGATCACCTTTGATCAGTCATCTCATTATCATCACAGGCAGGATTACAAATGACAGATGATACACAGGATCCTGCGTCTTATGCGGCGAATGCTGACTTTTTTTTTTACATCGCAGGCTGCGATGTATGAGCGGGGGGTGACAGGGAGGAGGAGCTGGGGGCCGGCAATTGCAGCGGGGACGGTCCGGCCCCGCCGCTCACAGTGTTGTACTATAAAATATCTCCAAGTACAAATAAACTTATTAAAGATCACCCTTAATAATGTACTGTAACACAGACCCCAATACCTCCTTTACAATGCGGGCAGGCCGGGCGGGCGGGAGGAAGCGTGACTCTCTGACGTCACATGCCTGCGCCTGCTTTATGAATGAAGCAGGCGCAGGCATGTGCCATCGGAGAGTCACGCTCACCGCCGAGCCGGCCTGCACGTATTGTAAAGGAGGTATTGAGGTCTGTGTTACAGTACATTAATAAGGGTGATCTTTAATAAGTTTATTTGTACTTGGAGATATTTTATATTTTTATGGTACAGCATTGGAGCTGCAGGGGGTCTGTGGATGGCACTGTTATGGGATGGGGGTCTGTGGATGACACATTTGTAACAGTGCCATCCACAGATCCCCATTAACAGTGCCATCCACAGATGGGCCCCCATTAACAGTGCCATCCACAGGGGCCCCCATTAACAGTGCCATCTAAAGATCCCCCCATTAACAATGCCATCCACAGATCCCTCCATTAACAGTGCCATCCACAGATCACCCCATTAACAGTGACATCCACAGATCCCCCCATTAACAGTGCCATCCACAAACCACCATTAGTTCCAGACCCACCAAAAATATTTTTTTTCTTATTTTCCTCCCTAAAAACCTAGGTGCGTCTTATCAGCCGGTGCGTCTTATATGGCGAAAAATACGGTATCTATTCCTTCTTTTTACAGTGACCTCCACAGAGGATGCCTAGAAAACTGTCCCATAGCAATCAATGAATTAATGAGCTTCTGTTCATTGTGCCTATGGTCCATGTGGTTGCTGTCAAAGAACAGGAAGACTTGACATAAGGCCTAGTGGCCAGTGCCAAACGTGGCGGATTTTAAGATATATTTTTTAAATACACATAGTGGAATAGAATAATAAAAATATTTTTTTTTTTAAAACCAAAAAATATAAAAAATATGATTTAAAAATGTCATTTTCTGATAATACACTGCAAGGAATTTCAACCTGTAATAACCACAAATCACAAAGGATCTGGCAAAACCTTAGTTTATATAATTATCATCATCTATAGCAGGGGTGGCCAACTTGCGGCCCTCCAGCTGTTGAGCAGGGCATGGTGGGAATTGTAGTTTTACAACAGCTGAGGGGCCGCAGGTTGGCCACTCCGATCTATAGTGACCTGATCACTAGAACTGAGCAGCCTCAGTTACAGAAAAAAACATTATTATTTTTTTTATTAACTACACTTGTCACAGTAAGTGCCAATGCTAACATAGTAACATAGTATATAAGACTGAAAAAAGACATTTGTACATCCGGTTCGGCCTGTTTCCTACAAGTTGATCCAGAGGAAGGCAAAAAAACACCTGATTCTGGTTTACTAAAAACTGCTAAGATTTGGCATACTGGTACTGGTAGCTGAGAAATAATCAATCATCCAAGGACAATGAAAATATAAAAGTGAGGTATAATGTGACAAAATTAAAATTAACATAACATAAAACATAAATGTGCACAAAGTTGAGGTAATCCAGCGGTAGTTTGAGCACTTGGTGTTTAATACATCCATCAACTATGGCAGGACACACAATTTTACTTCCGACATTGTGATAGGGTGGACAGGGCATACGGAAAGATTAATGATAGAAATAACCTAAAATAACATATCTCGCACAATTTTTTTTTACATCTCATTGGATAAATGAAAAAAGACTAGAAATAGGGAGAATCAACTGAAGTTGTCAAAAATCCATATATCTTTAAAATCATACATGTACAGTATTTATACAGAAATATAGGACATAATAGTACATCTTCCCAGTCTTCACCTAACTCACATTGGGGATCATTTACGATCAGAAATGCGCCTATATTAGGAGTATGTCTGGTGCAGTTTGTTGCGCAAAGGTTGTTTGCAGTGCAATTTGTGACTTTTACCCACCAACGCTAGGTAAATCAAAAAGTGGGTGTGGCATGGGCGGGGAATGGGTCGGGCCTGTTTTAAATGTAGAAGACTGTCTAAATATAAGCCAGCAAGAAAGCTGGCTTACATTTAGATTGGCGCTGGATACGCCAAAGTCATGTGGAGGCCAGCTACAGGGGTTACTAAGACCGACGTCTAAAACGCCGGTCTTAATAAATGACCCCCGTAGTTTATTTTTAGGTTTGAGTAGTTCGGCAGAAACTGGTGATCTGCTTCCCATTTATTTGGCCTTCCATTTCCAACACAGACACAAGCAAATATGTTGGGAGCAATTAAATTAACACCATTTAGTCCAATCTCCTATCCCATCCAATCCAATTCTCTAAAGGGAGTGTGTCCTCAGAAAATGACATTTCAATCATTTATTTCACTAGCCAGATAAAAAGCATACTGAAATATTGCCGATTTCACACAGGTCACTGGGGCAGGCACAGTACGCTAATGCTTCCAGCTTTTTGTAGCTCACTTGACAGCTTTGCTGTGTAAACTGTGACAGGATAAGCAGAGTCATCTTGCTATCAATAGAGGGTGGGTGAAATCACAATAGCTCTATTGTACTGGTGGAGGCCTACATAAGGCAGGGCACCAACACTATACATGCAACTCTACTCTGTCACCTATTGATCTCTACAGTCTACCCATAGACAATACACAAATCTTCTATCTTCTATATGGCAGGCCCAGTAAAAAAAAAAAAAGTAAAAAACAAACCCCAAAACAAAACTAAGAACAAAATTTATCAACAAGGCCAGTTTTGATACATTAGACCTGTTATTTCCCTTCTATGGAAGTCAGTTTTATCATTTAACTATGTTTATTAAGGAGATGTGGAGGCCCCCCCCCCCTCTATAGAAATGTATATACTACACTGAAGCTTCTCCTAGGCTGGGTTTACATAATGTTTCTAATATTCGCTTAGCAGATCCGTCCACCAGATTTCATAAACACAGATACCAAAGGAAGGACATCTGTTTGCATCTCTTTTTCACAGACTTGAAAATGGACAGAGACAGATGTGGATTTTCTTTAACACTGAAGTCCACATAAAACAGATGCAAATGGATGTCCTTCCGTTGTCATCCGTTTTTTAGGTATCTGTTAAATAGATCTGCTAAGCTGATGACAGAAACTGATAGATGGGAACCTAGCTTATGGCTGCTTTCACACAGTCAGTGTTTTGGTCAATGATTTCCACCAGTGATTGTGAGCCTAAACCAGTAGCGGAGATCAGGTATAAGGGAAAGATCTGCACCTGGTTTTGGCTCAAAATCACTGATGGAAATCACTGACCGAACACTGACTGTGTTAAAGCGGTCTTAGGGTACTTTCACATGACAAAGAAATGGCTGGGTGATGAACTTTTTCAGAACCATTGAAGTCTGTTGGTCTATTCAAAAAGCTATTTTTTTCTTAACGGGCCTTAAATATCCGTTGACCGACAGCCCCAGTACAATTCAAGATGGACGTTTTTAATGGGCATTTTTCAGAAAGGCATCAAAAATGGACCATTTTTTTAACAGCCTTCTTTTTGTATGAATGTACGTCACAAACTTCTCGGGCTGCTGCTCCATTTTGTTTGACAAGATGTGGGATATTCGGGATCATGCTTGAAGAAAATGCAAATTACGACTACATAGACGACACAGGGTTCGATAGGAGCCAAGGATTGAGAAAAATCCAACGATTAAAACCTGTCGCACCATATAATTAATACAGTGGTGAGTAACTTAAAGTTAATTGTACTCATAACAATCCAATTATTATTGTAATTAAGCTAAATTTAAGTAGCTTTCTATGTTTTCTTTCTGTTATAAAATTCTTGACATTTTTGAATTACACGGCAGCGGTTACTGGCACACACAGCGTAGTACCAGAAGTCTAACAATCGGTACAGTCTTGGTGCCTTCTAGCGTTTAGGCTACTGCATGGATACCCCAACATGGTGTAATGTACAGAAACAGTATAGTATGAGGCTGCAGAAGTCATGCTGTATATGTGAATTGACATCTATGTATATCTGTGTGTCGGTGTAGAAAGTCGACAGAATGACAATGGAATACGCTCATTGGGCTAGTATAAAATGATAGTAAAACTGGTAGCTTAGAAATAAATAGTACTCTGTCCCATGGCTGGACATCACCTCTGCCTGTTTTTGGATGAGCAGGGATGAAGCGAAGGGTCCCTTGAGCAGCCGCCCCCACCCTGGGGAAGGGCTTCGCACTGACAGGAGGCCAAAACCATTTAACATCTCATCAGGCAGCATGGCGGTCCGGCTGTCACCGTGGCAACGCTGAGGCTCAATTTCACAAATGTCACATTGCGTTAACATCTTCACACTGCCCCACAACCCAGGGATTAACCCTAGACAGTCTGTAAAAGGTTATAGCTCCAATACTAGTACCCACTTGTACTTTGCTGATTTTTTTTTTCTTAGTAATAAATGGCATTAAAAATATAATATTAACACATATAAAAAAAAAAAAAAAAAAAAAAGAACGTTGTGCCCATACTTACAAAGAATATGCAGATACTAAAATATGAATAATGCTCTCTTTTTCTCCGATATAGACTGGGTTTGTTTTTTTGGTCAAGTTCTCAATATTTAAAGGAATCAAGGACCATAAATATGGAAAAAGCATCTTTTAATTAAACAAACAGGCCTTCTAACTGCCCCCCCCTGGGCCTATGATTAACAGGACATGTCAGGGAAAACTTCCTTTACAGAACCGTCAAGTCCCATAATGCACTGGGAGGGTAATGGTTCACCCTGTTAACCATCTTGGGACCTAATATATGCTCTAAACAGATTAAATGTACACAGTTGCCATGATGGCTCTCACAATTGTGCTTTTAATCTTATCTTTAAAACACATCTTTAAAAAAAAGTCCACTGACAGCAAGCTGCAGGTAAAGCCGGTTCTGGTAAAAAATGCTCTTTTGTATTAAAAGTCACAGTGGGCCAGAAGTCACACAAGTCCATCAGTGTCCGATGAAGGCCTTGAAATAGGGACTCCGTCGATGTTATAAAGGATGAAAATGGCTTCAAAGCCATGGAAACCTATATGTTGTGGGAGAGAGAGGAGGTACAGTTAACCAAAAAAAAATAAAAAATACAAGCGGTGAGAATCAGAAGCTGGCAGGCATGATATTTGAGAGCCGACGGCTGTGCCTGCCAAACGCGTGACAGGCCATTGTAAATGCATCCAGAAAATGGTATTACATTTTACACGCGGTGGAATATTACGATCAGCTCAAAACGGGGCAGGGGTAAACAGGTAATAGCTAACCAAAATGCGGATGAAAGCGAGAAGAGGGAAAGGAGAACAATTAGCTGAAGAAGGAATACAGAAAATGTACAAGCAAAGTGTGTGCTAGAAAAGTACTGTGAATATAAGTAGAGGGGGAGGAGATCCGGAGAAAGGAGAAGAGAGCAAATACAAACGATGGACAGAATGGGTATCCAGAGGAGGGAGGCTGCACTTGGTGAGAAGGGGGAGAGGAGCCCATCTGGCCACCGTGTTACACAGAGATTGCTGGTATTAAAGGTTCTCTCGGCTGAGTGGAATCAGGGGACGGCTGGTAATGAGATGACAAAACGCTGGCAGTCTGGGAGGAGCGGCTCGGTCACAGCGCTGCGCGCTCAGCTGGGTCATTTGTAAGTGTCAATCACATGGTGCCCAGGGGGAGGAAAAGGGGGGCATCGTCCCATTTCATCTGTCCAAGCGGAAAGCTGTAGCTCGACCAGGTTTTCCTAGCTACCTGCACTATGTGCTGACACCACCTGTCAGCATGGGCATGCATAAAGGTAGATAAAGGCATTTGCATACAAATATAAACACATTCATAAATTAGTGCCAGGCTAGACCTGTGTAATACAAAAATACTACAATACAAATACAAGCAAAGAACAGGAGCAAATCATCGGGATATGTCTGGCACAGATAAACAGCTGTATTATATATTTATAGGGCAGACAGCGGCAAATAAATGGCACTGCTGCACAGCGTATTTACTGGCTGGCGTTCTGTTTGCGGGTGGAAGTGGACTCTATCGCCCTCCCTAAATGCAATAAGATGTTGTCAGGAAAACTATAAGCCTTACATCTTACTCATCCGCATCATCCGGCTCTAAGCTCCCCATAAAATCCTCCATCAGGGCAGAGGATTTCTTCTTCTTTTTCGGCAGACCTGTATAAGGGAAATGAAAAAAATCGGAGACTGATCAAAGGTTTCGGAAAAGACGTTCATGTGTAAGTGGCATTTTTAGCCAATCTGAGTATTCAAGGAAAGGTTTTTCATGGCAACAACTATAAGGTTAGTATGAAAAGTTCTTTAGGCACATGTATGTATTACACTTGCAAACCAGAGCAAAATGCCCATCTGAAGCTCCTGGCCAAAAGACGTGTTTAAGCAGCTCATGCACTGGAGGGTGACTGCCTGGATGAGTGGCACAGCTATATTCCCCAAATCCCCGGCATTATTTCTTACTGTTGCCCTGCTGTCTTCTCCAGGGAAGTTCCCTCCTTTGAGGATGGAGTGGGAGGCCCCACTGACTGACATGTTTACAGAATGCAGAAAACTAGTCAATACTAATTAACCTGCTAGGAGACACAGTTGCTGACAGAGAAAAGCAAGGAGGGGGAGCGAAACACAGACGGAGCAGGAGGAGAGGTCTGCAAGAATTTGGAAGAAAAGTCAGAGTGACTAGAGGAAAGTATGCAAATGTACAAATCTAAGAAAGCTTAGAAAAGGCATTAGCAACATAAAGAGGACGCAAACAAAGAATAAAGCAGACCTGGTGAAGAATACAATTTAGCTAGCAGAAAATTCTAGATATTAAGATAACAAAGTAACAATATAATAGAGAAAAAGAAGTAGGGATAAATAGGAGAAAGAGATAAATGGCTGATAGCACAATGTAAGGATTAAAAAAAAAAAATGCCCTACTCACCTTTCACCTTTACCAATGCCTTTCTGGTCCCGGCTCCAGATAACGGGAAAAGCCTGCTCAGCCACTCACCGCTACGGTGCATGCGTGAAACCGTGCACCGATATATATAAGTATACAATGTATGCTCAGTATGAAGAAAACCGAATCAGTGTTCTGACTACTGGGTCCCTGGCATACTATCCGTGCAAAGAACATTATTACTTCCAGTAAAACCATGGCGGCCCGCAGAACCACGTGATCGGGTTCCAAGGAAAGAAGAATGCAACCACATTTCAACAGTAAGCAAGTTACTAGTGAGTTGGTGTGTGGGTCTGAGGGAGATGGAAAAAAAGTTGCCCTATCCCTTAAAATGAAATAAAGAAAAAACCCTATAAAACTAAAGACGTGGTTTGTAGTTTACTGAAAAAGGCAGAAAGACTACCAAAAGATCCTACTGTGGCAGCACATTTATAGATCAGTGTATACGATAAATGCCCCTGGGTAGTTGTCAGGTTGGACTCCTGTGGATAAGTAAAATTCACAATCTACACCTTTGGACAAATGAAATCCAGAATTGACTACTCACCATGATACTGCTCAGCTGTTTTTCTCCTGAGAGTTTCCACACTCTCCTCTGTGTCTGCCCACTCCAGGACTAGCCTACGCCCGTACAGATGGGTACTGTGACAAAGAGCATTGAATGCTCTCTGGGGAGGAAAAAGACATTCAACAAGTATTAAAATGGAAATCAACAAATTCTGTACAGAAAGAATCAAATGTAAACAAAACAGACATATTCATGAGCGTCTGATTGATATGGGTCGTACATCTGGGACCTGCACCTACTTCTACAACACAGTCTTCTGATCCCATCCCACTGGATCCAGACTAAAAGGTGGCTGGGCTTCCATAAAAAGCCAACTCACTGTGCTGCCCTGTTTCTGCATCTCACAAGTTATGGAAACAGCATAGCATTGACTTACAGAAACCATGTACGTGAACTCTAGTGCTCCTGCTCAACCGGGAAGCAGCAGGCATCGGGGCCGACTCAGAGGACCTCGATTCTAGAGGCAGTAGAGGACCCACATCTATGAGACATACCCTGTGGAGGGGGACCAGTACTTACCATGTGGATATACCATAAATGTTGTTAAGATGGTAAATACCACTTTCATGTCTACCAGGTTCCCAATACTAGACTACTGGTTATGGAGAAATATAAGTGATGTAACAATGTAGTAGAGATGATCTGTCATCTTTCCATGTATGACCAACATTCAACTACAGAACAAAAAGGACTTAAAAGATCCCTACATCATTTCAAATATTTTCTTGGCAATCTTCTCTAATTGTAAATTTACAAAATCCTAATAAAAAAAAAAGTCAGGGAGCAGGGGCTCAATGATGACTTCAGGTGCTCCCCAAGTTCTAAACCTCTACTGCATGTCACTGCCTTAATACAGATCACAATCCCCTGAAGAAACGTTAGGATTGAAACTTGGGTCAGGATCTTGCTCATGTGACGTTTGTGGTTTTATGTAGAAATGGACGTAAAAAGGTTAAAGGGGTTATCCAGGAATTGATAATAATGGCCTATCCTCAGGAGAGGTGGTCATCATTATCATATTGGCGGGGGTTCGAGTTCCTGGCACCTCTGCCGATGAGCTGTTCCAGGGAGACATCGGTGCTCTGGTGAGCGTAGCCGACTACCGGCAGCTTTCCAAGCACAATGCTGTATAGTGGCTTTGCTAGGTATTGCAGTTCAGCTACATTGACTTGAATGGGGATGAGCTGCAACTAGGTCATGTGACCAATGTACGGTGATGTCACATGGCCTATGAAGAGGCCATGACACTCAGAGTGATAACCTCTTCTGACAGCTGATCTGCAGGCTTCCACAGGATACGTCATTAATATAAATTCCCATATAATCCCTTTAATCAATCCAGCTGTAATCACTTGTCAGCCCAATTGGAAGATTTTGTTGCCCCCAGAATATAAATAAGGATCTTCTCATTCACTGACTGTAAAGACATCTTGCCAGTGGTGAAAACCCTACTACAAAGTGTATTAAAAAACCGCATATACATAATACCAGAAAATCCCTTCCAATAAAAGCACATTTGTACAATACCTACTCAACGATCACCACAGTCTGGAAAAAGCTGAATTCACTATAGTCAATTTCTATCTCTGTGGACGAATATCTTTCCATGATCTGAAGCCGTGTGGATATCAAAGGATTGCCTGGTACTAGACTAGTGTAAAGTCATAGCATTTCAAGTTCAGAGAGGTGAGGCATCTTTATATAGACTCGTATGGTCTTGAGATTCAAAAGTATTGTTCAGTTGTGTCGATATTTTGAAGACATCTAGGTACTATAACTTGCTCAATATTGTTACCCCTGTTAGACAGGAATATGCACGGATTAGCCAAAATATTAAAACCACAATAGTGTGGAGGTCCTCCCAAAATACCCAAACAGCTCTGCCAGTTAAGACAAGGTCTCCTGTGGTATCCGACACCAGGATGTTAGCAGCAAATCCTTCAAGTCCCATAAGATGCAAAGTGGAACCTCCATTGATAGGACTTCTTTTTCCAGGACATCCCACACATGCTACACCAGACTAAGCTCTGAGAAGTTTGGAGGTATCGTTCACAGCACAGATGATTCCACAGTGGGGAAATGCAACGTTAATAACGTCTCATTCGTCGCTCGATCTAATCAATTATCTACTTGTGTAATGGGGTCTTCAGGTGTCTACATCAGCGATAAGAAGAACGACCAACTAAATGATTATCATTCAATGCCTTTACACTACTCGATAATTAATCACTTCCACTCGATTTCATGATTTTTCAAAACGATTATCTACTTGTGTAAGGCTCCATTCAGATTTCAGTATGTGTTTTGCGGATCCGCACATTGCCAGAACTATATAGAAAATGCCTTTTCTTGTCCGCAATTGCGGACAAGAATAGAACGTGTTCTATATTTTTACGGAATGGAAGTGCGGACCCGGAAGTGCAGATCCGCAATTCTGGATCCGAGCGGGACAAAGTCTGTCCCCATAGAAATAAATGGGTCCGCAATTCCGTTTCGCAAAATGCAGACCAGAATTGCGGACATGTAAATGGGGCCTAAGGGTCCCTTATCACCGCCAGTTGGTTAGCCTTAAGTCAGCGTCTTGAACTCTTTGTAATGTTCCTCTAACCATTCCTGAACAATTTCTTATGAAAAGTGGCCACTGCCATTAGGGAATACCATTGCTGAGTGGTACATGTAAAAGTAACAGGACTGCTAGGATTTTGGAGTTGCTCTGACGTAGTCATTTGGCTGTGGACACATTCAATTAGATGCTTTCAACACACCAACTGACTGCCTAATATATCCCACCCACCAGCATAAGGCCAAAGCTGTTGGTTTGTAAATATTAATCAATAGCAAAGTTTTAGGCAAATGGACTATCGATCTGCTGGACATTTATTATCTACCAGAAACTTTCCTTCAATTGTTTTTGGTATGATTGGTGGCCAAAAACTCTATGTTATTCCAGTCTAAGATGAAACCATGACATATGTGCATTTTGGCCCGTAATTACTATTCAGTGGTGCATGCTCCCAATGAAATGCATTTACACTGTGTATGTGATTCCTGTTATATGGGTCCCAAATATGGTTCTGCACTTGTAGCATTCTATTTATTCTAAGTAGTTACCTAGGACTGCATCTAAGGGCTCATGCACATGTGTGCGGCCCGCTCCCATTTTGCCTGCAAACAGCAGGTCTGCAATATATGGACACCAACCATGTGCGCTCCAAATGACGGATGTGGACCTATTCACTCGAACGAGTCCACAATCTGCAAGATATGAAGTAGAGGCTAGGAGCAGAAGCCCACGGAAGCACTGCGGAGCGCTTCCGAGGGTTTCGCTCCGTGCCTCTGCACCATTAAAAAAAAACTGAACATGTTCTATTTATTTATTTTTTTGCAGTGCAGACTGAATGTTGTGGATGAAACAGAAGAGAAGAATCCAGCCCTTCCAATACTCGTTTTTAGCCGTAGCTGCTTTACTCCGGTGGGCACAATTATTACAGCTATTTACATCTCAAGCGGTAAAAACACGCGGTCTTTGTGTCAGTCAACGCGTTTCAAACTTTACAGTTCTTATTCATGGCTCCAATGTTGTGACTTGAATGTTGTGGATCACAGACCCATTCAAGTGAATGGGTCCGCAACAGCAAGCAAACAGTTGACCGCAGCATGGGCACGGGGCGCACACCTTTGTGTGCATGAGCCCTACTACAGATACTACAATACTGGCGAAAGCAGACTGCATCAACTAGTTGTGAATGAGAGACTAACACACTAATCACGAAGTTTGCATGTTCATGTCCTTTTACATCTTATATATGTGTACACATATATACACTATAGAAGTGAATGGCTATTGTTATATCACGTTTGTATACTACTTTGCATTTTACTTTTAGAAATCTTTTTAAACAAACCTTTTTATACTATTGGGAAGCATTCGATTATTAAAGGGGTTGTCTCACTTCGCCAAATGGCATTTTTCATGTAGACAAAGTTAATACAAGCCACTTACTAATGTATTGTGATTGTCCATATTGCCTCCTTTGCTGGATTGATTCATTTCTCCATTGCATTATACACTGCTCGTTTCCAGGGATTGCAATCCAGCAGCGGTGGTTGGGACTGTGGGAGCGCACATAGGCACGCATGCACAGCAGCTCCCGTCCCTGGAAACCAGCAGTGTACAATGCGATGGAAAAATGAATCAAGCCAGCAAAGGAAGCAATATGGATAATCACACTACATTAGTAAGTGGCGCGAATTAACTTTCCCCACATGATAAATGCTATTTGGTGATGGGAGACAACCACAATATGAACGTGTATATTACTATATAGCACATTGATTCAAAATGCATGACATGTTCAATACAATGGACTAGGTCAGGGATGGAGAAACTGCGGCTCTCCAGCTGTTGCAAAACTACAACTCCCAGCATGCAAAGACTGTGTACAGCTATCAGCCTACAGCAGGGCATGGTGGGAATTGTAGTTTTACAACAGCTCGGCGGCCGCAGTTTGCCCATCCCTGGACTAGGTAAACAGTTGGATAACAGAATGAACCACAAAGTGCAGTGACTGATGAGGATTATTGTATAGTAAAACAATAAAAAGGCTTTTGTTAAAAGCAGAGGTCTCCTTCAATACAAATGTCACACAGGTCAAGAACATACGGCCATAAATGTGTACATCTCTGAAGAGCTCAAGGATTAAACATACAGATCCCTAAGGATGTAGAAGCAATGCTGGTTCCTGGGTCGCAGGTTGTGTTTGCCTGAGCCTAGTGCCAGCGGCTGTGCTGTACCAGCCTGCAAAGACATAACGACCAGGTCGAGACACAGTGTGAGCCAAATATTGCCAGACCTGAGAATACAAGGGTATAAATGAGGATGTAATTGGAGGATCCTGCTCAACATAAACAGCATCTAAACCTCACCCCCTCTGCCTGTTTATTTACACAGATGCATCACTTGTTAATTGGGAAACAGGCGGTGTGAAAACAGCTATTTAAAGGGGGGGGGGCGTGAAAACAGGATCCCCATGTCTGAAAGGGGGTGATGTATGAGATGAGATGTAGAAACTGAAAAGGCTAAATAACAAGTACGCATGACGCTAGTAAGACCTGCAAGGACACAAATATGACAACATCTTGCGAAAGCAAGACAAATATTACATCTGGGGTCCTTTAGGTCAGTTCATGGATAGCATATTATAGGAGGTATCTCCTAATGTCGTGTTCTCACCTTGGCATCTTGTTTTGTTACAAAGTCCACAAAGCCGAAACCCCGGTGAGAGCCGCTGCCAGCCATCTTCCTAGGCAGACGAACGGTCTTCAGTTCACCAAAAGTGCTGTGGAGGAAGTTAGCAATGAAAGTCACCCTGCTTGATGCAGCATCTTAAGGCCAACATATACCACACAAATGTTATAGATTCTATCTAAGGGCTCATGACGTTGTTGCGGTCCACAAATCGCGGATCCGCTAAACAGGGCATTTTACTGAACGGAACGTCCTGCCTATAATAGAACTGTCTTAGCCTTGTCCGTAATATGGACAAGAATAGGACATGCTCTATTTTTTTGTGGGTGCCGCAAACGGATGTGGCCCCATTGAAGTGAAAGGGTCTGCATCCGACCTACAAAAAAGCGGAATGGACGCGGACTAAAACGACGGTCGTGTGCACGAGTCCTAATACTGATGTATTGAAGACTGCTTTCCATTATAGGATTCCTCCCCCTTATGCCATCATTCAGCCATTAGAATCAACCAAAGACATTTGGAGAATGCATGAGACATTTTATTTCCCCCCAGGTCACAGTCTCTCCTTCACCCAAGGTTCCTAGAAAATTACAAAACAAATGGAGGATGCATTAAATCCTCACAGGAATGTTTTTCTTACAAGAAAAGAAGCATCACTGACCAAGACATCTTGCGGCATTCTTCTCACAAAAAGCACAGGTACACCTCAAAAGATACCATCAGCTCCAGAGATTTTTTAAAAATGGTGTTTAGTCCGCACAATGTGTCTATGGTGCATACCAAGGACACGCGGAAAAACAAAGATAGTCAAGCGTGAACACTGCAGTCATGCCAAATTGTGACATGAATGAGACACAAGGTCACTCAGTCCCAATAGGTACGATAGTACTCACTGCTTAACACAACAATACACAGATAGTCAGAATCGGAGGTGAAAAGATGACAAGATGTAGGTAAGGTTACACACTGCATACTAATGATGGAATCTCCACACATACGTTGCTTCTTGGCAGAATATCAGACCGTGCTGCAAAAAAAACCGCAGTGCTAGAGCTCCCCCTGGTGACCAAAATGTAATATTACAAGAGACTGTGAAGTGACCACTGACCTGAACAGCTCCTTGACTTCCTTAACCGTGGCCTGGAAGGGAACATTTCGAACAAGAATCTTTGAGGTCTTCTGCTTTTTGTTCACCTGTTTCTTATGATTGGTGGATACTGCTGGTCTGCAAAGTACAAAAGCAAATAAGTCTCTGCAGTGGCTAAACCCAAGAAAAGTGACCTGCTTATATAACTCCTACTCATCGTACTGCCATCATATCCTAAATAAGCGCATCATGGGCAGAGGTGTATACATTGCAAGAGCCATGGGCAATGCCACTGTAAGGTATACAGGAGACTGGGAGAGACTACTTGGTAATCTACATGTTCTTTATAAAGGTCATCTGATCTTTACAAAAAAAAAAAACGGATCGGTGGTGCTCAGCCCTTTCCAATCAATGAGTGATATGGAAACCATCATGCGGGATACATGATAAAACATAATAATAATAATAGGGGTTTCCTAACAAACATTCATGGCATATCCACAAGTTTCCATATCACTCATTGATTGGAAAGGGCTGAGCACCACCTCTCCAATCAGTCTCGATCTGGATATAGCAGCCTTTGCCCACCTCAGCAGGTGAAAATGTGGACCCCCTACATTCAGTGGTTGGGGGTCTAAGAAGTGACATATGGATGATAAGGAGGAACGCTTTAATGAGCGGCTTCCAAACTCAGTAAAGCATAATAACTAGAACTATAATATTTGGAGAATTTTTTTTTCCTTATTAGGCCTAGTTCACATGTCAGTGTTTGATCAGTGATTTCCATCAGTGACTGTGAGCCAAAACCAGGAGTGGAGGCTACAGAGACATAAGGTGCACCTGGTTTTGTCTCGCAATCACTGAAGTGTGAACTAGGACTTAGTATACAATTTATTCGCTTCTTCGGTTTTCCTCTTAATTTATTTCAAACTTGTTTTACTAGATATTTTAAACAGCACATGACAAGTATTTTGTTGGCTTTGGGCTTAAATTGATTGCCTTAATTTACCCAACAGAATCAGATTTTGTTTATGGTCCTTAAAATAGAGTCCTCAGAAGGAGCTCAGGGGGTAACGTTTCTCCTTGCAGAGAGCACAGAACTGGGGTAGGCAGTCTTATAGGCCAGGCAATGCTCCCTGGGAAATGGATATGAAAGCCACCTCTATAGTGCCACCTAGTGGAAACAGCTAACCGACACTCAATGTGTGAGCCTTTAACAAGTCATGCAGTATATTATTATTGCTTTTAGCCTGCAAAAAAAGGCTTTATTACATTTTCTTGTGATCCTAATAAGCAATTCATCATCTGCAAACACACAACTTGTATTCCAAATGTACTAGAACAGGGATGCTCAACCTGCGGCCCTCCAGCTGTTGTAAAACTACAACTCCCTCCATGCCCCGCTGTAGGCTGATAGCTGTAGGCTGTCCGGGCATGCTGGGAGTTGTAGTTTTGCAACAGCTGGAGGGCCGCAGGTTGGGCATCCCTGTACTAGAATATAACACAAATGGGTTAAAAACCACAGATACAGCTTTAACTGATGTACATTTTCTACTGCACACATATCTAACAGATTTCTGATTTGTTATTTTTTTGGGAGAAAGCACATACTGAAAATATTGTGGGGGGATTTACTATGACAGGCGTTCTATACGTTTTTTGAAGTCTGAGCACCAGGAAAGCAAATAGCTCATAGGTGGTGTCATTTACACCAGTTTTTTAAGTAATCCGGTCACGCCATGGCAGACCAGCCGACTCACAAAAATAAAAAATAAATATGATGTGAGCAGCATACAACCCCCCAAAATTTGCAAACGTCACAAAGGCCACAATAAAGTCCCCCTACTCCAAACATATAAACGTTCCAGATGTTTATCCTGCATGTGCCCTCAGGAGGCAAATGAGCAATCTTCTTATGAGGCTTTCCCAAGAGTGCAACAGTATTAAATAGGTTGTGTCACTTCAGCAATTGGCATTTATCATGTAGAGAAAGTTAATACAAGTCACTTACTAATGTATTGTTATTATCCATATTGCTTCCTTTGCTGGCTGGATTCCTTTTTCCATCACATTATACACTGCTGGTTTCCATGGTTACAGACCACCCTACAATCCATCAGGGGTGGTCGTGCTTGCACACTGTAGGAAAAAGCAATAGCCTATGTGCACTCCCTGGGTCCCGGCCACCAGAGAGGCCAGTGCATTTTGCTTTAGTGTGCAAGCACGACCACCACCGATGGATTGCAGAGTGGCTGTAACCATGGAAACGAGCAGTGTACAACAGGATGAAAAAATGAATCCAGCCAGCAAAGGAAGCAATATGGACAATCACAATACATTAGTAAGTGCCTTGTATGAACTTTCTCTACATGATAAATGCCACTTGCTGAAGTGAGACAACCCCTTCAAGCTGGCCATACACATGGCATAATGGTCAGCAGACAGTTTGCTCTGCCAACCCTGCCATATATAAGCATGCACATATAGTGAATGGGGAGAAAGCTGCTGAAAGACACATCTGGTAGCAGCTTATCTGCCTGATAATAAAAAGGATTGGGCGTTGAAATACAATACTTATCTGGGAGAGTCAGGAAACTTCATACCCATTAGATGATGGACCGACCTATATCTAATGTGTATGGCCAACTTTAGAGATCATTAATATCCAATACATGTACCAGTGCACTGAATCCACACTCACCTGATTGCCCGTTCTGATAGTTTAACTTCTAGCTGGTGATCGTCAACTGTACAGTGCTAAGGTAAGGAAACAAAGAACACGCATTTCACAGCTTGTATGTGCCACAGAAATAATGAATGCCAACAGTCAGCATCAGAGCAGCACGAGACTGAGAAAAAGTGGACTAAGCAAAAGCAGTGGACCTACCATAGAGGAAGGCCACATGACTGCTTATAGGGCCGATACAGAACTGCTTCCCCTCCTTTCCATAACACAGAAGTTGGGGCAGGCCCCACTAGGAGAGGATCACTGCATATTTTTTAAAATCAAATTCAATACTAGCGGGATACATTCTCTTGCAGTGAGCTCCCCCTAGTGGTAGCTGTATGCAACCAGAACCATGCCTGCATGCCTGAGGAAACCTCAGCCCTTCCACATCAACATCACTGCGTTCTTTGCCCTAGAAGAAGACACTAAGGCTACAATGTAATGACAGCCCATGTGACCCAAGGTGATCCTCCCAGGTTTCATGCTAAAGTCGTGAAGTAACATCACTAACCAATGAAAACAGGGGATGTTGGTGGAAAAAAACATGGCTGCTGTATTAGTATATTATGGATGTGCGGTTTTAGAAAGTAAAAGGAATTTTACAGGATCGCAGATAAACATGAGGTTTTGCAATTGTAGGCATTTATGTGATATCCACGGGCATATCCATGCTTGATAAGCGGTTTTAGAAATTAATGGGGGTCGCTGTATGTGCATGGCCTTTGCTCCATTCATAGAGGCCGCAGGATGGGTTTCTAGAGACAGCTGTGGGTTTCAAAAGTGGGAACTGCACCTCAAACATTTATGGCATCAGCTGTGGATAAGCGATAGGTGTCCAAGATGGGAGTACCCATTAGATTGCTGAATTGTGAAAAGAAGGTAGGTCTAAAGTCAAACGTCTACCTTTTAAAGGCATTGTCCAGGACTAGAAAAACATATTACAGCTCAACCCCATTCTGTGGAACAGAGCTTCAGTACCAGACACAACCCATGGACAGGGGTGGGGCTGTTTTTGGAATAAAGTACCCATGTTTTTTAAATCCATTGCCATTAAACAAACCAGTCTAAGACCCCTTGCAGGCGAGCGTTGGTCGCGCTGCTCCCGTCCTGACCTCCCAGCACTGATGGGGTCACACAGCATTGTATTGATTTATGATGCTATGTAACCCTTGCAGTTCTGTAATGTATTAGATAACATTGGCAGCATTATGTCAGTATTATCCAATACATTCTAGAACTGTAAGGGTTACATAGTATCATAAATCAATATAATGCTGTGTGACCCCATCAGTGCTGGGAGGTCAGGCCGGGAGCTGCGGACTTGCATTGTGACAAACGTTCGTCTGCAAGGGGCCTAAGAGTTCAGAGAAAGGTTTTTGCTGGCTTTTTTTTTTCTACGCTTTTGTGTTTTTAATGGCATTTTTGCTCCAGATGTTAGCTGAAGGTTTTTGAGAAATACCAAGACACAAAACTGTGTTTATATTTTGCTATTCATTATTAGGAGGCACTTTTTGTCTTCCTGGTTTCTTTTAAAGAATTATAAATGCTGTAGCTCTTGGCATATTTTTCAGGCATTTTGACATCACATTTTCTAGAGGTAAACACAATGTCTGCAAAAAAAAAAAAAAAAAATCGCCAGATGAAATTCATGTTTGTAGTGACCCTTAAAGGGGTTTTTACATACTGATGACCTGTCCTCAGGATAGATCATTAATATGAGACTGGCAGGGGTCTGACTCCTGGGACCCCTGCTGATCAGCTGTCAGAAGAGGCTGCAACGCTCAGTGAGTGCCTAGGCCTCTTCCTAGGCCCTGTGACGTCACTGTACATCGGTCACATGGTCTAGAGGCAGCTCAGCCCCATTCAAGTGAATAGAGCTGAGCTGCTATACCAAGCACAGCTGCTATACACGGGAGCACTGTGGCCTCCTCAAACAGCTGATCGGCAGAGGTGCCAGGAGTCAGCAATCTTACATTGATAGGTTAGGTTATCAATATAAAATTCCAGAGAACCCCTTTAAATCTTAGATTAGTCAAGGTCTGACCGCTGGGGTACCTTCGCCTATTACAAGAATGGTCTACCCTCTGTCCTCCTCACCCGCACTACCTCAGTTAGAAGCAGTTTGTATTATCAGGGATCAAGTAAACGCGCTGCATTACATACAAACTTCATGGGACTAATGGAAACAGCCTGGCTAATGAATGTGAAATGGAAGCACAAGACACATACAAAAGGAACAAAACTCGCATGACATAAGTCTCATATTGTCCAGAGTCTAAAAAGACATACCTGCAGCTGTCGTAGAGCTTTTTGTGCATGTTCTGGCTTCCGATACTCTACAAATCCAAAGCCCATTGACAGAAGGGCACCTAAAAAGAAACATCACCTAAGTAGTGCTATAATGGCAGCCATTTTGTTTTAAAGGGAAAAATAGACTATGGCAATGAAAATGTGAAAGAGGCATTACAACATACAGTTAGGTCCATATATATTTTGACAGAGACATCATTTTTTCTAATTTTTGCTCTGTCCATTACCACAATGGATTTTGAACAAAACGTTTCAGATGCAGTTGAAGTTCAGACTTTCAGATTTAATTCAGTGGGTTGAACAAAATGATTGCATAAAAATGTGAGGAACTAAAGCATTTTTTAAACTCAATCCCTTCATTTCAGGGGCTCAAAAGTAATTGGACAAATTCAATAATTGTAAATAAAATGTTAATTTCTAATACTTGGTTGAAAACCCTTTGTTGGCAATGACTGCCTGAAGTCTTGAACTCATGGACACCACCAGGCGCTGTGTTTCCTCCCTTTAGGCCTTTACTGCAGCGGTTTTCAGTTGCTGTTTGTTTGTGGCCTTTCTGTCTGAAGTTTAGTCTTTAACAAGTGAAATGCTCTATTGGGTTCAGATCAGGTGACTGACTTGGCCATTCAGGAACATTCAACTTCTTTGCTTTAACCCCTTCAGGACCCTGCCATTTTTCACCTTAAGGACCACGCAATTTTCTGCAAATCTGACATGTGTCACTTTATGTGGTGATACCTTCAAAACGCATTTACTTATCCAAACTATTCTAAGACTGTTTTCTTGTCACATATTGTACTTCATGACAGTGGTAAATTTGAGTCAAAATATCTCATTTTTATTTATAAAAAAAATACTAAATTTACCAAAAATTTTGAAAAATTTGCCATTTTCAAAATTTCAATTTCTCTGCTTTCAAAACAGATAGTGATACCTCCTAAAATAGTTATTACTTTACATTTCCCATATGTCTACTTCATGTTTGGATCATTTTGTAAATTACATTTTTTTTTTGTTGGGGACGGGGGGGGGGGGCGCGGGACGTTAAAAGGCTTAGAAGTTTAGAAGCAAATCAGGTCTGAAGTAATTTTGTCATTTTGTGTTATGGGTGATAGAAACCACCCATAAATGGCCCCATTTTAGAAACTACACCCCTCAAAGTATTCAAAACTGATTTTACAATCGTCGTTAACCCTTTAGGTGTTCCACAAGAATTGAAGGAAAATGTATTTAACATTTCAGAATTTCACTTTTTTGGCAGATTTTCCATTTTATCCATTTTTTCCAGTAACAAAGCAAGGGTTAATAGCCAAAACAAAACTCAATATTTATTACCCTGATCCTGTAGTTTACAGAAAATCCCCATGTGAGGTCGTAAACTGCTGTACGGGCACACGGCAGGGTGCAGAAGGAAAGAAACACCATATGGTTTTTGGAGGGTAGATTTCACTGGGCAATTTTAAGTTGCCATGTCACATTTGAAGACCCCTGATGCATCCCTAGAGTAGAAAATCCAAAAAACACCCCATTTTGGAAACTACAGGATAAGGTGGCAGTTTTGTTGGTACTATTTTAGGGTACATATGATTTTTGGTTGCTCTATATTACACTTTTAGTGAGGCAAAGTAACAAAAAAAAATAGCTGTTTTGGCACCATTTTTATTTTTTGTTATTTACAATGTTCATCTGACAGGATAGAACATGTGCTATTTTTTATAGAGCAGGTTGTTACGGACACAACAATACAAAATATGACTACTTTTTTTTGTTTTCTGTTTCAGTTTTACATAATAAAGCATTTTTTTTTTAATTATTTTTTTAGTGTCTCCATATACTGAAAGCCATCGTTTATTTTTATTTTTTGGGCGACTGTCTTATGTAAGGGCTCTTTTTTTTTCGGTTTGATTGGTACTATTTTGGGGTGCATATGACTTTTTGATCGCTTGGTATTACACTTTTTGTGATCTAAGGTGACAAAAAATGGCTTTTTTGACACACTTATTTATTTATTTTTTTACGGCTGTTTACCTGAGGGTTTAGTTCATGTGATATTTTTACACAGCAGGTTCTTACGGACGCGGCTATACAAATATGTATTTTTTTTAATTTATTTAAAGGGTTTCTGTCACCAGGTTTAACCCTATGAAGTTAGCTGACATTAGCGATGTGCTAATGCCAGCTAAACCTAACTAGCCTATTCTTACTTTTCTCAGTGCCTGCATTAACCTAAAAATCGAACTTTTATAATATGCTAATGAGGCTCTAGGAGCAGGGGGGGGCGTTGTTCCTGCTCCTAGAGCCTCCGTTCTCCCACCTTGGTCTCCTCCCTCCAAGTCTTGATTGACAGGGACAGGCAGCACTTGCGTCCGTCTGCCAGCCCTGTGCTCGGATGAAATCTCGCGCCGTTCTGAACTCAGCGCAGGCGCGGTGAGGGAAAGATGCTCGTCAGTTCAGTTATGGGGTTAATAAACTGCTGGGTTGCTTTAGCTTTATGTTTTGGGTCATTGTCCATCTGTATTATGAAACGCCGACCAATCAGTTTGGCTGGATTTGAGCACACAGTATGTCTCTGAAAACCCCAGGATTCATCTGGCTGCTTCTGTCCTGTGTCACATCATCAATAAACACTAGGGACCCAGTGCCACTGGCAGCCATGCATGCCCAAGCCATCACACTCCTCCGCCGTATTTTACAGATGATGTGGTATGCTTTGAATCATGAGCTGTACCATGCCTTCACCATACATTTTTCTTTCCATCATTCTGGTAGAGGTTGATCTTGGTTTCATCTGTCCAAAGAATGTTCTTCCAGAAGTGTGCTGGTTTTTTAAGATGTTTTTTTTAGCAAAGTCCAATCTAGCCTTCTTATTCTTGAGGCTTATGAGTGGCTTGCACAGTGCAGTGAACCCTCTGTATTTACTGTCATGCAGTCTTCTCTTTATAGTAGATTTGGATATTGATACGCTTATATCCTGGAGAGTGTTGTTCACTTGGTTGGCTGTTGTGAAGGGGTTTCTCTTCACCATGGTAATTATTCTGCGATCATCCACCTCTGTTGTCTTCTGTGGGCGTCCAGGTCTTTTTGCATTGTTGAGGTCACCAGTGCTTTCTTTCTTTCTCAGGATGTACCAAACTGTAGATTTTGCCACTCCTAATAGTGTAGCAATTTCTCGGATGGGTTTTTTCTGTTTTCGTAGATGAAGGATAGCTTGTTTCACCTGCATGGAGAGCTTATTTGACCGCATGTTTACTTCTCAGCAAAATCTTCAAAATACAAGCACCACACCTCAAATCAACTCCAGGCCTTTTATGTGCTTAACTGAGAATGAAATAATGAAGGAATTGCCCACACCTGGCCATGAAACAGCCTTTTTCGTCAATTGTCCAATTACTTTTGGTCCCTTTAACCTCTTTCCGACCGCCTCACGCAGGATTGCGTCCTGCGGGCGGTCGGTTCATTCCTCCTTGAGCAGTGGCTCTCTGACTCAAAGTTCTGATGAGGAGGTGGAGGTCCCTGATAGAACCAGGCGTACCCGGCCCCGTGTTGCTAGACCGCAGGTTGCGCAGGATCCGCTTCAAGGGCAGCAGAGTGGGGCTGGCGCTGCCGGATTACGTGGTGAGGCATACACCAGCAGCGCAGCCCGTCCTGGACCTAGTACCAGCACTGCCGTAGAACATGGTGAAGTGGCGAGCACCAGAAGGGCAGTTGAAGCTGGTACGGTAGCACGTGCAGTAGTTTCCCCGTCGCAGCCACCGCAAAGACAGGCCCGTAGAGCCCCTAGAGTCCCTGAGGTGCTGGCAAATCCTGATTGGCAGCCCCCAACTTCAGCCGCACCAGTAGTTCCCCCTTTCACCGCCCAGTCAGGAGTTCGGGTGGAAACAGCTCAGATAGGATCGGGCGCTGGGGTTTTTTGAGCTGTTTTTCACTGCGGAGCTCTATGACTTAGTCGTGGCAGAAAGAAATCGGTATGCCACTCAATTTATCGCCGACAACCCGGGAAGCTTCTATGCCCAGCCTTTCCGGTGGAAACCAGTCCAAGTTTCCGAATTTAGAACTTTTCTGGGCCTTCTCCTCAACATGGGCATTACAAAAACATGAATTGCGGTCATATTGGTCCACGAACCCAATTCATCACATGCCCATGTACTCTGCTGCCATGTCCAGGACACGTTTTGAGACCATCCTGCGTTTCCTGCACTTTAGTGACAACACCACCTCCCGTCCCAGAGGCCACCCAGCTTTTGACCGGCTCCACAAAATTCGGCCCTCATAGACCATTTCAACCTGAAATTTGCAGATTTGTATACCCCTGCACAAAACATCTGCGTAGACGAGTCCCTAATACATTTTACCGGGCGCCTTGGCTTCAAGCAGTACATCCCAAGCAAGCGCGCCCGGTATGGGGTCAAATTGTATAAGCTCTGTGAAAGGGCCACAGGCTATACGCACAAATTTCGGATCTATGAGGGAAAAGATCAGACCCTGGAGCCGGTCGGTTGCCCTGACTACCTGGGGAGCAGTGGAAGATAGTCTGGGACTTGGTGTCACCCTTATTCGGCAAGGGGTACCATCTTTACGTGGACAACTTTTACACAAGTGTGGCCCTCTTCAAGCATTTGTTCCTAGAACAGATTGGCTGCTGCGGCACCGCACGACCTAGTCGCCGGGCTACCCCCAACGGCTTCTTACCACCCGACTTGCAAGGGGGCAGAGGGCTGCACTGTGTAACGACGAACTGCTCGCGGTGAAATGGAGAGACAAGCGTGACGCTTACATGCTCTCCTCCATTCACGCAGACACGACAGTCCAAATTGAACGGGCAACCAGTGTCGTTGAAAAGCCCCTCTCGGTCCACGACTATAACCTCCACATGGGAGGGGTGGACTTCAACGACCAGATGTTGGCCCCGTATTTAATTTCCGACGCACCAGACGCTGGTATAAGAAGGTGTCTGTATATTTATTTCAATTGGCTGCCTATAATAGTTACGTTCTCTACAGTAAGGCTGGGAGAACAGGATCCTTCCTCAAATTTCAGGAAGAGATCATTTCGAACTCCTGTATCCAGGAGGTTCCGTGGCCCCATCCACCAGTGTAGTTAGCCGTCTACACGAGCGGCACTTCCCTAGCGTTGTGCCTGGTACTCAACCCAACCGCCACCCCGAAAAAGATGTCGTGGTCTGTAGCAGGAGTGGAATAAGGCGTGACACCCGTTATTTCTGTCCTGACTGTCCTGACCACCCTGCCCTATGCCTAGGGAGTGTTTCCGGAAGTACCACACTCAGGTACACTTAGGGACCTAGGGATTGCAGGACACAGGTAGTTTTTACAATCAGGCTCAAGGGTCTCTCAGGATACTAGGTTTTGAGAGACCCTAACACATAGGGGACGGTGCTGCTGTGCTACTGCAGAAGTGTGAAACGTAGAAACCTCTCCTTTCACTTGGGATAACGTGTATAGTGTACTTCTCACCATCTCTGTGTGATTTACACTTTACACATTGTCCCATGGGAAAGGAGAGGTTTCTGCTAGGAAAATAAAGCGTGAAATGGTTAAAAAAGAAAAAAATGAAACAGGTAGCAAGAAAAAAATCTTGAGTTAGTTCAGGTTTTAAAAGTTCAGTTTTTTTTCATGTTCAGGTTTTATTCATGTTTTATAAAGTTTGCAACGTTCAAGTCATGTGCCTGTTGCCTGTTTTTTCTTTTTTTTTTTTTTTTTCCCCTAACCACCTCTTTATTTTCCAGGTAGATCAACGGACCAACCGATGAAAACGCCGCAGCACTGATGTGAATTCTGAGAGAAGCATTGCGCTGCTGTCAGAAGACACGTGAAGTCGGTGTATGCGGCGCTGCAAGACGAGATTTCTCCTCTGCAGGACAGGTACGCTTGCCCTGGCATGTGAGCTGAGGAGAGGTGTTGGAGTTCATATGCTTTGGCAAACACTTTGTATCAAAAATCTGGCAAAGATGTCTTCCTCCACACCGATGGATTGATCGATGTGAATGGAGAAATCACGCTTGCCAGGACATAGGAGCTGAAGTGGGTATGGATGTTTGGGCGGAGCTCTCTATGTCCTGGCAATCGCCAGGCCCTCTATTTTTTTTGCATATTTTTGGCAGAGATTTTTTCATCCACATCGATCGATGCGAATGAGGAAATCTGTGCCGCTCATTTTTTCTTTCAGCCCAGAGGCTGAACAGAAAAATCTCATTACCCGTATGCTCCATATAAGGAGAATAGCAGAAACTCCTAATGCTGGCCATACGTGTAATGATTATGGAGACCCTCAAATGCCAGGGCAGTACAAAAACCTCACATGTGACCCCATTTTGGAAAGAAGACACCCTAAGGTATTCGCTGAGGGGCATATTGAGTCCATGAAAGATTGAATTTTTGTCACAAGTTAGCGGAAAGGGAGACTTTGTGTGAAAAACAAAAATCAAATTCGCTAACTTGTGCCAAAAAAATCTTGTATGAACTCACCATGCCCCTCACAGAATACCTTGGGGTGTCTTTCTAAAATGGGGTCACATGTGGGGTATTTATACTGCCCTGGCATTTTAGGGGCCCTAAAGCGTGAGAAGAAAAATGCGTAAAAATGCCCTCCTGAAAGGTACTCATTGGAATTGGGGTCCTTGTAGTCTTGGCTGCAAAAGTCACACATGTGGTATCGCCATACTCAGGAGAAGTAGGGCATAGCTTGGGGTGTATTTACATATACCCATGCTGGGTGAGAGAAATATCTCTGTAAATTGACAACTTTGTATAAAAAATGGAAAAAGTTGTCATTTACAGAGATATTTTTCACACTCCAGTATGGGTATATGTAAAAATACACCCTAAAACACATTGCCCTACTTCTGCCGAGTACGGCGATACCACATGTGTGGCACTTTTTGCAGCCAAGATGCGCAAAGGGGCCCTAAATCCAATGAGTACCTTTAGGATTTCACAGGACATTTCTACTCATTTGGATTCCAAACCGCTTCTCACGCTTTAGGGGCCCCTAAAATGCCAGGGCAGTAAAAATACCCCACAAGTGACCCCATTTTAGAAAGTAGACACCCCAAGGTGTTCTGTGAGGGGCATAGTGAGTCCATGTAAAATTTTATTTTTTGTCACAAGTTAGTGGAATATGAGACTTTGTAAGAAAAAGAAAAAAAAAAAAACATTTCCGCTAACTTGAGACAAAAATAAAAACTTCCATGAATTCACTATGCCCATCAGCGAATACCTTAGGTGTCTACTTTCAGAATGGGGTCACTTGTGGGGTATTTTTATTGTCCCGGCATTTTAGGGCCCCTAAAGCGTGAGAAGGGGTTTGAATCCAAATGCGTAAATTGCTCAGTGAAATCTCTAAAGGTACTCATTGTTTTAGGTCTCTTGCATTTGGCTGCAAAAGTGTCACTCATGTGGTATCTCAGTACTCAGGAGAAGTAGGGCATGATTTTGGGGTGTATTTTTATATATACCATACTTTGTGTGATAAATACCGCTGTAAACGACAACTTTTTAAAAAATTTATACAAAGTTGTCAATTTACAGTGATATTTCTCTCACCCAGCATGGGTATATGTAAAAATACACCCCAAAACACATTGCCCTACTTCTCCTGAGTACAGCGATACCACATGTGTGCCACTTTTTGCAGCCAAGATGCGCAAAAGGGCCCTAATTCCAAAGAGTACCTTTAGGATTTCACAGGGCATTTTTACGCATTTGTATTCTCACGCTTTAGGGGCCCCTAAAATGCCAGGGCAGTAAAAATACCCCACAAGTGACCCCATTTCGAAAGTAGACACCCTAAGGTATTCGCTGATGGGCATAGTGAGTTCATGGAAGTTTTTATTTTTGTCACAAGTTTATGGAAAATGAAATTTTTGAAAAAAAAAAAAACATTTCCGCTAACTTGTGACAAAAATAAAAACTTCCATGAACTCACTATGCCCCTCAGTGAATACCTTAGGGTGTCTACTTTCGAAATGGGGTCATTTATGGGGTATTTCTACTGTCTGGGCATTGTAGTACGTCAGGAAACAGGACAGGTGCTCAGAAAGTCAAAGTGCGGAAATTCACTTTTTTGCACCATAGTTTGTAAACGCTATAACTTTTACCCAAACCAATAAATATACACTTATTGCATTTTTTTTTATCAAAGACATGTAGAACAATAAATTTTGAGAAAAATTTATATAGAAATGTAGTTTTATTTGACAAATTTTCAAACAGAAAGTGAAAAATGTCATTTTTTTGCAAAAATTTCGGTAATTTTTGATTAATAGCAAAAAAAGTAAAAATGTCAGCAAGAATGAAATAGCATCAAATGAAAGCTCTATTAGTGAGAAGAAAAGGAGGTAAAATTCATTTGGGTGGTAAGTTGTATGGCCGAGCAATAAACGGTGAAAGTAGTGTAGTGCAGAATTGTAAAAAGTGGCCTGGTCATTAAGGGTGTTTAAGCTAGGGGGGCTTAAGTGGTTAAAAACAGGTTGCCACATGTAAAGGAGCTGAAACTCCTAAGCCCTTCATCCAATTTGAATGTGGATACCCTCAAATAAAAGCTACAAGTCTGGACTTTAGGTGCATGTCCATTATATAACTATAACTTGAATATGTTTTAGTAAACAGGTACAAAAACTACATTTGTATGGACCTAACTGTATACTCAAAATAGTTGCCTACACGTGGACAAAATTGTGGGTACCCTTCCATTAAAGGAAGAAAAACCCACAATGGTCACTGAAATAACCTAAAACTGACAAAAGTAATAATAAATAAACAGTTACTGAAAATCAGACATTGCTTTTGAATTGAGGTTCAACAGAATTATTTCTAAAACAAACAAATGAAACTAGCCTGGACATAAATGATGGTACCCCCAACTTAACATTTTGTTGCACAACCTTATTGAGACAATCACTGCAAGGGATATCTATAACTCTCAATGAGACTTCTGCACCTGTCCACAGGTATTATGGCCCACTCCCTGTGAGCAAACTGTTCCAGTTGTCTCAGGTTTGAAGGGTGCCTTTTCCAGATTGCGTGTTTCAGGTCCTTCAAGAGATGTTCAATGGGATTTAGATCAGAGCTTATAGAAGGCCACTTCAGAATAGCCCAAAGCTTTGCTCTTAGCCATTTTGGATGTTTTTAGCCCTGTGTTTTGGGTCATTATCCTCTTGGAGGACCCATGACCTGCAAGTGAGACCAAGCTTTCTGATGCTGGGCAGCATATTTCACTCCAGAATACCTTGATAGTCTTGAGATTTCATTGTACCCTGCACAGATTCAAGACACCCTGTGCCAGATGCGGCAAAGGAGTCCCAAAACATAACCGAGCGTCCTCCATGTTTCACAGTAGTTAGTCTTTAATTTAGATTAAAGGGTTTATGAGCCGTCATGTGTTCCCAAGTGGCATGTGACCAAGCAGTAATGTGCTGATCGGGAACATTATATATATATATGTATACACACACACACACTACATAATGGTCAGTTTTCCTGTCAGGCTGCTCAGCCATGATGGCATATCTCAGGCAGTATCACATCATTACCATCTAATATAGAGCAGTGTGGTGTGTACTGAGGCCCTGTCTCCACACCCTCTTAGGCAGCTCTGCAAGTGGAAGCAACCAGTCCACCTCACATTCTAGGACAGATTAATGGCAGCCATTTTAACTCATTCCTGGAGAAGCTCTTTAAGTAGTAAACAGGAAAATTGTTAAATAAACCAGAATATGTTTAATATTTTAGATTATTCAAGGTAATACCTTTTTTCCTTGATGACAGTGTAACACAACTCTTGGCATTCTCGTCACCCTCATGAGGGTTCGCCAGGAATGATTTTCTGTTATGTGGTATGCCTCGTCATGAGATATTTGTAGAATTTCTTGGTTTCATAATGTGTTTGAGACTATCAGATGTGTTGTGTAGCGTTAGGACTGGTTCTATACTATGTTTAGCTCTATTCTACTACTGTCATAATCCACATTATGGCAAGAACCACTCAACTAAGTAAAAAGAGAAACTAAAGTCCATTACTGCTTTCAGTCTTAAATTCCAGTCATGAAAACCATCAAATTCTATGATGAAACTGGCTACCAATGGATGGCCGACCGAACCTGTGGAGAGAGGCAAAACCTTCGTTCCAACGACTCCCGGGAATTGTCCCAGGAGGACAGGATGGCTCGCTGAAAGGGCCTGGTGTGGGCCTGGTGTGGAACTGGGCGAACGGCACCGCCTCAAAGGAGGCCACCATAAAACCCAACCCTCTCATGCATGCTTGAATCGAGACCGAGCAATGCTGAAGCAAGCGGAGAACCGAGCTGCGAATATCCCTTATCTTGTCCGGAGGAAGGTGTAGCAGGGCCGCTTCGGAGTCCAGAGTCATCGCGAGGAATCGAATATAGGTGGTCGGAATCAGAGAAAACTTCTTCCAGTTGACTATCCACCCCAATTGGGCGAGAGAATCCAACGCGATGCGAAGACTCTTCCCGCACTGCCGGGCAGACGGCGCCTTGATCAGAATTTCGTCCAGGTATGGGAGTAAGGTAATGCCCCTGGAGCGCAGAAGGCCCATGAGCGGTGCGAGCACCTTGGTAAACACCCGAGGGGCTGTCGCCAAACCAAATGGGAGGGCGAGGAACTGGAAGTGACTCGAGTTGATCGCGAAACGTAGGAACCGCTGGTGGGCGAACGCGATGGGAACGTGTAGGAAAGCGTCCTGTATATTCACGGAAGCCAGTCCTTCCCCTTGCGCCAAGGAAGCTATGACGGAGCGGAGGGACTCTATCCGGAAATGATGTACCCGAAGGTACCGATTCACCATCTTGAGGTCTAACACCGGCCGGACCGCGCCCTCTCTCTTGCCTTGGGAGGTTGGGAAGGGAAGAAACTGTTTGGGGGAAGCGATTTAAACTCCAGTTTGTAGCCCGAGGTAACGACCCCGAGTGCCCAGGCATCCGTGATCTGGGCCCGCCAAACCTCCTGAAAATGAAGCAGCCGACCCCACACCCAGACAGGTGGGGGTACACCTTCATGCTGGGGATTGCTTCCCAGAGGAAGACCGTTGTGGCTGAACTCGAGGACGCCAGACGGGTAGGGGCTTGAAAGACGGCTTCCGCCGCTGGTCCTGGGCGGGCTGCCTCGGGGCTGAGGGGGCCACCGGACAGGTGCCAGTGAATCGGCGAAAGGAGTAAGATCGGGCCGCAGGACGAGAAATGCGCTTGGGCTTAGGCTGCGGGAGGTGGATGCTTTTTCCGCCCATGACTTCCGAGATGATTTCGTCCAGCTTAGGCCCAAAAAGACGAGAACCCGCAAAGGGAAATGACAGAAGAGACCATTTGATGAAGAGTCCTCCTGCCAGGCCTTAAGCCAAAGTTCCTGGCGAATGGAGACAGCAAAAGCGGAGGACCACGCGGCCATGGAACCACTGTCGAGGGCTGCCTCGCAAAGATATTTCCCTGCGTGAGAGCTCTGGACTGCCAGGGCTTGAAGTCCCACCCTGGAAAGGTCAAAGTCTAGGTCTTGGTGCAAGCGCAAGGCCAAATCGGAGACCGCCTTAGCCACCCACGCCGAGGCGAAAACGGGGCGAAGGGCCGAACCATTGGCCATAAAGATAGATTTAGCGAGGGATTCAACCCGCCTATCCACTGGGTCCTGCAAGGAGGAACCATCTGCTACCGGAATGGTAGTTTGCTTAGCCAAGCGAGCCACGGGTGGGTCTACTTTTGGTGAGGAAGACCATTTACTCACAAAACCAGGGGGAAACGGATAGAGAAGATCCAAACGCTTCGGAACTAGAAAGCGCGAGCCCGGCTGTTCCCAAGCTTTGGTCGTCAGTAGGGAAAAGTCGTCGTGGACTGGAAACGACTTAGGGACCTGCTTGGTTCGCAGAAAGGATACCCCTTGGTGAGAGGAGGAGCTCTAATCCTGAAGACAGAAAATGTCCCGGACCGCCAACACTAAACTATCCACCAATGCCGCCATCTGGGAAAAACGAGGTCTGGATCCGATTCCACGATGTCCTTATCTGACGAGGGATCCCCCCTCCGCGAGGACGCTTTGGACGGCGAACCAGGGGGAGGAGGGGATGGCGACGCGTCCGAGGAGGAGATGTGACCGTGCCTGGACGCTTACCGGGGGTTCTGCCCCTGGATTGGGTGCCCTGAGAGCTCGCCAGCTGCACAGGGGACGATGTCTCAACCAAGCGACCCATCAAGGAAAGGGTGGATTGGGAGATATTTGAGAGGTCCGCTACCACCTGGGATAGGGACCATGCCCATTCAGACTCCACACTACCCGGGGAAATGGGCGTGTCAGAGGGCTGTGCCTGGGTCTGCAGACTCTGAGCTGGCTGGCAGGATGAACACAGTGGGTTCGCCTGTCCATGAGAAAATTTCACCCTACATGCAGTACATGCATAGTGGGTCACCCTACACGGGACTTGGGGTTCAGGGTCCTCTGAGACCGACATGAGTCGTGAGAGAGAGCTGGAGCAGAGCTGGAGCTGGAGCAGGTAGAGATGTCCCTACCAGAGTGGCGCAGATCCGAGGCCTGTGTCCCAACGCTGCATGCGGCGTTGAGAGCAAATCAACGATCCTCCAATAGGAGGAAGAGAAGACTGCGGTGGGAAATTAAGCCACGCCTCAATCGGTGGCTGCTGCAATAGGCCACGCCCCATCGAAGCCAACCGGCCACGCCCCCGTTGGCGGCGGCCCCGGTAGGCCACGCCCCCACCAGTGATGGCCGCGATAGGCCACGCCCCCTCTATCGAGAAAGCCCGCAAAATTGAGGAAGCCGGGGCCAACGTGGGGGGAACCATAACAGTGAGGGGAACTCAGGGCCAAAGCGGAGCATGGTGGAAGAGACAAAAAGAGAGAGAGAGAGGGACAAGTAGAGGCTCTGGAGCGACTCCGCTCCCGCACAGCCATTAACCCTAACAGTGCCATCTCCAGCTCCAGACATACAAACACAGAGAGACATACTTACCTGTCTTCATCTGTGGTTTTCACCCTTTACCTAGACCAGCAGGGCCACCTCTTCAGTCCCTGGCACAAGTGACAGGGACTGGAGTGAAGGGCAGGAACAGGTGGCCCTATGGCTGGGGGAGCAGGAGAGACAAGCTGACCTGGTCCACTTTTTCTTCTTGTGGGAGGCAGAGCGGTGGACTAGTCATCACCGGTCAGTCTCCCGGGGATGCAGAGCCCCACTGCGGCTCTGGACCCCCATGTCCTGAAAAGAAAGAGAAAAAATAAAAAAGAACACAACAGCCACCCTGCAAGCAGGGGGTCTGCCTCCTACGACACTAAGCTAAAAACTGAGAGCTCTCTCCTGGCCGGAGGGGATATAGCTGGCAGGGGAGGAGCCAACAGTTTTCAGCCTAGTGTCGCCTCCTAGTGGCAGCAGCAGCTATACCCATGGTCCTGTGTCCCCCAATGATATGAGCGAGAAAAAGGGGACTACTTTAAAGAATCTACAACATAAAACATATTCTGGTTTGTTTAACACTTTTTTTGGTTACTACTAGTGTTGAGCGAACTTGCGATTTGCAAGTTCGGCGTTCTGGTTATCTAAGAATTCCATAATGGATTCCGTTACCACGAACCACAACGGAATTCCACGACAACATGCACCACGAAAGCCTATAAAAGGCATCCTGTCATAATAGAAGTCTATGCTGGCCATAGACTTCTATTATGACGGAGTGCAATATGGAATGTCTCTTATACAGTTCCGTGGTGCATACCATCATAGAATTCCGTTATGGTCTGTGGAATCCATTACTGAATTCTTAGATAACCTGAACACCGAACTTGCAAATCACAAGTTCACTCAACACTAGTTACTACTTAAAGAGGACCTTTCACCACTCCTGACATGCCTGTTTTAATTCTGGAGCATCTATTCTTATGGCCATTCCTTTATTATTTCAACTTAGAAGTTATGAATGAATTGCTACCAGTCTGCAGTAAGGGTACAGAGGGGTGTAACCAGTTGGGAGTGGGTACCTGCACAGACTAACTCCCTCTATCCAATCAGTGCTGCCATTTTCAGAATCTGCAGGTACACACCCCCAACTGGTTACCTCCCCTCTGTACCCTTACTGCAGACTGCTAGCATTTCATTCATAACTTCTAGTTTAAATAATAAAGGAATGACACAACATAGAGCCGTAAGAATAGATGCTCCAGAATTGTTATTACATGCGGAACGCATGAAGCTATTAAAACAGGCATGTCAGGAGTGGTGAAAGGTCCTCTTTAACTCCGTATGTGTTCCTTCATTGTTTTCATGTCTTCACTATGAATCTAAAATGTAGAAAATAAAACAAAAGAAAAACCATGGAATAAAAAGGTGTATCCAAACTTTTGACTGGTACTGTACATGCTGTATAATCACATGCTATCAGCATAATTTTTATTACCCCTTCATGTCTGATTGCTGCCATACCTGCAACAGCTTTGTGTGACCCAATAATGTACTAATATAAGTCATGACTGTCATGATTAAGGACCAACATGTAAAGGTCCGAAACGCGTAGACTAAGTCTTTTTACCTGCACTGGAAAAGCTATATGCTTCAATAAACCTATTTTGTACTGCACCGTTGAAGCTGGAACCTTTTTTTCACTTTTTGCTATTCATTCAGCTGTTTCCAGAGGCTGTTGGTTCCGTGCTCACGGCAAAGCAGGAAGGTGAGAGCTGCCTTGCATCTAATCCTTTACTAATATACAATGGTATAGTATTTATCACAATCATTCTTCTATTTCACACCTGCATTTTATTACTGCAGTTTTTAAAACATTGGCAAAAAACTGTGGGAGATACAAACCTTGCTTATCTTTTTTCTTAGAAATGGTACAGGTTTTTACAGCACCGACTTTTGAAAAGACCTGTAGGAAGAAAACATCATATATAGTTTAATCTAGAAGTTTTTGTTAGTAGCATTTGAAATGAACGTGAACCTTAACAACTAAAATTCATTGACAAAAGAACAACTGACTTGTGTAATAGATACCACATGTCGTGTAACCTGATTGCAGTAATTATCTTTACGCTCAAAATGATGTTTTTCGGCATGCATAAAAAAGGACCTCACCTCTGGTCTACCAGCCCGTACAGTCACGGACAGAAGTCAAGGGAAGGGAGGTCCCACCCATAGGTCGCTACAAAAGAGGACTCCAAGTCCTAGTAATAATTGCTTTATTAGCCATCCATGGTTGCATCCTCTTCTGCAATGGCCCAGTTCAACCAATGTCCAGCACCTGTGCAGAAGAGGATTCAGCTGCGGATGGCTAAGGAAGGAGGTTTTGTGAGTAAACTGTGCCATTTTGCTTCCCATGGATGGATCATTTCCAACTGTCTTAACAGCAGTGCAGAAGATCTATAAGCAAGCAATGAGTTTATGGCGCCACAGCATGCACTGTATGGCCAGTTAGAATATATTCTTATAAAGTGGCACACCTATTAAAGTTAGGAGCACATATGGCTGAACTAGAATTAGAGGAGAACGGTGGTAATGTGCATAGAGGTTAAAAGGTTTGTTAGAATGGTAGAGGGCAGTTTTGTGGCAGAATTTGGGTCTTTTTCCAGCAGAATTCTGCCGGCAGCCGCGTCCTTTGTACCTCCCATTCTTTTCAATGGAAGGAAGTTCAAAGCTGTGACCACACCGAGAAGGGACATGAAAAGAATGGGAAGCAGAAAGAAAGAACAGGTGTCCTTGCCAAAATTCTGAATGAAAAAAATGCCTTCTGAACAGGCCTTTAGAATTTAATTTGATAAACCACAAAAAAGCATGTTCAGACAGTAGGTCTGTGCCCTATATGAGGCAAGTACAACATTTACCTCTTTAAGAGTTTCCTCACTGGTACTAAACTTCAGGTTCTTAATGAACAATGTGCAGCCTGGAAGTGTTTCTTCGTCTTCTTCAGACTCCTCTGACTTATTTTTATCTTCTGGTTTCTCTTCAACACTCTCTGAAAGAGATATAAGGAATTAATTTTGTTTTCTGCTTTAAAAGGAGAAAGAGGTCAATCCATGTAAGAACATTGCAGGACTGCAGTCTGGGAATAGACCACCAATGCCTTCCACAATGAGAGGCCTCTACAGTGACTATAAACTCCGCTCACAGGTTTCTGTTGCTAGAAATCTACCACAGGAGTCTAAGACCCCTTTCACACGGGCGAGTTTTCCATGCGGGTGCAATGCGTGACTTGCACGCATTGCACCCGCACCGAATTCTGACCCATTCACTTCAATGGGGCTATGCAGATGAGAGGTGATTTTCATGCATCACTTGTGCTTTGAGATAAAATCGCAGCATGTTCTATATTCTGTGTTTTTCATAGAAATGAATGGGGCGGTGTGAAAATCGCATAGCCTCCGCAAGTGAGTGCGGATGCAATGCAATTTTCACGCATGGTTGCTAAGGAGATGATGTTAGTAAATTGATGAAAATCAATTTACTGTATTATTTTCCCTTATAACATGGTTATAAAGGAAAATAATAGCATTCTTAATACAGAAGGATCTTCTATCTTTATTCAGCAGGACCTGCGAACATCACCATGTTCACCACGTGGTGAGCGCGAGGACGCCAAAGGTCATTTGGCAGGTCCTCAAAGAAGAAGAAAGAAGACGATGCCGGCTGCTCGATCAAGTGGATGAGGCGAGTTAATTTTTTTTTTATTTTTTAACCCCTCAATCCACATTTTAGTAAGCATTTTGTATTAAGAATGCTATTATTTTCCCTTATAACCATAATATAAGGGAAAATAATAACATCTACACAACCCTGAACACAAACCCGAAGTTCAGGTCTGGGTACAACATTCAGTTTATCACGCATGTGCAAAATGCACTGCACTCGCGCAGAAAGAAACTGAACAACGCAATCGCAGTCAAAACTGACTGTATTTGCATGCGCACTCGTGCAGGTTTCCCGCAATACACCTGAGACGCATCTGGGGCAAATCTGGGACGCCCGTATGAAAGAGGCCTAAGGTTTGTATTACACTGCCCGATGTTCAGGCAGAGCGAGCACCTTTTAGATGATAACACATCCATCGGCGCTTATTTGCACCAGCCTGATTACACAGCCCGAAACACCCTGAACATGGAGGAATGACTGCTACCACAATCGGTGCTCCAATATTTAGTTCTATTGATTATCAGCGTCACATCCCTGACGACGCAGGGTAATGTGCTGCCAATAACCGGGAATCCTTCAGCCTGATGAAAAATGCCCATCAGCCATCAAACACTTGATGATGTGGGCCAATATATGATTCTTATGTTCCCGATAATTGACCTGAAAATTGTGCAGTCTAATAGGGCCCTAAGCACTGCCAATAGTTTTAAAAGATCTTTACAACAGAGATCTATAAGCAGTGCTGAAGAGTGCCCTTTCATTTTAGAAATCAATAGTACTAGAGATTTGGCAGTAGTATTAGAGGTTTAATGCCAAGGTTACATGCTGCAGAATTAAAGAAGATATGTGGTGGGGATATTGCACTCCAAATGTCCAACAATTTACAGTACAATGTATGTGGATGAGGTTTTAAAAACCCCATTCACATATAGCAGAAAAAGCTTGCAGTATTTGTGGCGAAATATGTGAATGAGTTTTTAATGTGTGTGGACATACCACACGAATTAATCACTGTAGGAAGGCCCTTCAAATCACACCAGTGGCTTTCAAAAAGCATCACAAACTACAGCGGCTTTAAAAAAACAAAAAAAAAAACTAAGCTGCTGGTAATCTAGAGAAACCAGTGTGAATCACCTACCTTTGCTTTGCTCATCTAACTTGCCAACCTGCACTGGCTCAGTTGTCCTCTCAGCAGGTGCGCCAGTAAAAACATTCATAGGTGCCCACTCTAAGTAAAGGGGGACATGCTGAAACTGAACAAGAGAGAGAGGGCATGCTATTAAATATGCAGGAATGTATAGGAGAACGTGAAAGGAGATAATTAAGAAAAAAAATGGCAAAAAGCATCACTTCAAATTCTTGTATGCTTCAACTCCTTCCAAACAGAGCCAGTTTGCAAATGTCATGTGTCACTTTATGTAATAACTTTGGAATGCATTTACTTATCCAAACAATTCAGAGAATTTGGAAGAATTTGCAATTTTCTAAATCTGAATGTATCTGCTTTTAAGACAGATAGTGATACCTCACAAAATACTAATTAATTAGCATTCACCATATGTCTACTTTATGTTGGCATCATTTTATTTTAAGACATCAGTAAGCTTAGAAATTTAGAAGCTATTTAATTTTCAAGAAAACTTCCCAAACCAACTATAAGGGCTAATTCAGTTGTGAAGTGACTTTGAAGAGCTTACACAATTGATACCACCCATAAACGACCCCATTAAATTATTCAAAACTGATTTAATTGATGTTAACCCTTAAGGTGTTCCACAGAAATTAAAGCGCAAAATGGAGGTGAAATTTAAAAAAAATTCCTTTTTCTTGCAGATTTTAATACATTTTTCCTGCAAGGGTTAACTGCAAAACAAACCTCAATATTGATTACTCCAATTGTTCAGTTTACAGTCACACCCCATATGTCAGAAGAGAATGAGTACCACATGGTTTTAGGACGACAGATTTGGCTGGAATGGTTTTTAGGTACCTTGTTGCATTTGAAGAGACCGTGGGGTACTCCTATAGTGGAGACCCCCAAAAAGTGACTCCCTACATGGAATTTATCGAGGATTGTAATGAATGCTTTGACCCAACAACTGTTTTATAGAATTTAAAAATACTTGGCTATGAAAATTAAAAATGACATTTTTTATTCATTTTTTCGAGGGTAACAGGAGAAAAAGCACTCATTTTCTCCTGAATAGGAAAATACCTCATATGTGGTCATAAACTGCTGTATGAGCACATGGCAGGACTCAAAAGATAAGGAGCGCCATTTGCCTTTTGAAGGGCAGACTTTGATGGAATGGTTCTCAGGTGCAATGTCACATTAACAGAGCCCCCTTGTACCAGTACCGTGTAAAACCCTAAAAAGTTACCCCATTTTGGAAATGAAACCCTTCAAGGAATTTACCTAGGGGTATGGCGATTGGCGTTTCATAGATTTGTTTTTAAAACTGGGACATGAAATGAAAAAGTATTTCACTTATATGTAGTTTTAGCTTCAAGTGGTAATAGAAGAAATTTTGTTATATAATTTTTCCCAAGTACAACAATACCCCCTATGTGGTCGTTAACTGGTGTTTGTGCATCCTACAGGGTTCAGAAGAGAAAGGAGTGCATTTGTGCACTTGAGGCCTAGTTAATAGAGATGAGCGAACTTCTATTTTTAGTTTGGCGTCCAAAGTTCGGGTTCGGGTTATCGTAGCATCCCGTTATGGATTCCATAACGGCATTTGGAATCTATAAGGGGCTGCTTCATTGAACCCGAACCTTGGACAACCCTAAGGACCTGGGGTGACGTCACCATCATGTGATCAGTGCAGGGGGCGTAGCTCAGCACTGAATTGGATAAGAGGTGATCCAGTGCTGAGCCACGCCCCCTGCACTGATCACACGACAGTGACGTCACCCCAGGTCCTTAGGGTTGTCCAAGGTTCGGGTTCAATGAAGCAGCCCCTTATGGATTCCAAATGCCGTTATGGTCCGCGGTAGCGAAATCCATAACGGGATGCTACGATAACCCCAACCCAAACTTTGGACGCCGAACTAAAAATAGAAGTTCGCTCATCTCTACTAGTTAAATGCTTTATATAGCACTGGCTTCCAACAACTGCAGAGGCTCTGAGGTTAAATAAGTAATAGAAACCTCCCAAGAAGTGACCCCCATCTTAGAAACCACACCCTTCACAAAATTTATGAAGGGGTGTAGTGAGCATTCAAACCTCACAGGTGTTTTGCAAAAATGAATGCACAGCAGATGGCGCTTAGCGAAATATCATGTTTTTGTGCTCCCAAAAAACTGAAAACGGGGCGTTACCAGTTAGGGGTGCGTCTCTACCCCATCGGATACTGTCCATGTAAAGCTGAAAGTGTCAGACTATGTAGGGACATACAACTTTGACAAATAAATTTCTACAAGGAATAACACAGAAATACCAAAGTGCAGAGTTATTGGAGAAAATGCACCGGAACCAGTCCTGTTCACATTTAAATGGACATCTGCACATGGTGAGAAGTGATGCCAAAAAATATGTGTGTGATTATTTGCCAAGCAGATCTGTACAATAAAACTATGTGTCACCAAGCGCCAGCACACTTTCACCCACTTTTGTATACGCCAATTTCAAGAAAGCTTGCTTAGCTTCAGTTGGTTCAAGAAATTCCACAATGGCGGTTATTCCACCTTCTGGCAGCAAAACTCTTCCCAGATCTCCAAAGCGTCCAAACACCTCGTGAAGTTCTGCCACCTGAGTACCAGCCGGGAGGTTCTTAACAAGAATCACCGTCTTACTACGTGGTGAAGCAGCCTGATGCAGAGGAAAAAGGTAAGAAAAATTCAGACAAAAATGTTTTATTATAACATCACAATATGCTGCTGTATACGAGTTGAATCCCAGAGGACGACAGCAGATTGTGCCTCTTTGACCACTGAATATTTACTCTAGAATTTATTTAAAGAGGGTTTTCTGAGGCATAAATATTAAAGGGAGTCTGTCACTAGTTTAGAAGATTTAAAGAGGACCTGTCACCACTCCTGACATGTTTTAATAGCTCCATGCATTGCCCATGTAATAACCATTCTGGAGCCTCTATTCTTATGGCTCTATGTTGTCCCATTCCTTTATTATTTCTATTAGAAGTTCTGAATTAATTGCTGTTAGCCTTCAGTAAGGGTACAGAGGGGTGGTAACAAGTTGGGGTGTGTACCTGCACAGTCTGACTATCCAATCAGTGCTGCCATTGTCAGTCTGTGCAGGTACACCCCCCCCAACTGGTTACCACCCTCTGTACCCTTACTGCAGACTGCTAGCAATTCATTCATAACTTCTAGTGCAAATAATAAAGGAATGGCACAACATAGAGTCATAAGAATAGATGCTCTAGAATTGTTGTTACATGGGGAATGCATGGAGCTATTAAAATCGGCATGTCAGGAGAGGTGAGAGGTCCTCTGTAAAACTGCTGCCAGAGCTATGTAGGAAATGGAGAGATAAGTGTTCACAGAAATATCTGCATGCTTCTTGCATGATTAAAAAAAATCTAAGTTTCAATGCTCCAGGCACTGGGATCACAAGCGGCCATGAGGTGTTCTCCTTATGTGCAATGCCCACAAATGGACTCACCCCCTACTCTCTTCTTTGACTGATGGATATAGCCGTCTCAGGAGAGTCAATCAGTGACTGTTTATAAAGGTTTGATATACAGGATCCTCATGAACCAGCAGAAAGAAGAGGACATCTCCTTCATTGCTTACACAAGCACAGCGCCATAGATACCAGTCTAGATGTGTGCAGTATGGCTGTTCAGTGCTATTCACTTGAATGGGTGTTGCAGTCCCGACATCCTGCTAATTGATGATCAGCGGGAGGCAGTTTTGGATATAACAGGTCATTAGTATTTGAGTCCCTGAAAACCCCTTAAAAATTGCAGTGTGGGTATAATCACAAGCATGACCTACACTATAACATAGGGCAGGGATCAGCAACCTTCTGCACTCCAGCTGCTGTAAAACTACAACTCCCAACATGCAAACATGATTGGCTGTTCTTCTAACTCCCACAGAAGTGAATGAAGCATTCTTGGAGTTGTAGTTTTGAACAGCTGGAGTACTGGAGGTTGTTGATCCCTGATATAGGGGACCACACGCATACAGCAGTGAATGATTATCGGTCTCTGTCAGTGAAAACGCAGCAGGCAGAAATGTGGAAAATATGGATTATTAACATCATTACCTGACTGAAAGAATCCAGACAAACTCCATTATCTAGAAGGAACTGACGCACATCTTGAACAATCTGGGTTTCTCCCAATGCAAGTCTGACAGCGACGCTGCCTTTTCCTTCCTAAGAACAAAAGAGAACATTATTTCATAGTGGACAGAATACTTTTAATACTGCTGTAATGCAAGTAGTCAGGATGATAACTCACATGATCCAGTACTTGGCTTTTGCTAGTGTTGTACTTTTGAGCAATGACCTCAGCCACTGAGCTGGTCCCCATGAACAGTGTATTCCAGTTGTGAGAACTAAAGGTGGGAGGGAGAAAAACATATTATACAGTATGCTCCATTAGGCTCGTGCTAGGCGTATGTTCCATTAGGCTTTTTGAGGCGGGGGAAATAGCTGAAATAGGCTTGCGCTTGAGTAAGGTGCACCAAATTTACACAGGCACGTGCCTCTTAACCCCTTCCTGACATAGGACGTCATAGAAGTGAGTGCGTTCCCGCATCTTGACGTAATAGTACGTCATGGTGATTGGGCGGGCACCGCAGCGGTGCGTGCCCGATCACTGCAGGGGCCCGGCAGTCCCTGATAGCTGACCGCGGCATAAAAGGGGTTTCCGGCGGATGAGGGAGCCCATCAGGTCAACGCGCTGCTATGGCAGGGACCTGATGGGTGACAAGGCAGCTCGATGCCATGCACAGGCTGCCCAATGCCTTGTACGGCATCAGGAGCTACCTTCTACTGGGCCCCAGGCTGGGTCTCTTAGGCAACCTGTTAGAGTATTACAACAGGCAATACATCATAATACAGATGTACTGTAATGCATTGCACAGGGGATCGGACACTCAAAAGTTGAAGTCCCAGAGTGGGACCGAAATAAAGTTTTTAAAAAAAAAGCAAAAAAAAAAAGTTCATAAAAAAAAAAAATGTTTCACGTAAAAAAAAAAAAAAAAAAATCATTTTTCCCACGATTTTATAATAAAAAATAGAAAAAAAACAAAAACACACATATTAGGTATCACCGCGTCCATAACGGCCAGCTCTATAAATATATCCCATGAGCCACCCCGTCCGATAAACATAGAAAATAAATTAATTAATTAAAAACAGTGTAAAAAAAATGCAACACCAAGCGATCAAAAAGGCGTATGTCCCACAAAATGGTACCAATAAAACCGTCACCACATCCCACAAAAATGAGCCCCTACATAAGAAAATCGCTCAAAAAACATATTTTTCAAAAATGCTTTATGATGTAAAACAAAAAGTAAAGTAGACATATTTTATATCATCGCGTCCATAACAACCTGCTCTATAGAAATAGAACATGATCTACCCTGTCAGATGAATGTTGTAAAAAATAAAAACGGTGACAAAACAGCCATTTTTTGGTTACTTTGCCTCACAAAAAACGTAATATAGAGCAATTAAAAATGATATGTACCCCAAAATAGTACCAATAAAACTGGCACCTTATCCCCTAGTTTCCAAAATGGGGTCACTTTTTAGGAGTTTCTACTGTAGGGGTGCATCAGGGGGGCTTCAAATGGGACATGGCATCTAAAAACCAGACCAGCAAATTTTGCCTTCCAAAAACCATATGGCGTTCCTTTCCTTCTGCGCCCTGCCGTGTGCCCTTACATCAGTTTACAAGCACATGTGGGGTGTTTTTTTAAACCGCAGAATCAGGGTAACAAATATTGAGTTTTGTTTGGCTGTTTACCCTTGATGTGTTAAAGAAAAAATTGATTAAAATGGAAAATCTGCAAAAAAGTGAAATTTAGAAATTTCATCTCTATTTTCCTTTTAATTCTTGTAACACCTAAAGGGTTAACAAAGTATGTAAAATCACTTTTGAGTAACTTGAGGGGTGTAGTTTCTACAATGGGGTCATTTATGGGGGGTTTCCACTATGTAGGCCCCACAAAGTGACTTTAGACCTGAATTGGACCTTAGAAAGTGGGTTTTGGAAATTTTCTTAAAAATGTGAAATATATTGACTCGAATTTATGACCATTATGAAGTACAATATGTCACGAGAAAAGAATCTCAGAATGGCTTGGATAAATAAAAGTGTTCCAAAGCTATTACCACATAAAGTGACACATGTCCGATTAGCAAGAAATGGCCTTGGCAGAAGGGCGAAAACTGGCCCGGCGTAGAAGGGGTTAGCCCATGACTAATGTAAAACATGAAGATCAGACATCATATAGCACATGACTCCCTCTTTCTAACAGAGCTAGAACCAGCCCTGAACCTCACATGGGTCCAGAGATCTCCACATACATGGGCAGCCTTCTCAGTGAAATGGACAAAGAAATAAGGAAAATAAAACCAGCAGGTGGCGCTATACGGATAGATTTTACTGAACACCTCAGTGGCTATACTAAACTTTTAATTACATATAATTTCAAAAGTATTCAGATCCAGGGGCTGGTTTGAAAACGGCAAAATATTTATCATGGGACAACCCCTTTAATAAAATTGGCATATCTTCTGCCAGTCCATGCACCAGCAAATGTACACTACCGCACTTATGAGCTGATACTTACATTCGTTACTGACATAAAGTAACTATTAGGCGGATGGAGGCCACAGACCTCCCACTAAGCACTGCCTGCTTTCCCCAAAGTGGCTAAATCAGCATAAAAATATATGCGTGAAAGCTTGTGTATCGGCTTTTATAAATTCCCCTCTGTGTGCCAAGCAGCAGAACAGTTCAATCTGCGGGTGTGACCTGTGTTTTTAGGTGATGGAGATTCAGTGGTGTCACACACGCTCAGAGCCCTTTGACACTGGCCAGGCATCAGACCAATTCAACAGCAAAGGTTTGTATGAATGCTCATTCCCCATAACTGGCTCATTTACAGGGGAAGCCGATCAATCAACAAAAGAGCAAAACGCTCGCTGGTTAGGTGATGGCATCTTTCATGCAACACCTATAGCCAACACATCGCCCCGTGTATACAGGGAAGGTGCGGCCATCACTATGCAAACTGAATGGGGGATAAACAATTATAATAATGTCCCTCAACACACCAACTGATTGAACAAGTGGATACATGACCACCTATTTAGGGCTGGAATCACACATGGAGATTTTGTGGCAGGTTTGGAGCTAAACAAAGGAAAAAGAATATGGGCTTAAACAACTCAATTTGCGATTCCAGGCCAATACTGAATAGAAATCAGATTTCTTGGCGTCAGGGGAGGCTACGTCCACACGTGCCTGAAAATTCAGCAGCAAAGTCTGCTGCATTTTTTGCCAGTTTCAAAGCAAAAAAAAAAAAAAACACAAAAAAAAGCCTACAGCAAGAACCACATATATCATTCCTGGCCACTGACCTTAGCGTGTACTGCAACACAACCAAGTGAATAGGGTTGCACGGCAGATCCCTGCACAGCTGGTGCAGGACAAATCCGCGAAGGAGCCGCACTGCAAAACCAACAACCCTAATTCTCAGGGCTGCATTCACACGACCGTATGTATTTGCGGATCCGCAAAAAAACGATCCGCATGTCCGCAAAATACTGAAGAGTGTCTTCCGTATGTCATCCGCAAAAAACGGATGAGGAAAAAAAAAAGGGGGAGAGAATAAAATATTATAATAAAAATACGGAAACGGATCCGCAAATTGCGGATGACATACGGAAACCTTTCCGTATGTCATCCGCAATTTGCGGATCCATTCACTTCTATGGGGCTGCAGAACGATTTCTGCGGACAATGATAGGACATGCTTCATATTTTAGCGGAGTATAAATGCTGAACCACGGATGCGGACAACATACTGAATGTTGTCCGCATATTTTATTCACCCATAGGAATAAATGGGTCCGCATTTATTCCGCAAAATGCGGATCGGATGCGGATCGGACGCGGAAAAAAAAATACGGTCGTGTGAATGTAGCCTTAGTGTGGGTCCCCCAATACTAGCACTCCACCGATCAGAAAGTGTTCGCATATCTCTTCCTTTAAGAAGTGATTTTCAGCTTAAATACAAACATTGTTTTCTGTAAATTTCAATATTAAGCAAGAAACATTGCTCTTCTTACAGGGCAAGGACAATGCTTCCCTTCATGAATACACTAAATCTACTGAACTCAAACTATGTGTCCGCTGTATTCTCTGATTGCTTTTATTAGCCAAACAGCACAATATCTTTTTTACCGTATTGGTTACTAGGTGAGCTGACCTGTCCCCAATAGGGTTGTTTCGATACCAAAATTTTGATTCGGTATCGATACCATAAAAAAGTATTGCGATACTCGATACCATTCGATACCACGCAGAAAAAATAAAATGCCAAAAAAAGCCGCGTGCATTCCGCATTTTATGGAACGTCCGGCCCATAATACAACAGTCCTATTCTATTTTTTGAGGGGACAAGGCGACTAAAAGAAAATGGCGAATTGTGCAGTTTTTCTTTTCTTTCTTTTATGGCCGTTCACTGCATAAAAGAGGATTTTTTTAATAGTTTGGACTTTTGAGACGTAGCGACATGCAATATTTTATTTATTTATTGTTTAGATATTTTATATGTAAAATTGGAAAAGGGGGCGATTTATACTTAATATTTTGGTGTACTTTAACTTTTTTTTTTTTTTACAGTTTATTTATTAACTATTTCCCCCTTAGGGGCTAGAACCTGGGATATTCTCATCCTATTCACCCTAATAGAGCTCTATCAGGGTGAATAGGATCTCAGTCTCCCTGCTGCCCTGTGCACAGTACACACAGCAGCAGGGAGCTGACTATGGCAGCCAGGACTTCAGTAGCGTCCTGATCGGAGCCCCAGCATTACACTGCTGGGGTTCCAATCACTTCCAACAAGGAGGAGGAGGTGAGGGGACCCTGTGGCCACTGCCACCAAAGTTTTAATACTGGGGAAAGGGGGGGGGGCGACACTGGCCAATGTCTTTAATACTGGGGACGGGGGACGTTTAATATACAAATGCAGGCAGAAGAAACTCATTGCCGGCACCTGCCTGTGACAGGGCGCTGCGATCAGTGGCAGTTAACCCCTAAGGTGCGACACCTGAAGGGTTAATTGCCGCAGATCACAGCGATCGGTCACAGGCAGGTGCCGGCAATGAGTTTTGTATATTAAATGTTACTCCTCATTGGTGGCCAGTGCCCCCCACCCCCAGTATTAAAGACATTGGCCAGTATCGTCGTCCCCCCTTTCCCCAGTATTAAAACATTGGCGGCCAGTGACCCCGCCTCCTCCTCCCGTCTCTCTTCATTGGGGCAGCAGCACAGGGGGAGACAGAGACTACCTCCTTCTCCCCGTGCTGCTGAGGGAACATGGCCGCGCTGAGAGCTGCGCAGCCACGTGCTCCGATACTGGGCTGTGCGGTAGCACAGCCCAGTATCGATAAAATACTAATCCTGGTATCGTATCGATACCGGGCTAAAAGTATCGATTGGGTATCGAAACTTTGATACCTGAAACAACCCTACCCCATACTATGCTTCGCTTACATACAGCAGCATAGTCCAATCACGGCTTCAACCCCTTCTTGTCAGTGATTTCCTGTTTTTTACTAGAAGGCATAGCTTTTTTTACTTTTCGGCTCACATAGCCGAACGAGGAATTTTTTTTTTGCAGGACAAGTAGTACTTTTAATGGCACCACTTAATTGCATAGGATGTAGTGGGAAGCTGGAAAAAAAAAAAAAAAGTAAAATGTTGTGGAATTAGAAAAAAAAATAAACGCATTTCCAGCACAGTTTTACGGGTTTCGTTTTTACGGCGTTCACTATGCCGTAAAACTGCTCTTCATTCACCGGGTCAGTACGATTACGGCGGTAACACATTCGTATAGTTTTTCTTATTGAAAAAATAAAAACTTTGCCGTAATCTGACCCCCATACCTTCTTTTTTTTATAACTTTTTATAGTTACATCTACAGAGCTGCGTGTGGGCTCATTTTATGCAGGACGAACCGATCAGTAGTTTTTTATTGATACCATTTTGGGGTGTGTATGAGTTTTTATTCACCTTTTATTAAATTTTTTGGGGATTCAATAGCATCTTTAGTTAGCTCAGTGGAACCATAGAAGCCTCGATCACTAGATGACGGTTGTCTCTAGAAATCAGGATGGAAGCATATCCTGGATGTTTTATTTTATTGCTTCATGTCTGCAGAGGTGCAGATGCTTTTTCTTCCCATAAAGTGCTCCCAGGCGCCTGCCACTAGCGCGAACAGCTAAAGACAGCATATACAAGGTGGCTGGGATGGGAGAGCGTTACTGCGCATGTGCAGCTATGCATGCTTGCTTCCACAGATCCGGCCACCAAACAAGTCGGTGCTTTACTACTAAGTTGGCAGATGCGGCCACCGCTGCTCAATTGCATCTCTTGAAAAAAATTTTGCCATTAGCAACTTTTATAGCGTATGGCAATTATCACAACCACAGTCAATGTTTACTGGATGACATTAATGAAAGTGGACTACGCGACCGCTTCTAACACTCCACTTTTGGACAGTACCTGGAACTGTTGGCTTTGTCCTTCAAAGCTTTTTGTTTCTTATAACCAGAATCTGCTCCCGCCTCACCCTCATCTTCCTTTTTCACATTGGAGGGTAGAACATGAAGCATTCGGCCCTGGAGAAAGGTCAAACTATATTACGAAATGAAAGAGCAATCATTTTCACTCCAAGCAACTAATATTTGTCAAATATTACAAGGGAATGGCCACATAGTGTTTTCTGGAAAATCCAGCATTGTAGCATCGAAGTGCATGCGATTTAAAAAAAAACATCTTATTCATACATAACAGTGTCCACACCAGAATCTGCTAATAACCTGATGTGGTGCAGATTTAAAATCAGCAGCAGGTCAATTTATGTTGTGGATATCTGCAGCGGATTTCACCCTTTGCTATGGAGCAGGCCAAATCTGCAGCAAATACACAGCATTTTCCTACCAGGATCTGCACTGTCGGTGTGGATGATGCCACTGTGGATCTCGTCCATATATTCTGCAGATTTTCCACTGTGGACTGGCTATGTGTGGCTGTACCTGTACAGAGTTTTGTTTTCATTTCCTTTCTCTATACGGGACCCAAATTATTTGCGGATTAAAATCAGAGCTCCATATTTTTATGATAAAAAGTACAGTAGCTTTCTAATAGCTTTTGTGTTTCATTCTGTTTCTAGTCTCTAAACCAGGGGTGCACAACCTGCGGCCCTCGATACCATTCTGTGCGGCACCCAAACATCTGGTAAAAGACATGTAGGTCTATGTCTTATGGCTTCTTACATGTATCTTTCATGTATTCTCCTATTAGATGGGAGTCCTAGAAGTGTAACTAGACATTTATAGTATATACTGTACATTCAATATGACAAGAATACAGTATTTCAGTTGTTAATACCCCTTTAAGTTTTATTTTCGGCCCTTGGAATTAGTTCAGGCTGACAATGTGGCCCCCAACCAGAAAAGGTTGTGCACCCCTGGTCTAAACCTTTGCTTCCTATTCTTTGCCCACATCCAGAAGAAAAATATATTTTATGTAAAATTTAAGACGGTTTGCTACAATATTTGCTAGGTGTATCAGTTAGCTTTTACATCACATAGGACTGCCTATAGCAGCCATGCAGATATATGTATTCTATAGAAAACACTCATTGAAAGCACTTTTCCCTTTTCTCTAAGCTCTGTAGCCAACATCAAATCTCCTCTCAGTCTCACTAACACTAACCATAAATTGCTGTGGTTCTTTTATATTAGTAGTATCTTGTGATGTGTCTATAAGGCAGTGATCTCTGACCTGTGACTATCCAGCTGTTGAAAACTATAACTCTCATCCTGACAAGAGGGCATGATGGGAGTTTTAATTTTGGAACAGCTGGAAAGCTACAGGAAAGAATAGATAAGCTTTGACTATTACCTAATGTGAATGGCGGATCCTGTCTTATCTACCACATAGGTATTATCACTCCAGGCAGGATGAAAATGACAGATAAGCAGGTACCTGCAGTAAAGTGATCTGTACAAACCAAGAAGTGAAGCCTATTATTAGGCTTAGTGGCAGAAATTTATGGTTTTTGTTTAAATAAAGATATTGACCTGGAAAATTTAAAACAGAACCAAACATTCTTTAAAAAGATGGTAAACTTAAAAACGTGATTTAAACAATAGGTCATTTTATGATGACACGTTCCCTTTAATAAATCAGTAAATCAAATCCAACAAGTTGAATGAACTGGTCGAGTAATCTACCCACCTGAAAAATGTGTCCATCAACCTCTGCATAAGCTTTAACGGCATGTTCCGTAATGAGGAATGTAACAAAGGCAAAACCCTTGGGCTTTTTTGTTAGCTTGTCAATTGGAAAATGGATTTCAGAGAGAGGACCTGAAGAAGGAAAGAATAGGAAGTTATTGAAGAAATCAATAAACTATTACATAAATAAATGCTATAGGTGCTATTTTCCTATCTTTGAACCTAATGGCATGTGACCAGGATACGCCAAAACTTTCTTACTACTAGGAGCCCACAATCCTGAAAATGAGAGTGTTGCACCCCATCATAGTTTTTCCTTACGGTCATATAAAAGTGGTGAGCTGATGACATGCACGGGTGGCACAAAACAATTTTCTATGTTGCGGTAACTCAATACAGACCGACTAAACTAGAAGAGACAAAATATAAGGGAATTTTTTTGCAAGTACAAACTTTTCCCATGTATTTATCCTCAATCTGTAGTGCACCCTTACTTTCTGAAATTTTGAACATGGCTCAAACATAGAATTTAATATATTGTATGTTTATCTGGTTCTACAGAGTAAGCCTGGTGTAAAGACTAGTTTATCCCCTTCAGACATATATACAGTACATTTATACTTATGGTGGTGTACAAGTTTTGTTATGACTACCTTTTTTTTTATTTCAGATCCTACCGTATTTGGAGAATAAAGCCTCCAAGTCTGCCTCCGTACAGCTATAAGGAAGATTTCTAACAAACAGCCTTCCGGAGTCAGACAAATCTTCCTGCAGCTCAGAATCCTTTTGACGCTGTTCCCATGGTCTGTTTTGTGATTTTCTTGAGGGACGTGGTTCTTTTTCTTGCTCAACCTGGAACACCTCAATGTATCTTCCACCTGAAAAGGATCTGAATGTTTTAGCTAATGGTTCGTTTTGTATTGAATATTGTTCAAGGGCCTGAACTATGTGATGTCACAACACTGTTTGCTATTTTCAGAGTGAAAGCAAAGGAATTAAACTCCCTTGGGGTCATTTTGGTATTCACACATCAACAATACATAAAAATACTGCATGATTCACTGCAGGTAAAGAACTTTGGGGGGAGATTTATCATGAGAGGAAGTTTTAAAGTCAGTTATGCACGAGCCTGTAATGCCGTTGTTTGCACCAAATGTCCCACAATGTTTGATAAATTTGGTGCATCTTTAAATCTAATACTTCTGCCTTGGGATGTTACTCCACTCCTTTACCCTGGGTTCACACCTGCAAATAGGAAACGCGCGTCATACGCGCGTTCGTGACTCTGGAGACCAATTGAAAAAGGCATTTCCCTATGGGCATGGTTCTCACCTGAGCGTTTTACAGCGCGTACGAACGTGCTGTAAAACGCCCTACGCCTAAAGAAGTACAGGAGCTTCTTAGGGGCATATTGTTGTGCGTATTGTGACTGACGCCACAGTGGTAATCACACGAACGCACGTACGACGCGCGTTTCCTATTTCCACAAACGCGCTGTAATACGCTCACATCAAGTACACTCAAGCGTGAACCCAGTCTGAAACATCCAGTGTCGGGGGAGAGCAGCCAATGGCAGGCGGTGACAGGGACCGCTAGTGAGGCTCGTCTCCGCCTGCCATTGGCTGCTCCCTCCCGACACTGGATGTTTTCATCCACGTGCAGGAAGAAGCAACCAGGGAGTGGGGTAAGTATATTACCGGTGAGGGGACCGGCCCATGTGGAGGGGGGTTGGTTGAGAAATTGGATAACCTGCTCAATAGGCTAACAATGCCCATTTTCTCACTCACTTTTCAAAACTGTCGTGGTTGGCATTAAAAAAAATATATATTTTTAATGAAACCTTATTATAAAAATGATTTTTAGCCCATAACAGGTGCAATGCAAACATATTTTTTTTAATGCCAGGGAAGGTGTACACAGCTTTTAAAAATAAGATCAAAGGGATTTAAAGGGGATGGCAAGTAATCCACCCATCTAGACTCCTGTGCCATGCAATAACAATTACAATTTCATTGCAGTATCTAGGAAACACCATATGTAAATAAGATCCACAATTTCTATGAAGTTATCTTGCACTGGTATTTCATCGACTGCGTAGTTCCCATTCACTGCAATGGGAGTTGCGGAAACAGAGGACCACTGCCCGGCTTAACTGTTTTCGTAAGCCCGGCACATTGTGTCCCCTCTGCTGGGGCATTCATAGATCAGCTGTGATTTGTGGGAACCGAAACTAAGTTTGGTTTCAAGCTTTAAAGTGGTTTTCCAGTTTAGAAATCAACTACCAAAGTTATTCATAATTCATACGCGACTTTGCAAATAACTGGCTTCGGCTCATTGGAGCCCATACATTCTAATACTGTACGGAGACGGATCTCCGTACAGTATTATTCCAAAGTTTTGAACGAGGCGACTTCGGATGTAGCATCTGGTATGCTAAAAATTTCGAGTGCAAGGTCCACAAAATGCTTTGTGTAAAATTGCTTGACGGTCTGGCAAGTAATCCTGCCTCTGAACCATGCAATCACAATTTCATTGCAGTAGCTAGGAAACACCATGTGTAAATACGAGCCCCACTTCCCATGAAGTGATATTGTACTTGTATTTCATTGTTTTCAACTATATATATATATTTTACAGTGTATATGTATGAATATATATATAGTAGGAGTTAGCTCTGATAGAGGTAGGATTGGCCGGCTTGCGGACAGTCAGAGGCAGCAACACACGGGAGAAAGTGCAAATAAAGTTCCCTTTTATTGTGGTTTTAAGAGCAAAAATAAATAGCCTTTACATTTCAGACAAAACAAACCCTGCTCATCTGAGCACCAACTAGACAGCATTTCTCTAACTGTACTAGGTATCGTACTGCCGGCACTGAAGATCACCACAGCAAGCTACTCACGAGCAATGGCATGTCACTTCCAGACATCAGCCATCACTAAGGCCCAGACTCTCTGGCTGGGTTCTCTTTATGCATCTGCTGAAGGTGAAGCTAATCAGGCAGCAGGCTAGATCTCTACCAAAAGTGCACTACGAATTAGGGAACCCGCCCAAGTCTTCCCCAATCCAAAACCTCCAGGCCCTATACCGGCTTTTCTACAAAGCAACCTCACGAAAGCTTGGGCTTTCCACTACACACTGGGCACTCCCTGGAGCGTAAGCTGCATAGGACAGGATTCTGGAGGAAAAGTACCTGCCATCAATCACTCTTCCTGCCACTGTCTCACAATACATAAACAGTTCTATATTAGTGTATTATATAAAATACACACTATTCAACAATGAAATTGCAACAGCAAGAAGGACAATCTGTAAGGTTACATAAATAGATGGACAACAAAAGATTAGCAGATGCAAGGCAGCTCTCACCTTCCTGCTTTGCCGTGAGCACGGAACCAAACAGCCTCTGGAAACAGCTGAATTGATAGCAGAAAATCAGGAAATTAAGAAAAAGGTTCCAGCTTCAACAGTGCAGTACAAAATTGATTTATTGAAGCATATAGCTTTTCCAGTGCAGGTAAAAAAAACTTGAGTCATGATTAAGGACCAACATGTAAAGGTCCGAAACGCATAGACCATGTTTTTTTACCTGCACTGGAAAAGCTATATGCTTTAATAAATCAATTTTGTACTGCACCGTTGAAGCTGGAACCCTTTCTTTCATTTCCTGATTTTCTGCTATAAATAGATGGAGTAGCAGGTATTGGTAAGATCTGCAGATGATCAAATTTTCAAGAACCATTTATGATTGCGTGATGCCTCCAGTTCATCGACCTGTTGCATGACATTTGGCTACAAGCCAGACATCTAGCTACAGGTGTACCATTGACCTCACACCACTGCTCTCAAAGGCTCTCATGGTGCACAGCAAGACAGCAAAGGCGGCTGGAATGGAGGTCTATCATTTCCAGGGATATGACCCTCTTTTGTTTTGGATGCAACGATACCCGGCGATTGGTCTGGAGAGCATGTGGGCAACGCCATCAAAAAGCCTAACAAGGGAACATCAAACCAGTCCTACTCCAAGGTTTTTAGTACATGGTGGCATAATGTATGGCGTCCGAACCCCTCTAGTCTTCATTTCAGGTACACTAACAGCTCAGTTTTAATTTAATTTGTTCTTGGAACCAGTGGTACAGCCATTTCTCTAAAGTGTCCCAGGAGCTGTTTTTCAACAGGAAGATGCCAGGCCACATGTTGCTCGTGCTACTGTGAGTGGCCTGCGTGGCCTAAACATGGTACCATGGCCTGCAGCATCTCTGGAATTCTCTCCCTTCGAGCACATCTGGGACGTCATTGGTCAGCAACTGCAAATGGAGCCGCCAACAGCAGATCTTAAAGATTTGCATGCCCAAGTGCATTCATCAAGGCAGAACTTTCCGCAGACAACCATTAGTAACCTTACTGATAGCATGCCAAGGCGTGTAAGTGTGTGTATATCTGGGTGGTGCTTAAACTGGAGACTGAATAATGATGTTTCCATTTTTTTATCATTTACAGATCACTAACATGTCCATCAATCCTGAGGTTTCCATAATTCCACATACAGAAAAAGAGTCAATCGCAATCATGATTTTCAAGGAAAATGTGACTTATAATATGAGCCTGACTTTCCAATTTAAATAAATACAGTGACAGTATATATTATGTTGACCATCACAAATTATTCTATGTTAACTCACCCATATAATCTTTATTCTTTTTGAGAGCTTTACGTAAATCATCTTCACTGTTCAGGTCCACAAAAATATAACCTGAGAAAATAGGTAAGAAAGCTGTCAGCAGGAGATGGGAAACAAAGCAAAATCAATTTTTGCCTCTAGGACACCTTAGAGAGTCACTGAGTTTCGGGAAACTTTTACTATGTCACAGATACATATCAAACGTTTTGGTTGGTGACGTCTAAGTGCCGAGACCTCCACCAATCGCTATAACGAGGAGAGAGAAGCTCAGAAGCACTCTCACTCTTTCCTCACTGCAGGAGAGGAAATGAAACTGACCCAAGGAAAAGTCTATGGGCCCATCTTGCTTCTGTCTCTTGCAGACAGGAGAGAAAATGCGCTATGCAAGGGCTTCTCTCTTCATTCTAGCGCTCAGTGGGGGGGTCTCAGCAGTCAGACAAGAGCAGAGATTTGAGTGTATAAATTACAGGTTTTACAGAATCTTTTGCCACAAAACCATATATCAATCTGTTCAGCTTCTCCAGCTCTAGAACATGGTGCCTGCAGATTGCACTGTATTTCGTGGTGGTAGGATTTCTTTAAGGTTATGTACATGTTGCTCATTGCATGTTGCTCATTGTTAGCTAAAAATCATATTTTCAAATGGCCTTTATTAAAAATATTGAGCTTTTCTGTCACAAAGGGTGCTGTGTGACTGGCACTTTCACTTTGTAATCTAATAAACCTTATCTCTAAACTACTAAGAGGTCATAAACACTTATTTAAGCCTCATTCTTATCAGTAAGATAAGAACTGAGCTATAATGAGTGTTTATAAGGTCAGAGATCAGAGATAAGGAGCTCGTCTGCTCCTGGTCTGATGGAAAAGACAGAAAATCCAGAGGCTGCTACTAGAGCATCTCAGCTCTGTACAGAAAAAAGGATTCCATATTTTTAATAAAGAAAATGTCAAAAAATTATTTTTAGCTCAAAATGTGTACAATGCAATAATAAAAAAATTGCCCCCAAAAGGTGTACGTAACATTTAAAGGCGTTGTCCACTATATCCTTACTGATCTACTAGGAACAGCACATAAAAGCTGTTAGACTGTTTATTAAACCACTGGCGCCAATGTCTTAATGTGGTTCTCCAATTTCATAATGAAAATATTTTTATCTGCCCAGAGTACCCCAAACACTGCATATTTTTCATGGCAGTACTTTCCTTCTCCGTTTTCTGATCATGGGATCTGAGTAGGATGTTTATGTGCGGAACATCCCGTTTTCATCAGCTTCCTGTTGCGTTTTCTCACCAAACAGCATGCTTTGCCCTAATGTTTCGCAGGGCTTGCTCTGCCCTCTACACTTCCCCATGTTGGCTAGGAGGAGCACACATCACAGAGCAAAGCATGCTGGGTTTGGCTGGAAAACGCAACTGAACGTTCTGCATGAAAACATCCTGCCCAGATAAAATGACGCCGTGAACGGAAGGAAAACACCGACATGAAAAACTGGAACTTTGGGCATAGCATTACGAACTAGAACATGCACTGTGCCAGGCATAGTGTTAGTCAATATAGGCCACTGATGGATGGGACATCGGCGCCAATCATCTGGTAACAGCTTCTCACTATGTGCCTTTATATGTCCAGCAATAAAGATGGGGGAGATTCATCATTTACCGTATTTTTCACCCTATAAGATGCACTTTTTTCCCCACAGAAGGGTCTGGTGTAGGTATTAATATAAGTGCACAGACTGTGGATGCTGTGCCTAATTTATGAGGAGGCGTACACCTCATCGTAAATTAGGCACAGCACCCTCCAGAGCGCTTCGTTATACGCTGCCAGTGTATGATAAATCTGCCCCTTAGTGGCCAAACCCTCTAAAGACAACCAGCTGCATCTGAGCTTCCACCTCTGCCATGTCTGTACGCCCCACCAATAAGCTCCACTCGCCTGGTCGTTCACCACCCAGAAAAAGGAACAGATCAATCGGAAATTATTCTGTGCTCTCTACAAGACTCTTTCTTTTAGGCCTCTTGCACACGAACGTATGGCTTTTTCAGTTCTGCGGTCCATTTCTAACGGATCGGTTTTTCCGTTTTTTGCTTCCGCTGTTCCGTTCCGTTTTTCCGTATGGCATATACAGTATACAGTAATTCCATAATAAAAATTGGGCTGGTCTTAAAATTTTCAATAGATTGTTCAGCAAAAACGGAACGAATACGGAAGACATACGGATGCCTTTCCGCATGCTTTTTGTTTTTTTTGCGGACCCATTGACTTGAATGGAGCCACTGAATGTGATTTGCAGACAAGAATAGGACATGTTAAACGGAACGGAAACGGAAGGCATTGAAGTGAATGGTTCAGTATACTGTCAGTATACTGAACTGAAAAAACTGCCAGTATACGGTCCCCAAAATACTGTCGTGTGCAAGAGGCCTTAGGATCATTCAGAAAAGTCCTGCAGACTGAGAAACACAGGAGAAAAAAAAAAAAAACTCTAGCCCTACTTGTATCATTCATTCAACAATATCTTCTAGCCTTAGGCCTCATGCACACGGCTGTTGTTTTGGCCTGCATCCAAGCCGCATATTTTGCGGCTTGGGCGCAGACCCATTCACTTTAATGGGGCCGCAAAAGATGCGGACAGCACTCCGTGGGCTGTCCGCATCTGTTGCTCCGTTCCATGGCCCCGCAAAAAAAAAAATAAAGCATGTCCTATTCTTGTCCCTTTTTTCTACAATGGGCCGCGTTCCGTTCCGCTAATTGCTGATCAGAACGTGGACCAGCTTCCGTGTTTTGCGGATCCGCGGTTTGTGGACTGCAAAACACTTACGGTCATGTGTATGAGGCCTTAGAAGCACACAAGAACTTACCAGTCTTGTTTCCATGAGTATTACGCACTATTCGAATAGCTGCCGGTTTTAGTGGTAGAAGAAACTCCCGAACGTTTAGCTGAAAATACAAAAGCATACTTTGTAATGGGTAGGTAGTTCCTAGTTATTTCTCCAGTTCTAAACAGTAACATGTGTGTGCTTAGACCAATATGGCGAATCATTTTCACCGGTGACAGGATTACATGCAGATTTTGCTGCATATTTCACCCTTTGCATCGGTGATGCGGTTGAAAGATAGCAAAACATTCTGTAAAATCCAAGCTTCTCCACAGCGTGTATTTGGGTGTACTCCAATGTAAAAATGCCCAACAAACTACATAAAACATATCTTGTAAACATGTGCACACAGTACTTAATTGCGTGGTGCCGTCTCTTTTTCTCTAAGAAAACTTTACCAAGTGATAAAACGTACTTCTGTTACATTGAATGGTGCTCCTCTCAGTTTGACAGTATAGGGTGTTGTAGGCTCATTCTGAACAGGTGGTTTCTGAGGGGAAAAATCACAGAGTTAAAATTATATACATTATATACAGTATAACTAAGGCTACTTTCATACCTGCGACATGTAGACTGCAGGGAATCTGTCGGACACAAACCGCAGCATGCAGCGGTTTAGTCCAGCTGATCCTCAGCATTTTTGCTGGAACGGGGCCGCGGACATTCCGCTTGTATACAACAGTGCCGGATCCGGAAAATTCCAGCAGGTTGTTCTCTGCCGGAATACACGCTACAGGTGTGAAACTAGCCCAAATTATTGCTGCTCAGAGACCTTTGCCCCTTCCCTTTCATTGGCTTTGCTCGGGGCATGTACAGTAAGAATCCCATATACTTTCTATGAATCTGTGATCCACATCCTTGAAAAACCAAGCAGAACTGATGAAAGCCCCCTTATGTTTTCAAAGGTTTTGATACATTTTAAGGGAGGATAGGTCATCATTCGATCCCTGGGGCCCGACACCTGGCACCCCCACGCGGCCTTCAGTGCTGGAACTAGCTCTTGAATGCAGCAGGAAGCACCTCTCCATTAAAAGTGCAGCGGCTATGATGGGTTACTGCAACGTAGCTCCATTTGAAAGGAATGATAGTGCCATCCTTCCTGTTCCATTCACAGTGCTGGAAGCCGCAATAAAAACAGAAAAGACATGTACCAATATCTGGTTTTAAAGATTCCCTTTAAGCAATTCCAGTGGTGGAGGCTGCATGGGGGTGCACGAGGTCATATCCTCACTGAAAGGAGATTAATGACCTATCCTGAGGATAGGTCATAAATATCAGGAACCTAGAAAACCCCTTTAACCCTTAGGATACCTGAGATTTTTTCATTTTTGTGTTTTCATTTATCTTCCTTGAGCCATAACTTTTTTATATTTCCCCTTTAAATATTATTTTTATTAAATTTTGTCAGTTAATACAAACATTAGTAGGTCATGAAAATTTGCATTTCTTTTGCTGCGAATAATATAGATGGATATCATACACAGTTTTTTCACATAGCTGTATGAGGGCTTATTTTTTGTGGAACAAGTTGTACTTTCTAATGCCACCATTTATTATGGCATACAATGTAGTGGGAAGCAGGAAATAAATTCCAAATGCGGTGAAATTGGAAAAAAAAAATGCAATTCCTCCACCGTTTTACGGGTTTTGTTCCCATGGCGTTCTGTTTGTGGCAAAACTGAGCCATACCCTTCATCCTCTGGGTCAGTATGATTACAAAAATACCACATAAGTATAGAGTTTTTTTATGTCTAAATAGTGTAAAGTAATTTTAAAACTTTAAAAGATATATTTTTTTATTTACATCACCATATTCTGTCCCCTTTAACTTTTTTTATCCTCTGAGCTGTGAGCATTTTTTGCAGGACAATCTGTAGTTTTTTGGGTAAGAGAAGCAATAAAAAAAATGGCAAATTGGCCATTCTGACCCTTGTTTCCGTTATGCCATTCGCCGAATTGGAAAATGTTTATATTTTAATAGTACGGGTGTTTTCAGTCGCAGTGATACCCATAATGTTTATAATTTTGTTATTTATGTTTTTTTTTTTTTTATTATACGGAAAGGGGTGATTTAAACTTTTAGCTTTTTTTTTATATATATTTTTAAAATTTTCTGTTCTGATTTTGAAGCTCATATATCAGCCTAAAAAAATCCAATTGTTTGTTTTTAATTCTGAATATTTATGGATTTTTTATTTCCCTTTAAAATGTCAGAATTACTCATTTGTTATGTTGGCCTGCCATCTGCTGGCCAAAATAAGAATAGCAGCTTAAATGCACAAGGCCACTTTAGCAAGAACCAGCGTCTTTACCGTAAATCAATTACCAGCATCCTCATTGGCAGCAGAAGATGCCAGTAAGAAGCCTGCGCGAGCTTGACCCCTCAGGCATGATGTCCGCTGCATGTGCGAGAGGGCACAATGTTTGCCCATCGCTCGCCCCGTACAGTATTCAAACAACGTTTTATGGGAATCGACTTCAGATGTTTCATACGAAGTCGATTCGCTCATCCCTACTCGTTACCTATGCATAGATAACACAGGATCTACCATTCACCAATGGTGATGGTTATAGCTTCCCTTCCCCCTCTCTGCATAATGACATCTACATATCTCACACAGCAGGAAAATCTCCCATCTCAAGTTAAATAATGTTTCCCGTCTACAGACTCCTATGGTCCTTGTGGCCACTGTACATCTTATCTCTGAATGCTATAAAACCAGAAAAAAAATGTACCAATATCTGGTTTTAAATATTTCCTTTATGCAATATGGGTGCAAAGAAGGCTTGTAACCAAGTGGACAAAATCATCATCAACTGAATCTCCACTTGAAGTTCAGAAAATCGTCTCACTGTTTCTCATGATGAGCAGAGCACTCTGCAGATGTATTACGGATTGCTTAATATTCAGGGTATATCATCTTGGGGCAGGGTTTAACACTGAATACACCAGGGGTCAGCTACCTCCGGCACTCCAGCTGTTGTGAAACTACAACTCCCAACATACTCTATTCACTTTTACTGGAGTTCCAAGTACAGCCAAGCAAGTATGCATGCTAGGAGTCGTAGTTTCACCACAGCTGGAGTTCTGGAGGTTGGTGCTCCCTGGTATACACAGTACTTATGTAGGATATCATGAGAAGGGTAGATTGCTAAACCACTATAATAACATAAGTCATTTACTAACCTCTTTCTTTCCTGGTCTGCTCTTCTCAGCAGACCCAACTACCTTACTCTTGGTAGCGGTTATCTCTTGGTCTGCCTCTTTTTCTTCTTCATCTTCAGAAATGGCAGTTGAGGGCTCTCTCACTACCTTGGATCTTAGGTAGTCCATATCTGAAATCTCGGATTGTAAGGCAAGCTTCTCATCTACAAATAATTATACACTGCTTAATACGTTATTGCTGCGCACGCGTACAATGTAAACCAGCATCTGCATTTTGTCGCTCATTTATTAGAAGGCCCTGAAACACCAGTGTCACTTCAGTTATGGTAAAGTGCAGTAAATAAAGACCATGCTGGGACAGTTTAACTATGTGGTAAACATATCCAAATCCCCACACCATGCACTCCGGTAGACTGCGTATCTAGGCCAGGGGTAGGCAACCTTTGGCACTCAGCTGTTGTGAAACTACAACTCCCAGCATGCATACCTCCTTGCTCTTCTCAGAACTCTCACATAAATGAATGGAGCATGCTGGGAATTGTAGTTTCCCAACAGCTGGAGTGCCGGAGGTTGCTGATCCCTTATCTAGGCAAAGGCCAACTCAAAGGTTCCCCTAGGAGGTAACTCGTTACTCCTCCAGCCCACAGATACCCCAACATGATCCAATATCAAGGTCAGGTTTCTCGCAGCTACCAGGGAATACAGAAAATAAAATTGTTCATACCTGCTTTTTTTTTTCCATCCTCATTCTCATCACCAGATTCTTGCTCAGAATCGGAATCAAAGTTGAGGTAATCATCCTGGGAACGGCTCTTCGCCTTTTCTACAGGCTCGGCCAGTGTGTCATTAGCCCATGTAGCTGCCTTGCTCCTGTTTTGGTGCACACTGAGAAACTCTTTGAAGCCGCTGTCTTTTTCCAGCTGCAGGTAAAACAGCAGACATACCAGGTCAGCATGTTAAAGGGGTTATCAGGGAACCTGATATCAATGGCCTATCCTCAGGATATCAATATCAGATCGGCAGGGGTCTGACTCCTGGGACCCCCATCAATCAGCTGTTCAAAGAGCACTCAGTGAGCGATGTCACCATGTGGTCTAGCTGCTGATCAGTCCAATTCAAGTGGATGGCGCAGAGCTGCACTGCCAAGCACAGCCGCTATCCAATGTACAGGGCTGTGCTTGGTAAGCTGGGCAGAGGGCAGACTGCTCACTGGACCTCCGGTGACCACATTGGCATCTTCAAACAGCTGATTGGTGGGAGTGTTGAAAGTGGGACCCACGCCTATCAGAAACGGACGAACTATCTTAAGGATAAGGCATCAATATGAAATTCCTGGATAATCCCTTTAAAGAGATAAAAAAAAAACTTTTACACATTAGCTGAACTGAGATGATAAAACTGCCTTGTGTTTATCATATCACTTATCCTTGGATCCGGTCAGGTCAAGGCAGAGAAACTTTTCCTAAAAGTTTTATCTGGAAAGGTTTACCCTCTGTTGGCTGGCAAGATTCAATCGTATTTTGAAACCAATCTAAGGTTTTTTTTTTTGTTGTTTTTTTTTTTAATCAAGACTGGTTTTCATGGGGAAAAGAAAAGCATCTAATATTATACTAAAAGTGCCCTGTGCGAACAAGTGCTTACTTAAAGGGGTTATCCGACACTAACAAATGCCCCCCATACGCCCGGACCCCTCACACTCATTCTACTTACCTGGCTTCCCGTGCCGCTCCTGGTCCCCGCACTGCCTACCATTGGCTGCTCCCTGGATGTTTTCATCGGCGCACAGGGAGAAGCAGCGGCGCTGCGGTAACCAGGAGCAGCGCAGGGAGCGGGAAGCCAGGTAAGTAGAATAAGCGTGAGGGGCCCGGCATACGGGGGAGTATTTGTTAGCGTCGGATAACCCCTTTAAAAACATGACTGCTTTTTTTTTTTTTTATTGCTACAGCTGTCCATGGGTCGTGCCCGGTACTGCAGCTCAGCGCCACTAAAGTGCAGCAATACCAGACACAACCCATGGACAGGTTTGGTGCTGTTTCTGGAAGAAAGCTAGATTTTTCTTAAACTGTACAAGCCCTTTAACAGTCTATAGAAATGTTATATCGCATAACTTTATTGGAGCTACACTTCATCTATACCTCTTAGAACGTACCTCCAATTTCATCATGTTGATCATTCTGATCCAAAGTTTTAAAAGGGTTTCCCCGTCTCACTGTTACTAAGGAGAGATGCGCCTAAGTGCACAACACTAGGTGCCCAGGATACAGTGGGGCAGGTGGGCAGGCCGCTGTTTCAGTAGCTTCGACTGCAGTGCATTGGAGCTACAGAATCAGTGTGCTATGCGGTTTCTGTAGCTCTCATGTACTGCAATGGAAGCTACTAAACTGTTAGTGGCGGTCCACTCCTCTGTTTCCTGGAAAGCAGGTGGTCAGCGCCGAGTCCCATTTTACCATACTAATGGGAGAAGCTCCAAGTTACTGGGAGACCCAACTACAAGCAGTCTGGCCACATTCTGACTTCAGGCAAGAGCACTAGATATGAAGCTGGCAATACAGTTGAAAGGAAACTTCTTTACAGTCATCAAAAATATGAAGAATACCTACATCCTCCAAAACGGAACTCTTCTTTGTCGTTGCCTACAAAAAAATAAAAATAAATGATCCAGTTAACAATGTGTAAGACAAAGCAGTCATGCTACCAAATTACCTTTTCTTCAAAGAATGGGTCGATTGCAGATAACAGAGTACAGTGCTCTGCTATCTCCAGAACTCCTATGTAAATGAATAGAGCTGAACAGCACGCATTTTCAACCAGCAGCTCCATCTATTTCAGGGGGCTCCACAGGGTACAAGGCTCTGGTCTAGTGACAGGGGATAACTCTCTGTAACCAGAATACACCTTTAATTTATGTAGGGGCCCTCACCACAATAAAGGCCTTGACAAATCTCCCCTTATGTGTTTTAGATCATTTCCACGCAAATTATGGCACAAAGTGAGCCACCAATGGGTAGTGTAAAGTTACATTTATCATCTAGCAACAGCCACAATGATATACTTAGCACATTTTTAGACTGTCTAGTCTACACGGTCTAAATATAAGACAAATGTTCCGCACAGCCCTCATACGATAGCACCGGAAATCAGCAACCTCTGGCGCTCCAGCTGCTGTGACACTACAACTCTCAGCATGCACATTTATTCAACTGTTCTTGTAACTAACAGACTTGAAAGGAGGATTCTGGGAGTTGTAGTTTCTGAACAGCTGGAGTGCCAGAGGTTGCTGTTTTCTGTTGATAGCTCTATACATTTAGCTTGTCTGGTGATGATCACTGTGTTACTGAGCATGCAGCCACATAAGGGCGTTTCAATGTACACAATGTATATAGAGGGTGGACTGAAGGAGGGTATACAATGTATACAGAGGGTGGACTGGAGGAGGGTACACAATGTATATAGAGGGTGGACTGGAGGAGGGTATACAGTGTATATAGAGAGATTCCTACTCCGCACTGATGAGGCGCAACACCCCGAAACAGCTGTCTGTGGATGGATAACTGGCTTAGGTCTTCCCCGTCACCTCCTTAAAGCTTGTAAAAAAGCGGGATCTTGACATAGGGGCCACTTAATATGGTGGATTTGGTGATCTCTGTAATGGGGACACCCCTTTGCTCGGTTTTCCTTCCTTTGAGGGATATCTGGCTTTCATTGTGTTGTAGACCCAATACTGGGGCTCCACTTTTATTTTGCATATTCCTGTTTCCCAGTGTATATAGAGGGTGGGCTGGAGGAGGGTATACAATGTATATAGAGGAAGGACTGGGGGAGGGTATACAATGTATATAGAGGGTATATAATGTTTAGAGGGTAGACAGAGGACTGAAGGAGGGTCTATAATGTAAATTGAGGACTGTATATAATGTATATAGAAGAGGAATGGAAGAGAGTATCTATATACATTAGATACCCTCCTCCATTCCTCCCTCTATATACATTAGATATCCTGATGCCCTGGTTCTCGGCAGCCATGTGCAGCCGCAGATTCCGTGGACTCAATCTGGAGCCATCTTCCTTAGTCAACTGTTAGGGATACTCTGCAGCAGTGCCCTCTCTACCATACCTGTCTCCACCTGCCCCTGCAGCCACCTCCCGCTGTGATGTGGAGTGCTGTATCAGCGCAAAATGTGTGGCTCTCTGCAGCCCGTGCATGCGTTAAAGGGGTTGTCTCACCACAGACGATAGCGATATGCCCAATTGTCTGATAGGTGCGGGTGGTTGAATGAAAGTGAATCAATTAAATTAACTTGTTTAATCACACAGCCCTACTTGTCATCTTACCTTCTTACTGTCTTCTGTGGTCTTTGCTACAAGCTCATCCTTGCTTTTACTCTGAGAGTACTTGCTCCAGGCCTTTCCCTTAGTAGGATCACCAAATGCTTTACATAGTTCCACCTATGGGGGAAAAAATGAATGAAGTAACCAGATGCATCATCCTACTCCTGACCATCAGCGATATATTTGGCTTACTCACGGAAATACGGGATGTGTCAATGAAGCTCTTGTTGAAGTGGCTCAGTGCTGCATTGGCATCGTCTTCTGAGTTAAAACCAATGAAGCCAAATTTTCGGAACTTGCCATCCTTCGTATATTTCAGGGTGCAATCGGTTAAATTCCCAAACGCAGCAAAAAGCTCTCGGAATCTATCTTCCTTCATCTTACGATGACAAGACAACAAAACCATTGTGTTTTAAATGAATTTTAATTTCTGCACTCATCAGTTACAGTAAAGCCATCAAGCAAATGCATAAAATCAAAGCGCACTCCTACTAGTGGTCAGGAAAAACCTCAAATAGGACTTACAGAGTTAAACGTGTGTGTTTGGTCCGCATCACGTACCAATGTAGTGCCACTGATGTGTGAATAACACATTAAAATCAATGGATCAGTGTGCAATCCATGGAGAACAAATCCATGATTCACTGCTATGTGAAAGAGGCCTTATACCTATGAAGCAGTGCTTCAGATATTCTTCCATCTACAATTAAACAGGACCTGTCACCTCTCCGGACGTCTGCTTTAGTAACTACTTGCGTTCCCCATGTAATAATTCTGGAGGCTCTATTGGTATATCAGTTATGACAAGTCTAAATTTAAAATTTAAAGAGGCCTTGCCACCTTCCTGATGTGTCTGTTTGCCATCACCATGTAATAATTCTAGAGCATGTAACCTTATGACTCTATGTTGTGCCATTCATCTGTTATTCCTACTAGAAGTTTGTGAATTTATTGCAAGCAGTATGCAATGAGGATGTATTTTACTCAAGACAGAAGCCCCACCGAAAACATGAGTTGTTGCTAACTGATCCATTTGAAAAGGCCGGCCAAACATGATATGAATAGTATCAGGAAAGCTCTGATGACAGAGGGCTAAGATGGATCCATTTTCAAATGTGTCCAAATGAATCCTCACAGACAGAAAGGGGTTGTGCAGCGAGTACATATTGATGATCCATCAATATCTGATCGGTGGGGGTACAACTCCCAGCACCCCCATCGATCATCTGCTTGAAGAGGAGGCAGCGCTCATACAAGCACTACTTACTCTTTAAGATTACACTGTGCATCATCTCGGAAGTGGACTGTTACTACAAGTGCTTGTTCTATTCACTTGTAATCACACTGCGCAGCCGCTGGAAGCGAGACAACGTGCAGTGCAATCATGAAGAGAAAGCATAGCTCGTACAAGCACTGCTTCCTTTTCAAACTGATGATCTATGGGGTTGCCAGGAGTTAGACCTCCACTGATCAGATATTGATGACCTATGCTGAGGACAGGTCAGCAATATGTACTCACTGCACAACCCCTTTAACTAAACCATAGTAGGGTCCGTCAGAATTTTTGACAGCAAAAGTATTGCGGTAGACTGCCATTGGAAACTACAGAAACCATGACTTAAAAAGTAAAAATGCCTAACATAAAGGGAATCTGTCACCTGGCTATCCACAATTTTTTTTTCTCCTTTAGCCTAGGGCAATAAAGTACCTTATATCCATATGTGTTCTTCTTTTTGCCATGTCTCTTGTATTTTCTGTTAAAAACCGCTTTATCCATTATGTAAATTAGGCTGTAAGGAGACCAGAGGGGTGTTTTTTCCCTTCCAAGGAGCCCAGAAACGCCCCCCTGATATGCCCAGACCGCCTAAATTTGAGCAGATTAATATATATTTTTATGGGAAAAGATTCAGTAAATGTATAATTTATAACTTTATATCTCTGCTAGTTCTGACTTCAGTTGTACACAGGGAGGTGATATCAGTGGCTGATAGCATTCTATATGTAAGTGTGTATCAGTTACTGATATTTGTGCATGGGGTGATCTAAAGTTCAGAAAACGCAGAGATATAAATTACAAGTTTTACTGAATCTTTTCCCATAAAATTATATATCAATCTGCTCAGCTCCTCCTGCTGGATTTTGTGGTGACAGACCTTCATTAAAGGGAACCTGTCACCTGCAAAACACATATTAAACCGACCACAGTATCTTACAGCATCCCCCAGTGTGTTCCTAATCATGTTTTTCTTTCCTCCTGTTCCTTGTCTATTGGCGCTGTCTTCTGAGTCAGGCTTGAAGTCAAGGAGGCAGCGGCTTCCTTGCTTCAAGTCAAGCTAAGCCCGCCACTTACCCCTCCTTTCTACAATTTGATCGACATCCTGCCGGGACCGCGCTCTTCTCGCGCATGCGCGGTGCGCTGCCGGTTACCGACTCCCAAACTCACCCGCCTGTAATTGGCTGACTGCACATGCGCCGTATAGTTCTATCGCGCGCGCCCAGCAGTCGGTTCTATTCTGTACATCAAATTGCAGAGAGGAGGGGTAAGGGGCGGGCTTAGCGTGACTTGAAGCTGACTCAGAAGACAGCGCCAACGGATATTAAAACTACGTTTTTAACGTGTATGAAGGAACAGAAAGAGGAAAGAAAAACATGATTAGGAACACACTGGGGGATACTGTAAGGTACTGTGGTCGGTTTAATATGTGTTTTGCAGGTGACAGGTTCCCTTTAAGGCTGATTTCCCATGTGTGTCTGCGAGACTGAACTGAAAATCGCTGCATCAGTAAGGGGTTGGCATGGAAAATTAAAAATAAAATCACCAAAAACTCCTTAAAAATATTTTAAAGATAAAAACATGTTTAATACAACAGGTCATTTTCTGATGACACATTTCATTTAAGGCCGTCAGTTTTATTTTATTTTTTTATGACTCTGCTGTTACTGTACAGTTCTGTAGCGGTATAAGGACAATAAGGTTGAATTGAATATATTCCAGTCATTACAGCAATCAGTTTACTGTGATGCTTTTGCACTAATACACGTGTTAAGATTTGTCATATGAATCCCCACTAACACATACACAATCTGCACTTAAATGGTATTGTAAAACGCATATGTAACTTTACGCAAATTAATAGTATGGTGATAGAAGAAAACACAGGATGATAACTTAGTGACCGAGAGAAATCTGGACACATGAGTACACGTGAAAGCCATAAACATGGCAACAGTCCCTGACAGCTCTGAGATGGCTCTGCAAAATTGACATCGGTAATTATTAAACAAATACCCCATTAGGGAGATTCTTGACGATCAATCGCGACATCTTGCTTGATATCTTAAATTTCAGGTAGCCGAATCTCGAAGCAGCTTCACGTTTTGCCCGTGGGCGCCGCCATCTTGGTTTACATCACGTGACTGACGACGAGCTCTCGCATAGAACGAGACTGACAGGCGCATGCGTTGGGGGAGTGGCCTGCCAGTGATGACGCGCAGGGCGCTCTATTGTGTGGATTGATCCTGGTGTTGGCGAGCGGAGCTTTACTTCCGGGTTCCGTGAATGCGGCTGCAGGCTGTCTGCGGCGTTACGTTGTTTTACGTAAAACGGGCACGTTAGGAAATTCTTTGGAAAACAGTCATTGAGGTAAAATAATTTCAAGGTTGTTGTGAGGGAAAGTTGGTACTAAAATAAAAAAAGATATTCTTCTCCACACTAAGCAATAGAAAAGCAAGCCTCAGTATTTTGGTAATAAACACATATGTATGTAAGGGGGCACACATATATATCTGTGCGGGAGTGCAAACTGTGGTCAAGGATGCTAAGTACACTAAACCAAGACCTAAAGAAAGTCAAGACAACCACAATCGGAATGCACATCCACCAAAATCATATACGTAAAGCCGAAAATGTATTATGCAAAAACACTAACACATAGACAAATAAAAAATTGTATACAATAAGACAGAGTGTTGGTAACAATTGGACCAACACAATAGCAGGGTCCACACACGTCCAGAATATATGGACCTCAAACATCACCGCCAGCTATATCATAAAGTGCAATCAAAACATACAGCAGCATATACACGTGCAATATGGCAACATCAATGTGAGCAGGACCCAATGTGGTCAATACAATTGTGCCATAACCTATATCCTCGTTGGCATGTGGACCCCAGCAATATGACAGAACTTCCCACACGTTTCGCCTGTAACGCCCGGCTTCGTCAGGGGTACAAAGTCAAATGTGAGAAGTGTATCTTATATATATGTATCCATAAATAATAAATTAATCTCACCTGCTTGAGTAGCCTATGTCTGCTGGCACGGCGCCTGTGTCAAGAGGCTGGGGTATACTTAATCATGTGACCGGAAGTGTGGTCACTATCTTTGAAGCGCAAATGCGTCTCATATGCAGTAAGTGTGCTTGATCATGTGACCGGAAGTGTGGTCACTATCTTTAAAGCGCAAAAGCGTCTCAGATACAGAAAGCAATGAAGAACCACTTCCGGACGTATCGTCACTACCTTGGAACTCAAATGCGTGTCAAAACGCAAAAAAATAAAGGGCCAATGATAAAAAAAAAGGTGCGGTAGAGCCGCAATGGAACGCAACCTGCGATCCAACCATATTATGCCAATGCAAAAAACTATCAATCAACCCAGTGTGACTGTGATATGATGTTCAAGGTTGTTGTGAGGGAAAGTTGGTACTAACATAAAAAAATATATTCTTCTCCACACTAAGCAGCAGAAGAGCAAGCCACAGTATTTTGGTAATAAACAACTGAGCGAACGTGTTTTTTAAGTTCTGCGTCCAAAGTTCGGGTTCAGGTTATCGAAGAATCCCGTTATGGTCCGTGGTAGCGGAATCCATAACGGGATTCTTCGAAAACCCGAACCCGAACTTTGGACGCAGAACCTAAAACACAAGTTCGCTCAACACTACTACTGTGTACTCCCATTAGATTGGCAGAGTGGAAGTAATAGTCGCTTGGGGAGATTTATTAAACTGGTATAAAGGAGCTGTGAAAAATTAAAGGTGGAATCTGATTGGTTACTATGGGCAACTAAGCCAGTTCTACTTAACCCCAGTTTGATAAATCTCCCCTACTGTACCCTCAAATACCACAAACAGTAAGTGCTCCATAATCACCAGCAAGAGTTCCCATAAGTTTCAGCAGTTGTCACTAGGGACGAGCGACCATTATGGAAGCGCTTCATTAATACCAGAGGTCCAGGAAGCGGTGAAGGATCTGTACTCACCGCTTCCTGGTCCTCGGCTCTGCTGTCAGCTGTTCAGGGCTGCGCACTGCGTGAGGGCGCACTGTGACCTCACACTGTGCGCCGTGCCCGCGATACACAGCCGACAGCAGGATGAAGAGGATCGCGTTGGTGAGCAGCGTTGGCGTCCAGGAGAAGGAGAGGTAAGTGTTTTTTTTTATTTTATTTGCGCTGATAGCTGGCTGACATGGGGGGCTGATAGCTGGCTGACATGGGGGGCTGATGGCTGGCTGACATGGCGGGCTGATGGCTGGCTGATGGCTGGCTGACATGGCGGGCTGATGGCTGGCTGACATGGGGGGCTGATGGCTGGCTGACATGGGGGGCTGATGGCTGGCTGACATGAGGGGCTGATGGCTGACATGGGGGGCTGATGGCTGACATGGGGGGCTGATGGCTGACATGGGGGGCTGATAGATGGCAGGCTGACATGGGGGGCTGATAGATGGCGGGCTGACATGGGGGGCTGATAGATGGCGGGCTGACATGTGGGGTTGATCTAAGGCATTGGGGGTTATATAGTGTTATATATTTGAATATGCACCTTGTGTTTTTCTATGCACGTGAATCAGTTAGCGCCTACCAGCACCCCCTAAGCCCCGCCCCAGAACCCCCCACCCGGGCCCTGGGAAAATTGTCTTGCGTGAAACTGGTCCTTGGTGCAAAAACGGTTGGGGACCACTGCTGTAAAAAACCTTTGTATCGAACTCAAGTTCGGTTGTACATGGTACAAAGGTATTTTAGAGTAGAAGTTAATTTCTGAAGTTATTTCACGAAGTCTTGCGAGACTTCGCGAAGTAATAACTTCGGCTCATCGGAGCAAATACATTCTTATGCTGTACAGGGCGCCCGTTCGTACGGTATTAAATCGAAGTTTTATGCGAATCGACTTCGGATGAAGCATCCGAAGCCTATTCGCTCATCCCTAGTTGCCACCATAAGGTCTCATTAACACAAACCCTATGCAGTTTGCGGTTTGCAATTCACAGATGCTCAAAACACGGATACCAGCCATATGCATCGTGCATTTTCTCTTCCACAGGTCCCGCACAATGTTACAAATGCCTTTTCTTGCCCACAAAACGGCTATGGCTATACGGATGCGGGCAGCACACGGTGTGGTGTCTGTATCTTCTGCAGCCCCATTGAAATGAAGTGGTCCGCACCTGATCCTCAAAACTGTGGATCAAAAATACGGCCGTGTGCTAAAGGCAAAAAAGTAAGGTGTCCCTAGCGTTGCCACTAGTCTTGAGCGAATCAGGTTAGGACTGCTCTATCTGAACCTGATTTGTTTGAAAAACGTTGTTTTCTGGTCTGTGCCTTAGTTCGGCTTCAGATTTTGAAATGTGGTCACGTGCGGATTAGGGACAGGAGGATCTATACCTTTCCTCCTGTCCTTGCAGTATGTCCGACACCCAGCACCCCCGGCGGTTAGCTGTTTGAGGAGACAGCGAGCGAAAAAAAACTAGGCTTGCACAGTAAAATATCTATTTTTGCAGATGACACTAAACTGTGTAAAGTAATTAACACTGAAGAGGACAGTTTTCTGTGCCGTGCCGTGCATGTGCCGTCTTTCTTCCTGCTGTCCGCTGTATGTCTATGGGACAGCAGTAACGGACAGAAAGAAAGAAGGAAGATGGCACATGCAAACTGCGCATGTCGTCTCCTCAAACCGCTTGTCGCCAGGTGTTGGCCCCCGCCGATCTGATATTGATGACTTATCCTGAGGACAGGTCATCAATAGAAGAAGCCCGAACAACCCCTTTAAGAATCTAAGCTTTAGGATGCATTCACACAACAGTATGTATTTTGCGGTCCGCAAAAAATATGGATGACGTCTGTGTTGCATCCGTTTTTTTGCAGACCCATTGTAACAATGCCTATTCTTGTCCACAAAACAAACAAGAATAGGACATATACTATCTTTTTTGCGGGGCTACAGATGCGGACAGCACACAGTGTGCTGTCCACATGTTTTGCGGACCAATTGAAATGAATGTATGTGGGTAAGTAACTGGCTGAGTGACAGAAAACAGAGGGTGGTTATTAACGGTAGATACTCAGATTGGGTCACTAACTAGTGGGGTACCTCAGGGGTCAGTATTGGGCCCTATTCTCTTCAATATATTTATTAATGACCTTGTAGAAGGCTTGCACAGTAAAATATCTATTTTTGCAGATGACACTAAACTGTGTAAAGTAATTAACACTGAAGAGGACAGTTTTCTGCTACAGAGGGATCTGGATAGATTGGAGGCTTGGGCAGAGAAATGGCAGATGAGGTTTAACACTGACAAATGTAAGGTTATGCACATGGGAAGGAATAATGCAAGTCACCCGTACATACTAAATGGTAAAACACTCGGTAACACTGACATGGAAAAGGATCTAGGAATTTTAATAAACCGCAAACTAAGCTGTAAAAACCAGTGTCAGGCAGCTACTGCCAAGGCCAATAAGATAATGGGTTGCATCAAAAGGGGCATAGATGCCCGTGATGAGAACATAGTCCTACCACTTTACAAATCACTAGTCAGACCACATATGGAGTACAGTGTACAGTTCTGGGCTCCTGTGAACAAGACAGACATAGCAGAGCTGGAGAGGGTTCAGAGGAGGGCAACTAATAACTGGAATGGGGCAACTACAGTACCCTGAAAGGTTATCAAAATTAGGGTTATTCACTTTAGAAAAAAGACGACTGAGGGGAGATCTAATAACTATGTATAAATATATCAGGGGTCAGTACAGAGATCTCTCCCCTCATCTATTTATCCCCAGGACTGTGACTGTGACGAGGGGACATCCTCTGCGTCTGGAGGAAAGAAGGTTTATACACAAACATAGAAAAGGATTCTTCACAGTAAGAGCTGTGAGACTATGGAACTCTCTGCCTGAGGAGGTGGTGATGGTAAGTACAATAAAGGAATTCAAGAGGGGCCTGGATGTATTTCTGGAGTGTAATAATATTACAGGTTATAGCTACTAGAGAGGGGTCGTTGATCCAGGGAGTTATTCTGATTGCCTGATTGGAGTCGGGAAGGAATTTTTTATTCCCCTTAAGTGGGGAAATTTGGCTTCTACATCACAGGTTTTTTTTTTTTGCCTTCCTCTGGATCAACTAGCAGGATGACAGGCCGAACTGGATGGACAGATGTCTTATTTCGGCCTTATGTACTATGTTAATAAGGAGGTATCTCATACCATATTGGCTACTGAAAATTGTCTAGGTGAAATATATGTAAAAATAAAATACTGGCCTTCTGTTGAAAATATCAGCTAGGCTGGTGGTTTACCAGCCTGGTTGCAGCCCTACCCATGAGAGACAACTGCATTGACGCAGTAAGGGTATCTTGCGATGGACGTGGTGATCCCATTCATTTCTATGGGATCACCGCCACTTAGCGAACCTGGTTGCAGTTGCTGTCACACAACCAGTGTGCCCGTACCTTAAAGCATTTTACTCATACTTGCCAACTCTCCTGGCATAAAAAACAGAGGACCTCCTGGAAAAATCAGATGTAGTGCCATCACTCAAACACAGGAAGTAAGACATTGCGAGTACAAGGGGTGGAGCCTACAATGAATGGCAAGTCAGGTCAGTAAAGTGGTGGGTCCACTGTAAAAGGGGTGGGCTATGTATAAAGTGGCGTGACTCCAGCCTGAAAATATATATCTGTAGTGCACTGCTTGAATCGCAATTCTACACACCCGACTGAAAAAAATGCAGGAACTCCAGCATCTGAAAAAAGACTTGAAGACTTTATTGTGTCTTCAAAACCAAACAGGAAACATCATGGACACTTACCACAAGGAGATGGCAGGAAATACCACTTTGCTTGCCAGTTTTTGCTATGCCAGGCATGTAATAGACAATATTCTGCTTGATAATATGATTCACGGCAGGTGGAACTGTTTAGATAATGCAGCATTTGCCAGCAAAATCATTTTGCAAAGACTGCGGAATTGAAAATATCCAAATTGTTGTCTCCAAAAGGACAAATCTACATTATTATAATGGATTTCCTATTGGCATCTAAAAGGAACCCAGTATCTGAATGCTGAACGCTGAATTAACATAAATCTGTGAAATTTGTAACTAATAACAGTGTAGAGTTCCCCAAAATATGTCAGATTATATGCAAACGTCTGATAATGGAGTCGAGCTCCAACCTTGGCTCAGAAATTGTCTCTCAATGTTTTCATTGATAAGCCAGTATTCAGACCTATCTGACTTCAATGCAAGGGCAGCTACAAATGTGGGTACAGAAAATGGGGCACATTTACTAAGTTTGCTTTTTTTTTGAGTAAAAAAAAAACATGCTTATTGGCAAAGTCTCTCTACAATTTGCGCCTCATTTATTATCCTTTCATAAATCTGTTTTGTCTTTTTTGGTTTAAAGGCTATATACACCTTTGGAGTCAATTTTTTATGATTGCATTAAACTGATTTTTGCCAAAAAAATAATATTTTCAATTGGCCTTTATTAAAAATATTGAGCTGTTCAGTCACAAAGGGTTAACTGTTTTTCTAGCTGTGTAACTGGTACTTTCACTTTGTGCCAATCATCTAATCTAATTACATTCATCTCTAAAATACTAAGAGGTCATAAACACCTATTTAGGCCACATTCTTATCAGTAAGATGAAGATTGAGCTATAATGAGTGTTTATAATGTCAGAGAGCAGAGATAAGGAGCCCGTCAGCTCCACAACTGATGAAAAAGAGGAAAATCCACAGGCAGCTAGTAGAGCATCTCAGCTCTGTACACAAAAAAGGATTCCATATTGTTAATAAAGACCAATTGAAAAACATGATTTTTAGCTCAAAATAAGTATAATGCAATAATAAAAGAATTGTCCCCAAAGGTACAACATAGACTTTAGTCTGACATATAAAAAATAAATAAAAACCTTGTCAACATATTCTGACAACCATAACTTTTCCTTCTCCATCTAGAGAGCTGTGTCATTTTTTGCAGGGTGAGCGGCAGTTTTTAATGGTACCATTTTTGGATACATACGACATTTTAATCACTTTTCTGGGGGGCAAAACGTGACCAAAAGCAGCAAATCGGCTATTTTTTTCCCATTACAGCATTCATTTCACATGATAAATATTGTTTTTATATTTTAATAGTTCATAGGACATTTCGTAGGAGATAAGGAAAAAGGAAAAAAGTTTTTCTATGTTTTACTTGGCTGAGTTTATTACATTTTTGATGAATACACAAGTTCCCGCTGAATACATCCAATCCTTACTGAATATAAAAACAATCTTTGCTGAATATGTCTATATTCTACATTTTCTCTATATTTTCTTTCTTTTTATATACATTTTTATTTGAACAATTTTTTTAATCTGAATAAATTAATGTTATCACTTTATAAAACACCAGATATAAGAGTGCCTTCCTCTTTATAATAACCACTTTTGCAACTGTATTTTTTAGCTACCTTAGGGGACTTCAATGGGATTTTCACCTGTTAGGCAGCTCGCTGTGACAGCTCTGTAAAAATACACCCCAAAACACATTGCCCTACTTCTCCTGAGTACGGCGATACCCCATGTGTGCCACTTTTTTGCAGCCAAGATGCGCAAAGGGGCCCTAAATCCAATGAGTACCTTTAGGATTTCACAGGACATTTTTTACGCATTTGGATTCCAAACTGCTTCTGACGTTTAGGGGCCCCTAAAATGCCAGGGCAGTAAAAATACCACACAAGTGACCCCATTTCGGAAAGTAGACACCCCAAGGTATTTGCTGATGGGCATAGTGAGTTCATGGAAGTTTTTATTTTTTGGCACAAGTTAGCGGAAATGGATATTTTTTTTTTTTTTTTTTTTTTACAAAGTCTCATATTCACATAACTCACAGAAAAAAGATGCACTAACTTGTGCCAAAAAATAAAATTTTACATGAACTCACCATACCCCTCACGGAATACCTTGGGGTGTCTTCTTTATAATATGGGGTCACTTGTGTGGTATTTTTACTGCCCTGGCATTTTAGGGGCCCCTAAACGTCAGAAGCAGTTTGGAATCCAAATGCGTAAAAAATGTCCTGTGAAATCCTATAAGGTACTCATTGGATTTAGGGCCCTTGCGCATCTTGGCTGCAAAAAAGTGGCACACATGGGGTATCGACGTATTCGGGAGAAGTAGGGCAATGTGTTTTGGGGCGTATTTTTACCTATACCCCTACTGGGTGTGAAAAATATCTCTGTAAATGACAACTTTGTATAATTTTTTTTTAAAAAGTTGTCATTTACAGAGATATTTTCACACCCAGTATGGGTATATGTAAAAGTACACCCCAAAACACATTGCCCTACTTCTCCTGAGTACAGAGATACCACATGTGTGACACTTTTTTGCAGCCAAGTTGCGCAATTCGGCCCTAAATCCAATGAGTACCTTTTAGGATGGCATTTTTACGCATTTTTCTTCTCACGCTTCAGGGCCCCTAAAATGCCAGGGCAGTATAAATACCCCACATGTGACCCCATTTTGGAAAGAAGACACCCCAAGGTATTCTGTGAGGGGTATGGTGAGTTCATAGAAGATTTTTTTTGCCCAAGTTAGCGGAATTTGATTTTTTTGTTTTTTCACAAAGTCTCCCTTTCCGCTAACTTGTGACAAAAGTTCAATCTTTCATGGACTCAATATGCCCCTCAGCGAATACCTTGGGGCGTCTTCTTTCGAAAATGGGGTCACATGTGAGGTTTTGTACTGCCCTGGCATTTGAGGTCTCCGTAATCATTACATGTATGGCCAGCATTAGGAGTTTCTGCTATTCTCCTTATATTGAGCATACGGGTAATGAGATTTTTTTTCCGTTCAGCCTCTGGGCTGAAAGAAAAAATTAACGGCACAGATTTCCTCATTCGCATCGATCGATGTGGATGAAAAAATCTCTGCCAAAAAATATGCAAGAAAAAAAAGAGGGGCCTGGCGATTGCCAGGACATAGGGGCTCCGCCCAAACATCCATACCCACTCAGCTCCTATGTCCTGGCAAGCGTGATTTCTCCATTCACATCGATCAATCCATCGGTGTGGAGGAAGACATCTTTGCCAGATTTTTGATACAAAGTGTTTGCCAAAGCATATGAACTCCAACACCTCTCCTCAGCTCACATGCCAGGGCAAGCGTACCTGTACTGCAGAGGAGAAATCTCGTCTTGCAGCGCCGCATACACCGACTTCACGTGTCTTCTGACAGCAGCGCAATGCTTCTCTCAGAATTCACATCAGTGCTGCGGCGTTTTAGTCGGTTGGTCCGTTGGTCTGTTGGTATACCTGGAAAATAAAGAGGTGGTTATGGGGAAAAAAAAAAAAAAGAAGAAAAAACAGGCAGCAGGCACATGACTTGAACGTTGCAAACTTTATAAAACCAGAACATTTTAAAACTTTTATAAAACATGAACATAAAAACCTGAACTAACTCAAGATTTTTTTCTTGCTACCTGTTTAATTTTTATTTTTTTACCATTTCACTCTTTATTTTCCTAGCAGAAACCTCTCCTTTCCCATGGGACAATGTGTAAAGTGTAAATCACACAGAGATGGTGCGAAGTACATTATACGCGTTATCCCAAGTGAAAGGAGAGGTTTCTACCGTTTCACACTTCTGCTGTAGCACACCAGCACCGTCCCTATGTGTTAGGGTCTCTCAAAACCTAGTGTCCTGAGAGACCCTAGAGCCTCAGTGGAAAAAAAACTACCTGTGTAGTGCTGTCCCTAGGTTCCTAAGTGTACCTGAGTGTGGTACTTTCGGAAACACTCTCCAAGGCATAGGGCAGGGTGGTCAGGACAGTCAGGACAGAAATAACGGGTGTCACGCCTTATTCCACTCCTGCTACAGACACGACATTTTTTCGGGGTGGCGGTTGGTTTGAGTACCCGGCACAGCGCTAGGAAGTGCCGCTCGTGTGAGACGGCTAACTACACTGGTGGATGGGGCCACGGAACCTCCTGGATACAGGAGGTTCTCGACGATCTCTTCCTGGAATTTTAGGAAAGATCCAGTTCTCCCAGCCTTACTGTAGAGAACGTAACTATTATATAGAGCCAATTGAATCAGATAAACAGACACTTTTTATACCAGCGTCTGGTCTTTCGGGAAACCAAATAAGGGGCCAACATCTGGTCGTTGAAGTCCACCCTCCCATGTGGAGGTTATAGTCGTGGACTGAGAGGGGCTTTCAACGACACTGGTTGCCCGTTGAATTTGTACTGTCGTGTCTGCGTGAATGGAGGAGAGCATGTAAGCGTCACGCTTGTCTCTCCATTTCACCGCGAGCAGTTCGTCGTTACACAGTGCAGCCCTCTGCCCCCTTGCAAGTCGGGTGGTAAGTAGCCGTTGGGGTAGCCCGGCGACTAGGTCGCGCGGTGCCGCAGCAGCCAATCTGTTCTAGGAACAAATGCTTGAAGAGGGCCACACTTGTGTAAAAGTTGTCCACGTAAAGATGGTACCCTTGCCGAATAAGGGTGACACCAAGTCCCAGACTATCTTCCCACTGCTCCCCAGGTAGTCAGGGCAACCGACCGGCTCCAGGGTCTGATCTTTTCCCTCATAGATCCGAAATTTGTGCGTATAGCCTGTGGCCCTTTCACAGAGCTTATACAATTTGACCCCATACCGGCGCGCTTGCTCGGGATGTACTGCCTAAGCCAAGGCGCCCGGTAAAATGTACAAGGGACTCGTCTACGCAGATGTTTTGAGCAGGGGTGTACAAATCTGCAAATTTCTGGTTGAAATGGTCTATGAGGGCCGAATTTTATGGAGCCGGTCAAAAGCTGGGTGGCCTCTGGGACGGGAGGTGGTGTTGTCACTAAAGTGCAGGAAGCGCAGGATGGTCTCAAAACGTGTCCTGGACATGGCAGCAGAGTACATGGGCATGTGATGAATTGGGTTCGTGGACCAATATGACCGCAATTCATGTTTTTGGTTATGCCCATGCTGAGGAGAAGGCCCAGAAAAGTTCTAAGTTCGGAAACTTGGACTGGTTTCCACCGGAAAGGCTGGGCATAAGAGCTTCCCGGGTTGTCGGCGATAAATTGAGTGGCATATCTGTTTGTTTCTGCCACGACTAAGTCAGAGAGCTCCGCAGTGAAAAACAGCTCAAAAACCCCAGCGCCGATCCTATTTGAGCTGTTTCCACCCGAACTCCTGACTGGGCGGTGAAAGGGGAACTACTGAGTGCGGCTGAAGATGGGGGCTGCCAATCAGGGTTTGCCAGCACCTCAGGGACTCTAGGGGCTCTACGGGCCTGTTGTCTTTGCGGTGGCTGCGACGGGAAACTATTGCACGTGCCACCGTACCAGCTTCTACTGCCCTTCTGGTGCTCGCCACTTCACCATGTTGTACGGCAGTGCTGGTAGAAAGGTCCAGGACGGGCTGCGCTGCTGGTGTATGCCTCACCACGTAATCCGGCAGCGCCAGCCCACTCTGCTGCCCTTGAAGCGGATCCTGCGCAACCTGCGGTCTAGCAACACGGGGCCGGGTACGCCTGCTTCTATCAGGGACCTCCACCTCCTCGTCAGAACTTTGGGTCAGAGAGCCACTGCTTTCTACAGGTTGGTATTCTGACCCGCTAGATTCGTCAGATGAGGGTTCCCATTCCTCATCCGACTGGGTCAGAATCCTGTAGGCCTCTTCAGAGGAATACCCCTTGTTTGACATTTGGCCGTCTAAATTTAGGGGGTATTCCCTGAGACTACCCAAGAAAAAAGCAAGCCTGTCTTACAATTGAGAGGGTAGCGAAGTACAGAAGCCGCTGCGATTGATAAAAATATCAAAACTGATTTTTATCGCCGCAGCGCTGTGAAGGATTGTGCAGTGATTACAAAAAAAAATTTTTTGTCACTGCGGCGAGGTGGGCGTGGGTGAGCGCAGGTGTGGGCGACCGATCGGGTCTGATCGGGCAAACACTGCGTTTGGGGTGGAGGGCGAACTAAAGTGACACTAGTACTATTATATATCTGACCGTGATCAGTTCTGATCACTTACAGATACTATAAAAGTACAAGCGCTGATTAGCGCTACGCTAATCAGCGAACCAGTGACTGCGGTGCGGTGGGCTTGGCGCTAACGCTAACTACCTACCAAAGGGGACTAAACTAAGCTAAACCTAACAGTCAATCTTAGTGAAAAAAAAAAGTGACAGTTTACACTGATCACTTTTTCCCTTTCACTGGATGATTGACAGGTGCTGAAGGGGTGATCAAGGGGTTAATTTGGGTGATGGGGGGCTGATCAGGGGGCTATGTGTGGTGCTTGGTGTACTCACTGTAGAGGTGTGCTCTCTCCTGGGTCCAACCGGCGAAAAGGACCCAGGAGAGAGCACAAGCTCATTTAATCCATCATATTTACTAATATGATGGGTTAAATGGCTCCTGATTCGTTTTTTGAATGTCATCAGCCCGCCAGCGATGCCGATTGGCTGGCAGGCTGATGACCAAGTTCTTTTAAATCCACTGCTATGCGCGATCTGCGCATGCGCGGGCGCTTGTGCCCGAAATCTCGCGCATCGCGAGAGGACGCCCCGATGCGTCCAAACAGAAGATCCCGGCCGCCCGCAGGACGCAATCCTGCGTACGGCGGTCGGGGACTGGTTAAGGGGAGGGGTTATTAACCTTGTAAAGAGGTTTTCCAAGATTCAAAAAACATGGCTGCTTTCTCACAAAAATAGTACCACCTCTGTCCATGCGTTGTGTCTGGTATAGCAACTTGGCTCCATTGGCGTTAGTGGGGCACAGCTACAATACCGTACACAACTTGTGGACAGGGACAATTCGGTTTTGGACGAAGGCAGCCATGATTTTTTCTAATCTTGGGCAACCCATTTAATGGCCCAGCCATTTTTCTTTTTTTTTCTTCATTTTTTCCTCCCCACTGAAGCCAGCTGGGTTAAGAGTATCACGTGACCACGGAACAGAACATAAAGATGCGGTAGGTAGCAGCGAGGACTGAAGCAGCGGGGAGCAGGTAAGAATAAGCCTTTCAATCAGGGGGATTTTTTTTTATATTGTATTGAAAAATGGGAAAAATTCTTTGTGCAGTGAAATTGAAAAAAAATTCTGTGATTTTTGGGGGTTGTTTTTACAGCATTCCCTGTGCACTAAAAATGCATGATGATCTTATTTTGCGATCCAGTATGATTACAGCGATACCAAATTTATATGGTTTTTATAACGTTTTCTTTGTCTCGCCATATTGTGACAAGCCATAACTTTATTGTTAAGTTATTGGTTGTTTTTTACTGGTCGAGCTCTAGTTTTTATTGGTTCCATTTTGGAGCACACTTTTTATTCAATTTTTTGGGAAAGGTGACCAAAAATTGGTGATTTTTTTCTTCATGGCATCCAGCGTGCAGGTAAAGTATTATTAGATTTTTATAGTTCCGAAATTTTCTGATATTACAATACCAATTATGTTTATTTTTTATAGTTTATTTTTACATGTAGAATTGGGAAAGGGGGGTTATTTGAATTAGTTAATATTTTCTGCATGTTTTTTTTAAACTTTTTTTTATTTTATTTTTTCTGTCATTTTTATTCGCTTTAGGGGACTAGGAGTTAAAGAAGTTGCTAAAATGTTATTCCCTGCTGCAAGCGTTAAAAGTAAAATTCAACAAAATAGGATTTTAGCATTCTGATTTAAAGGGCTTGGTCTTTGTTGATATCCTGTGCTGTTTGCTATATTTCATAAGGCATGCCCTCTTTGTTAGACAAATCTTCTGTGCTGTCCGTATAGAGGTCTTGTCCATAAGATGGCCGCTGATGCACACATCACTCTGCCTCCTCCATTCTACCACACTGAACCTGCACTGAACAGTGCAAGTGTGGATGACAACTGCAGGTGTATTAGAATGGAGGAGACTGAGTGGTCACATGACCGTCCATCAGCAGCCATTTTGTGGACAGCACCTCTATGTGGAAAGCAAAAAAGACTTAGAAAACGAAGGTCATACCTTAAAAAATATACAAAGTGGTGCAAAATATCAACAAAAGCTATATTAGTAAGGCCTCTTTCACACTTGCGTTGTGTGGATCCAGCGTGCACTTCCGTCGCCGGAAATGCCCACCGGATCCGAAACAAAACTGTCACAAACAGTGTTTACAACTTTTATACACCATACACTATACACCATACACTATAAATTCCCCTCTATAAGTCTAGTGATCCGTGGTCTTGCCCGCAAGTCACTCCAAAGCCATGAGATTACTGCAACCATGCCACAACTTCAATGTTACCAAAAAGTCAGCAACCTTGCACCCATCACTAGAAATGTGGCCGTGTCTGATTTTATGTGATGGTTTCAAGTTAACTGTTTTCACATAGAGAAAAAAGGAGGTTGTGCTATGGCAGTAACAAGTTTACCGTGACACAGTTTAGCCCTAGCTTTACTATGTGCTTTGCATGTTTAAGAAGGGTTTTTAGCTAAATACTGGTATGTTACATATCACTTAATCCCTCAGTAAACTTAACATAGTCATTTACTGTGTTACAACAATCACTAAATACACATAGTATTAATTTTTCTTTATGAGAGCAATGTTTTTTTAGTATTTTTAGATGAACACCAGAGGGCAGTAGTGGTCTTACAATAATGTAAACCTTTTCGTGTAGGTCTTTGCACAAAACCTGTATTGCAGATTGCTTGGGAATTGGCAGTAAAGTGTTTTATACAGTTATAACAAATCATTTACAATTAAATGTGTCTTTATGTAGTCTTTATATAAATATTAATGCAATATTTTTACCTATTTGAGCAAATACTGAAAAGCTATAATATTACTTTTTCAATTACTTCACAAAAACATACCCAGCCCTTTTCCCTTAAAACACGTACTTGAGGGCTCATGCACACAAACGTATTTTCTTTCCGTGTTTTTCCGTTTTTTTGCGGACCGTATGCAGAACCACTCCCTTAGTGACCACTAATACGCCTTATTACTTATGTAAACAAAGGGGGTTTTAGCTAAACAACTGGCTTTAAAGGTATTCTGTCACAGCATTTGACCCTATAGATCGCCGCTAGCATGTCTGCAATGCAGCAGTAGAATAGCTCTGGGTGCTTTTATTTTCTTTAAAAAATGATTTTATTGATATGCAAATTAACCCGGGAAGGTGCCCAAGTGGCGGTACTAAACTTCCTGGTGCCCAGCCACGCCCCCATATGAAGTAGCCCAGCCCCGCCTGTGTCCGCGAAATCTCCTCCCTGCTTCAGTGAGATCGTCGTAAATCTAGCGATGCGCGAGATCGCGCATGCACAGTTCCTTCCCTGAGGCTGATGCCAGCACAGGGAAGGAACACTATGTTGCAACTGCACATGTGCAATCTTGCGCATCGCAAGATTTACGGCGATCTCACTGAAGCTAGGAGGAGATTCGGCGGACGCAGGCGGTGCTGGGCTCCTTCACATGGGGGCTTGGCTGGGCACCAGGAAGGTTAGTACCGCACCTTGGGCACCTTCCCGGGTTAATTTGCATATTAATAAAATCATTTTTTAAAGAAAATCAAAACACCCAGAGCTATTCTACTGCTATATTGCGGACATGCTAGCGGCGACCTAGCCGTGCATGTCCGCAGCTCAATAGGGTCAAATGCCGTGACAGAATCCCTTTAATCAATCATTACATGTACACAAAATGGTGCATTAAAAACTAAAACTTGTCCTGCAAAAAATTAGACCTTATACAAGTACATTGAGGAAAAAAATAAAAAGTAATAGCTCTTGGAATGCGATTTTTTTTAAAAATGTGTGTGGTCACTAAGGGGTTAAAAAAACAGAAGTTACTCCGTGTGCATTCCGTTTCAGTATGTCCGCTCTGCAAAAAAATAGAACATGTCCTCTTATTGTCCGCATTATGAACAAGGATAGGACTGTTCTATTAGGGGCCAGCTGTTCCGTTCCACAAAACAAAGAATGTACACGGACTTCATCCGTATTTTTTGCGGATCCGTGTTTTCCGGACCTTAAAATACATATCGTCATGTGCATGAGCCCTAAATAGAATCTCTCACCAGTGACCTCCCGATCTAACAGTTTGCATAGACACATTGCTATGGGTCACCTGATTAAAACTGCAGATTAGGCCTTTGGTGCAATTTGTCTTGTTGCACCCAAGCTCCGCTACTTTTTGTGGTCAGCTTCTCCCCCATTTCCTTGATTGACAGGGCCAGACAGGGTCAAAGTAGCAAGGGAGGGTCTGGTTACAGAAAGGAATGAAGCTTGTGTGCAACAAGAGCAGTGGTGACACCTTTGTTGCACCAAAGGCCTAATTTGCATATATATTTTTTAAAGTATCATATTAGCCTCTGATCAACAAAAGAAAAAGAGTGTTTTAATCAGGTGAGCTTTCCACTGCCAAGTCACTATGCTCAGTGCGACCCCCTAATTAAACTAAATGAGTCGGCAGGGCGCCCTCAATCCCGCCCCCCCTCCCAGTATTAAGGTTTTTAGATTATTGGTGGCAGTGGCCACAGGGTCCCCTCCATTAGTGGAAGTTCCCCATGGCAGCCATGGCTTCAGTAGCGTCCTGGCTGCCATGGTAACCGATCGGAGCCCTACATTGCGATCGATTACCATGGCAGCCAGGACGCTACTGAAGCCCTGGCTGCCATGGGGGCCTCCTGCTGCTGTGTGCACAGTGCAGCAGGGAGAGTGTGAGATCCCATTCACCCTGATAGAGATCCATTAGGATGAATAGGACAAGGGATGAAAAGATCCCAGGTTCTACCCCTAAGGGGGTAAATGGTAAATAAAAATTAAATAAAAAGTAGTAATAAAAATAAAAAAACACACACACACTGAAATATTAAGTATAAATCGCCGCCTTTTCCAATTTTACATCTAAAATATATAGATAAACATATAACATATTGCCATATCTACAGTCCGACTCCAAACTGTTAAAAATAAAAAATAAAACTATGCGGTGAACGTAAAAAAAAAATGCGCAATTCACAAATTTTTTTTTTGGAGGTTTTTTTTTTCCGCGTGATATCGAATGGTATCAATACTTTTTTATGTTATCGATACCGAATCAAAATTTTGGTATCGAAACAACTCTACTTCAGAGCAGATGCAGGACTAGAAAAATAAATGGAGTCTGTATTGAATGGACTCGGGTGCAATGGACTTCTGTGTAGGTATAGAGTATGTACAGTAAGCTTAATCACACAGATTTGTAACCTTTTTCATATTCTGTGATCGCGATTGTCACACCCCTGACAAATGTTTCCCCAGATTTTCAGAGTCAAGTAAAACTTTGCAGGGTACGCAGGCGTCAGAAGTGTCAGACCACTAAGGGCCCATTTATAGGTGCTTAGTCTCCTAATACAAGTCACATTCAATAAATAGATTCACATGGCTGCATTTTTACAGGAATTTATTTCTGTATACATTACAAATTATGGAGTTTGAAAAATGGAGTTCACATGGTTTCTGATAAAAATGGAAACCACAGTGCAGTGCTGGATCCATCGTACATAAGGAGACCAACAGTGCCTGTGTCGCTCCATTCTGATAGATCTCATTCTCTGATATGTTAACACGGCTTAAAGGGAACCTGTCACCTAGAAATCGGCTATTAAACTGTTTATAGTACCTTATAGTGCCCCGTAGTCGTGTCCTAATGTAGTTTTTCTTCCTTTTCCTGGATTTAAATTCATGTAGAAATCACTATTTTAATCTTCTGCTGCCCCGTGCTTCAAGTCATGCTTGAAGTCAAGGGGGCAACGGCCTGCGCGTCTGTAATCCAGCTGTCCCCGCCCCCCTGCGCCTTGATTGACACGCCACATTTTCACGCCGGGACCGCGCTCTCACCCCGCATGCGCAGTAATGGGCTGCTGTAGTGCGATCCCGTCTCCGGCGCTACAGCAGCCCATTACTGCGCATGCGGGGTAAGAGCGCGGTCCCGACGTGAAAATGTGGCGTGTCAATCAAGGCGCAGGGGGGCGGGGACAGCTGGATTACAGACGCGCAGGCCGCTGCCCCCTTGACTTCAAGCATGACTTAAAGCACGGGGCAGCAGAAGATTAAAATAGTGATTTCTACATGAATTTAAATCCAGGAAAAGGAAGAAAAACTACATTAGGAGACGACTATGGGGCACTATAAGGTACTATAAACAGTTTAATAGCTGATTTCTTGGTGACAGGTTCCCTTTAAGATCAGCGCAATTACGGTTAACTGGTTGTCTGCCTAGGAGCACCATAAAAAAAAAGCCTCTCACCTGTCCATAGTCCCTCTGTTACAGCACTGCTAGCCCATCTCTGTAATTCTGGTGCCAGCTGGACTGGAAATGGCTTAGTAATGGCTTAGTAACCAACTAAGCGGTCACATGTGCTAGTGACATGCCTTTCAAGCAGATGTAAATGGTGAGGGCCATGACTGGCTGCAGCCATCATGGGACCAAGCCACCTCCTGTTTGGGCGGGATCGGGGAAGCAGCACTCAAATGGCAGAACTGCGGACAGGTGAGTTGCTTTTTTTTTTAATGGGGCACACCTTCTGACCCCTGGGGTTGTTGGCCACTCCGAGGCCAGAAAACCATAACCCCCCCCCCCCCCCCAAAAAAAAAATATATAAAAAATATAGAACTTATTGACATCATATAGAACCCCTACTTGTATGAATTCATATAAATACATATTTTACTGTTAACTATTCACCACATCATTGTATGTCTCATGACAATGGCACCTTTCAAGGGGTGGAATATATTAGCCAGCAAGTGGAGAGTCAGTTCCTTAAAGGCAGCATCACACCAACAGATTATCTGACCAATATTTGTCCAATCAGACCAATAGTTTGTGTGTATAACAAAAGATCTGTGTGTGTAGTAGGCCATCTGACCAATGATTGGTCAGAAATCTGTCAGATAATCTGTGTAATACAGCCCTAAGTTGATTCATTCGAAGCAAGATCTGAGCAAATTTGACCAATTGTGATGGCTAGACTGAGTCAGAGCATCTTAAAAAAGCAGTTCTTGTAAAGTCTTCCTGGTATTCAGGGTTTAGTACCTATCAAAACTGGTCCAAGGAAAGACAACTGGTGAATCAGCAACAGGGTCACACACAGGTGCATAAGGTTCATTCATATTTGTGGGGGGAAAAGTTAGCCTGCCTAGTCCAATCAGAAGAGCTACTGTAGCACAAATTACTGAAAAGTGTTACATTGGCGGCCCCTACCTACCATCATCCTGCTCTCCCAGGAGGGCACAAGCACTTTAGCTCTCTGCCCAACTCGCTTTGCAGGCTCTGCCTATGTCCTCTGCCCTTAGGGCATGTGCATGCACTCCCCTCAGCTGTTAAAGGGCACCCTATTTCACACCAGCCGATAGCTGGTCACCTTTGGGTACTTAAGGTATTTTCTCCTGTAGGAGGGTGCCTGAGCCATAGGTTGTCTAGCTTCATAGTTCGATGTGAAGTTGTGTTGTATTCATTTGTCTGCCCATTTACTGGATTCTGACCCTCCATTGGCTGACCTCCATATTGACCCTTTGCTGCCTGCTCTGACCTTGGATCCTTGCCTGTATTGCATGTACTCTACCAGCTCATGTGTGACACCTCATTGCTCTGCATTAGTGTCTCTGACCCCTGTGAGTCAGCTGTCAATCACACAGGGACTGGATGTAGTGGCCTGGTGGCTCCTCTGCAGCAATGTCCAGATCCTTGTACAGGGGTTAAAGCCATACCAGCTGAAGTAGATTTTAGGAGGAGGAGACATTACATTTAAAAAAAGGCCTGCTGCCCATCATAACTTAAATGCCTGCTCCGACAGCACAGGACCCATTAAGACCGGCATAGCACACGCAGATTTTGATAGTTCAGGGCCTTAATGTATAACTTAAATACATTTATGTTCTCTCTTAATAGTCTTCCTTAAAAATGTCCTACCATTTTGCTTCTGCAGAGCCTGTGTATGTCCTAGCTGCTGAAGTTGCAGAATGTAACGTAAATGCATCAGGACTCCTCTTTTTCTGAAAGCTTTCTGCTTTCCCCCTCCCCCCCTCCCTTCTCCCCTTTCACACAAGCGAGTTCTCCGCACGTGTGCAATGCGTAATGTGAAAGCATTGCGCCTGCACGGAATCCATTCATTTCAATGGGTCTGTGTACATGAGCGTTAGCTATCACGCATCACTTGTGCCTTGCGTGAAAATCGCAGCATGTTTTATATTCTGCGATTTTCACGCAACGCTAGCCCCATTGAAGTGAATGGGGCTGTGTGAAAATCGCATCCGCAAGCAAGTGTGGATGCGATGTGTTTTTTTTTTGGATGGTTGCTAAGAGATGTTGTTTGTAAACATTCAGTCCTTTATCACGCGCGTGCAAAACGCATTAAGTTGCATTGCACCCGCGCGATAAAAATGAATATACTTGCTTGCGAAATCGCGCAGTTTTCACCAAATGCATCCGCAACGCAACCTAATCCGCTCACGTTCGTCTGCAAGGGGCCTAAGTGTTAGCCTGGGTGTACCTTTTTTTGTGTGAAAAGCCAGAAACAACTAGTGTATGTGCACCTTACTGCACAGGTTCGGCATCCATAGACTGAGAGGAAAATGCAACATACATCATTTTGCTGTCCAGTGCTATTCGACATCCAACATCACGACTGATGTGCCAGATGAATATGAATGATCCCCAAGAAAACTGTGGAAACAGTTTTATCATGAGTTTCCCTCTGGCGTTTTCTGCACCACGCCAGAGGAAAACAGTGCTGGATGACCAGATATATGTGAATGGGATCTTATTGATAACCGCAGGAGGTTGGAACAATCCCAAGGAGGGCAGCTCACCGAGGATGTAGATAAGGAGGAAAAATACACACAAAATAGTTTACAGGGAGTATACAGTAGCATTCTGGACAGACCGATCCAGCATGTATTACTGGGTGAGACACACCCACATAAGAAAGGTCAGACTGCGACTTGGTGCAACTTAGGCTACCCACTAACATGTTACAATCCCATATTACTTGTCAAACATGTCCCTAATCTTTGAATTGAGCACCACAATTGATATATTTTGGTTTGCTAATAGTGTTCCCTGCAACACAATCAAATATGATTCAATACATATAGTTGATGTATTTCACCTTTGCAAAATTAGACTTGGAAGGTGATTAGCTCATTTTTTGCAGCATTGTTTTATGTGCTAATTTTGGAAAAACTCAAGACAGCCTTTCTTTTAGACCAGATTTGTGTTTCTCTTGTGGTAAATATAGTAAGTTATTGAGCATCTATGAATAATTGTGAATGGTTGCATATACCATGTAATGTCCAATCTATCTTTAAATAATTTATTCTTGAAAAATTAGGGAATGACTATCTGATCAAATAATTGACTAGCAAAGTCTGATTAGTTTGTGTCAGATAGATACAGTATATATTAAAAAACTCAAATGCATTTTGCTAATTTTCAATGTGTCAAACTCTAAAAGATTAATATAAACATTCCTTTGTCAAGGTGACCTCTTACTGGGGGGCAATGAAGTCCTCAAAACCTCATGATAATCTTCAGAAGGACAGGCAAAGACAGTATACCTGTCAAGCCCTGTGACAGTACCACTTCCCCTTTGCGAGAACTGTCATTGTTGCTGTCCAGGCTTCCATAGGAGGACACATGTTGCCTGCAGGGTGCTATGTACCATGAAGGTGACCATCAAAAGGTACAGAGAAACCTGCTCTTTTGGTCCCTGTGTCCCCTAAGGTGACTAATGTCATGCTCTGTGTCTACTTTTAAGTGCCACCACCTTTTAGAGTCAACAGTGCCTCTGGCATATTATTGTGATTTGTGCCACATAAAGACTTAACCTAAAAGCACTGCTTGACCTCTAGAAAATACATTTTTATTACCTAAACACCAAACAACAAGGCAAATGGTTATTTAACCATTTACTGCAATTGAGAACTCTACAGTTCTAGTATTTGTATTGAAATTGTATTTTTAAAAAACGCACCTTGTTTGCACATCAGATCTTCATGTATGCCTATACACAAGAGTCACCATACAACAAAAATATCAAAAATTGGTGTGGTTTAACCAAGAACACCTATCAAGTACAACTACTCCACACCATACTCATTATAAAAATAAATTTTTATTATGCATATACATATAAACAATACAATATAAAATCACAATGATAATGAATGGTAACAAGAAGAGAACACAAAAGCCAGCATGAGCCCGGACATAATAACCCACTGATGATAAAGTGCAATACAACAGCCCCGCTTAGCAGTTGTTGAATCCATCCATAGTGTACACTACTGAAATTCAAGTGTCACAGGACCTGATACAACACAACGCAAGGGCATAAAAAGAATGTATATAATGCTTACATCAAGTAAATAGGGGTCCGGGGTCACAGCAGGCAGCACACCCAACAGCCGTTTCGCACCCTCGCTTCCTCCTGGGGCGTGATCTTAACCGGACATCCCCTCCTTTAAATACCCGCTCAGCACCGCCCATAGTTGTCCAACCACTCACATACATCATCATAGCTGAGGACACCCTGTCACTCACCCACACTTCCTCATGCGTCATATTCATGTGTCACGCATACTGCGCCGGCTCATCCACTTCTCCCGCCTATATCTTCAAACCGAACAGTTCCGGTCACGTGATGCACACAATACCGCCCCTAAGAGTCACATGATCGGGGCATACCGGAAGAAACACATTCACTCACACAAAGTTAAAAACCATATTCAGAATATCAATTTACTTTTAGCGATCCCCTGTATAATATTATTATGTGCGCTTAAAACATACAGTTTATCAATAGCCTGATTCTAGTGATGTTGTTAATTAATATACCATGATTACAGTTCATACACCTCATTAATATAGATAATAAAAAACCATAATTACAATTCATACACCTCATTAGTATGGATAATAAAAATTATTACAATCTCATTATATATAAAACCCATTGCGGTGAAGCAATCATATATCCCTTAAAGTATACACTAGTTAGTGAACGTTAAAAGGAGCAGTGAAAGAAAAAATGAAAGTGCAAGTGCTCGTGCAAAGTGTGCATAAGTGTGATGACAAGAAAGAGTGCTCATAAATTACTAATTTTAAATATAATCATATTATACACCGAATAGCTCACATGTGCAAACAACAACAATTCATTATACTAGGTCAGTGTAAACAATTATGGACATTCATACATTATACAGGTTAACAATCGAGTATCAAAACCCTCACATATCAATCCTATATCATTCACTACAGAACAGATGAAGACACAATAAGGATAAAAGCATAATAGTAATAACAGGTATAATCATAGAGTTATATATCTCCCATGGCTATCATTGATTCTCCATTGTTCTGTACTTTCTCCACTAACGCAAGAGGAAGGAAGACCATGATTAGGACAACAGTTGATGTACTATTATAGGACAGTGCATCTGCAGAAAGAAGGGAACACTTATATTAAAATAATATTTTTAAATTTTTAATATACAAACAATACCCTGTTAAAACCAACTACCCACAAGGGGTGTGTACACACAGAGAGCCAGGTCACCATGATGCCAATAAACGTCCCATCAACATCATATCGTTCCTCAGAGAAATGGTAGGACCTGTACAGATTTATACAGGAAGGAAACATCTGTAAATAGTGTGCTCTCAGCAGACTCATCACACCCTAGGCAACTGATAGGTAATATACCGGTGGGCCAATTCCTGCGAGTTAGACGTATATGTTCGAGTGATGGGGATTTTGAAAGACAGGCAGCTGATATGCACCAGAGATTTCGTGACAGGGGTTATAGTGAACGATCCGTCAGTAGGGCCTACAGACGTGCCCGAATGGCACGACGACCTGAATTGTTAAGAGGTAAACAGAAAGATGAGGAAAATGAGGAGATTAGGTTTATTACAACATTCTGTGAACATAGTGAGGAGGTAAGGAAGATTTTGTCCAGATATTGGGGTGTTCTTACGGTAGACCCCTTTCTGGACAGAACTCTTAAGAAACAGCCTAGTATTACCTTCCGGAGGTCAAAAAACCTCAGGGACATGTTGACACAATTGATTGCAACACAACTGGAGTGGTTTACTGGGCGTGTTGCCCATGTAAGCTAATCTATATTGGCATGACCTCACGTCCTTTTAAAAAACGCATCCGGGAACACATACTAGGTATTGAGGCAGCGCGTGAAATACAAGATATCAATACACTAACCACCATCCCTAAACATTTTAAATTGGTGCACAACTGTGAGACGGACAAATTGAGATTCCGTGGGATTGACCATGTAAAAATTCCAAATAGAGGTGGCAATTGGAAGAAGGTCTTGGCCCAGCGGGAGACTAGATGGATACATGTGCTGAAGACAGTTGCCCCTTGTGGGCTTAATGATTACAATACGTTTGCTCCATTTCTCTGAGGAACGATATGATGTTGATGGGACGTTTATTGGCATCATGGTGACCTGGCTCTCTGTGTGTACACACCCCTTGTGGGTAGTTGGTTTTAACAGGGTATTGTTTGTATATTAAAAATTTAAAAATATTATTTTAATATAAGTGTTCCCTTCTTTCTGCAGATGCACTGTCCTATAATAGTACATCAACTGTTGTCCTAATCATGGTCTTCCTTCCTCTTGCGTTAGTGGTGAAAGTACAGAACAATGGAGAATCAATGATAGCCATCGGAGATATATAACTCTATGATTATACCTGTTATTACTATTATGCTTTCATCCTTATTGTGTCTTCATCTGTTCTGTAGTGAATGATATAGGATTGATATGTGAGGGTTTTGATACTCGATTGTTAACCTGTATAATGTATGAATGTCCATAATTGTTTACACTGACCTAGTATAATGAATTGTTGTTGTTTGCACATGTGTGCTATTCGGTGTATAATATGATTATATTTAAAATTAGTAATTTATGAGCACTCTTTCTTGTCATCACACTTATGCACACTTTGCACGAGCACTTGCACTTTCATCTTTTTCTTTCACTTCTCCTTTTAACGTTCACTAACTAGTGTATACTTTAAGGGATATATGATTGCTTCACCGCAATGGGTTTTATATATAATGAGATTGTAATAATTTTTATTATCCATACTAATGAGGTGTATGAATTGTAATCATGGTTTTTATTATCTATATTAATGAGGTGTATGAACTGTAATCATGGTATATTAATTAACAACATCACTAGAATCAGGCTATTGATAAACTGTATGTTTTAAGCGCACATAATAATATTATACAGGGGATCGCTAAAAGTAAATTGATATTCTGAATATGGTTTTTAACTTTGTGTGAGTGAATGTGTTTCTTCCGGTATGCCCCGATCATGTGACTCTTAGGGGCGGTATTGTGTGCATCACGTGACCGGAACTGTTCGGTTTGAAGATATAGGCGGGAGAAGTGGATGAGCCGGCGCAGTATGCGTGACACATGAATATGACGCATGAGGAAGTGTGGGTGAGTGACAGGGTGTCCTCAGCTATGATGATGTATGTGAGTGGTTGGACAACTATGGGCGGTGCTGAGCGGGTATTTAAAGGAGGGATGTCCGGTTAAGATCACGCCCCAGGAGGAAGCGAGGGTGCGAAACGGCTGTTGGGTGTGCTGCCTGCTGTGACCCCGGACCCCTATTTACTTGATGTAAGCATTATATACATTCTTTTTATGCCCTTGCGTTGTGTTGTATCAGGTCCTGTGACACTTGAATTTCAGTAGTGTACACTATGGATGGATTCAACAACTGCTAAGCGGGGCTGTTGTATTGCACTTTATCATCAGTGGGTTATTATGTCCGGGCTCATGCTGGCTTTTGTGTTATCTTCTTGTTACCATTCATTATCATTGTGATTTTATATTGTATTGTTTATATGTATATGCATAATAAAAATTTATTTTTATAATGAGTATGGTGTGGAGTAGTTGTACTTGATAGGTGTTCTATACACAAGAGTGTAAAGATTGGTTCTTCTCATATCTTCTCATTAGTTCTTCTCAGGGCAGCCACACACATTTAATAGCTATCATTTGGCCAACAGCTATCTTTACCGACTCCCCCTTAGATATACACATTCGGTGTTACAGCAGTCGGTAGGGAAGACATGGACAGTGAGCCCTAACTGGAACCCTGCCTGCTTTTTCTGCCTACTTGCAGTGCTAGCCCTAGATGGCAAGTCCGCAACTGGTCGACTTTTTCTACCCTACTAAGGTGCAAGACAGGCAAAAACACAGAGACAAAACCGCACAAAAGCAGAGTCATACAGGAATGGGTCAGAACAGGAAGAGGATACAGTACCAAATCGAGAGACAAAGGGTAGTCAAATAGCCAAGATGAGACCCAGACGGGAGACACAGTACTAAAAACACGAGGCAGAGAGTGGTCAAACTCAAAAGCAAGCCGAGGTGAATAATAACCCAAACTAGTCAGAACACTAGCACACAGGAAAAGAGCAGCTGAGCAATCAACCCATTGCTAGTCTCGTCCAGCACATGCCCGCTGTGGGGAGAAAGAGCATTGAATCCTGTTGTTAAGATGCTGTCGGTCACCAGGGGGTGTGGATTAGCAGTGTGTCTCTCACGACACAGTCGTGCTGAGGCTGGAGGTCTTGCCGGTGGAGCCCGGACAGGAAAGCTTGTGACAACACCTACAGTAAGTAAAATAATACACTAATCTCCCCCAGCATATGTACGCTGTGGGAAGAAACAGAGCATTGCGCTCTGTTGCTATGGACACGACTGCGTCACCATGGGGTGTGGCCCTGCAGTGCATCAAGGGGGTGTGGCCCGGCAGCGCATCTCACCCAGTGTTCATCATGCTGAAGCCAGAGACCACAGCGCTGGGGCCCAGACAGGTAAGTTTGTGCCATTCAGTTCAGCCAAACATGTTTGTGTATTCAGTGTGAAAAGTGGAGAAACCCACTGCCAGACACTTTTGGCAGCAGATTATCTCCTAAGAAAACAAAAGGATCAAGTGAATATATTCACTTTAACCCATTGTTCTTTTCCCCAAAATCACCTCCCAGGGAAGAGCTCCCCATACGCATTAGACTGTCGGCTGAACACGCCTTTCTCAGTGTATTTGGCCAACATTACACTAATACAGGCGTCTCAAACATATAAGCTGAATAATGCCCCTCAGGCAGTTATCTTCAGCCCCCGACCAGCAGCGCCGCATCTGCCATGAGACATCTCTACTCTGCCTTTAAACGGGGGCGGGGGGGGTTATGGCAGGTTATAGGAGCCTATGGCTCCCATCCAGCCTCGTAGGATGCAAGCCACTATGCCTGACGCCTATGAGGGAGCAGAATGACATAGGGGTATCGCAACCTCCAGCACTGGTGGCACAATGATGTGGTCACAAATGCCTGAGACACGGTGCAGGAGGTCACGGTGATGTCATTGCAAACACAAGCTTGCAACAGCTCAGTCTGGAAGAGGCGGCGGTTAGGAGAACAGGAGTCAGATATTTATTTATATATATACTGTATATATATATACACACACTACAGGGGGTTATTAATACGGGCCAGAGCCACCCAGGGAGGGTTATAACTGCAGAAGGGCATTAGACCTGCAAATGGCATAACTACAGGGGGCATTATAAATACTGTGGGCACTACAAAGGCTTTATAAATACTGTGGGCACTACAAGGGATATAATAATAAAAAAAAAAAAAAAGTGGAATAAAATTCTGATAGTATAAAGCTCTGTGGTGTAGTGTGCCGCATCTTCACTTCAGACTGCCGTACACAAAAAAATACAAGGCCTCGTGTACATGACCGTAGTTTTCATCCATGTGCTATGCACACTGACTCATTTGCTTATATAGAGTCATGTCAGTTTTTCTGTTCTACAAGTTTGTAAAACATCTCCTATTGTTGTCCATATTGTGGACAGAAATAGCTCTTTCTATGATGGGAGAAAAAATCGAAATGCACATGGTAAGGTGTCTTTATTTTGCAGACCCAAATATAGACACAGTTATGTGCATGAATCCTAAGACAAATTCACAGCTTTAGATTTATTTAACTGGCCAAATATTTGCTGGTCATAAATTTGACACAAAATAAAAATATATCAGCCTCAAAGTGTTTCTGTTGTGCAAAAGTAGTAAAACATAAAAAAGCGATATCAGTTTGGTATTGCTGCAATAGTATTGACCCAGAGAATACATTTATATTGATATTTCCATAGCAAAAATAGTAAATGTTATATAATACATGTTATATATACACCCAAAATGTCACTATTAAAAATACAACTCATCCCACACACAAAAAAATAAGCATTCATATAGCTATGTTGACAGGAAAATTAAACTATGCCCTTAAAATGTGGCAATTAAAATATATTGATTAAATATAATTATTTGGTCAGTAAGACCCAAATCAGGCTGGTTACTAAGGGGTTAATACTTTTATTCCTTGTAACAAATCGGAAGCATTGTTTCTTAGAACTCTACATTGTGCCAGTCCTTAGTTATTACTAGAAATGTATAAATCAGCTAACATCTAGGTGTTGGGGGTGTGCCCCTATATTGTCTGTCACTGTTCAATCATTGCTTCCAGCATCAGAGTTTGAAAGGACACACCCCCTTGACAAGGAGAATGGCAATGCCCAGTTGCCATTTTATCCATTCATTTCTACAAGTAATAGAGGAGCAGCATAATGCTGACTTAGAAGAAAAGATGCTCCAAAATTATTTGATGGAGAATGGAAGTCTTTTCTAGGACGTATCAGGAGAGCTCACAGCTCAGTACGGCACATCTATAGGATAAGAAATTTCATGAACTGGCATGTGGTAAAGGTGGCCCCATGGGAGTGGCTGAAAGATGTGAACCCAATAATTGGGAGGGATGTCCACATTCTTTTGTTGAAAATGGTTCCATAGAGGAACTGAAACGTTGCTGTTCATTGGCTGAATAAATCACTGGATTTTCTTAAGAATATTTTAGAGTGCTGCTTTTTCTTTGAGGACATTACTGTGGGCAGGATCTGTGTCTAATCTTCTAAGGGTACTTTCACACTTGCGTTGGTGCGGATCCGTCTGTTTATTTGCACAGACGGATCCGCACCTATAATGCAAACGTTTGTATCCGTTCAGAGCGGATCCGTTTGCATTAGTTAAAGAAAAATGACAAAGTCCAAAACGGATCCGTTCTGAATTACATTGAAAGTCAATGGGGAACGGATCCGTTTTCAAATGCACCATATTGTGTCATTGAAAACGGATCCGTCCCCATTGACTTACATTGTAATTAAAAACTGATCCGTTAGGCTCCGCCTCTTCAGACGGACAGAAAAGAAAAACTCTGCATGCTCAGTTTTTCTGTCCCGCGCTATCAGTGTATAGATGCCGCATCTGTGCAGCCACATGCAGTACACATATATCAGTTGTATCTGGCTCCAGGCCTAAAACAATTGGCTGACACATGTGATATATGTGAAGCGGGCCTGAGTTGTTGTTTTTACTGTGCAGCTTCACACTTATTTTGCACATTATATGTTTTATATCGATCTTTTAACAACCACTGTTCTGATTCTGAGTCATTCTTCCACAATTAAACCACTGGAAATTGAGGCTTAAAGAAAATGTGTCATCAAGAATTGTATCTGCCAGTTAAAACCAGATAGAGACACATCTCCTTTTTAAATCTGTTTTTATTTTTTGATTGCAGATTTTAAATTCTATTTCCTAAACATAATTATGGGGATGGCCATTTTGCCTGAGCTGTTCTTAACAGCAGTTAGAAAGCATTAAGGAAATTGCTTTACAGCAGCCCTATGGGCCATAGACGTAATGGTCAGGAAGGGACCTCATTTACTTCTATGGGAGAGTTTTCTAGACATGCTCTGTGACCTGTGCAGAGATCATTGTACAAGAAAGGAATAGATAAGCTTTGATAATCGCCTATTGTGAATGGTGGATCCTGTTTTATCTGTCATTCTAATCCTGCAAGTAATGATATCACCTCAGTACAGATAAGCAGTTAACTGCAGTAAAGTGATCTGTACAGACCAATAAGTGGCACCTATTATTATTCTTAGTAGTCAATGTGAAAACTGCAAGATTAACTTAAAGCTATGAACCCGGACCCCATTTTCACCCAGGCAGCCCCCCTGACTTGAGCATCGGAGCAGTTCATACTCCGATGCTCTCGGGCAAAGACATTTTCTGGTGTACCGGTGACAAACCGAACTCTCAATAAGGACTGCTAGACGGAGGCTTCCGCCCAGCAGTGAGCCCAGTGACGTCACCGACACTGATGAGCGGGCTTTAGCCTATGTTTAGCCGGTGTTCTGCCACTTTTCTATACCCGGCAGAAAGTCTATACCCGGAAGTGATGTAGCTGCAACGGAAGTCACGTAGACGCGTTGGAATCAGCAGGAGTAGGGGGTGTGCGCACTGCGCAAGCGCAATCTGCTAAATTATGGTAATCTGGCAGAACACCTCTGCATTTTCCCAGCCCTCCATTTCTTTACTATCCATCTCTTTCTTTAGTATCAATGGCGGCATAGAGTTAGTTTCACTAAATGACAAGCGCAGCGAGCCCGCGAGGGTACAAAGTAATGTAGATTACGGGCTCGCGGCGTTCTTCTAGATTACAATACTGTAGCCGAATGTGCTTGCGCAGCGCGCACACCCCCTCCTCCAGCTGATTCCAACGCGTCCACGTGACTTCCGGTGCAGCTACATCACTTCCGGGGATATAGACTTTCTGCCAGGTATAGAAAAGTGGCAGAACACCGGCCCATCAGAGCCGGTTACGTCACCGAACACACTGCTGGGTGGAAGCTTCCGCTCGGCAGTGTGTTATTGTAAATAAAAGAGCCCTTGCCCTGCGCGATCCTGCGCAGAACAAGGGAGAGCATCGGAGCATGAAATGCTCCGAAGTTAACATCGGGGGGCTGCTTAGGTGAAATTATGGATATGCCTGAACCCGGACAACCCCTTTAAGCACTCAAATGTAGCATTAACTCATAGAATGTTTATTGTTGATACAGGCAAAGCAATGCTTTTAAAACGTTTCGGTCATAATAGAAATCACCAATAAATCACCCCATTTTAGAAAGTACACCCCTCAATTTATTCAAAACTGATTTTAGAGACTTTTCCACATGAATTAAAACTTTAATATTTATTATCCTAATTCTGAAGTTTACAGAAACACCTCATATGTGGTTATAAACTGGCCACACAAAAGAGCTCAGAAGGGAAGGAGTGCCATTTGGCTTTTGAAGGGCAGATTTCTCTAGAATGGTTCTTGGGTGCAATGTAACATTTGCAAAGCCCTTAAGGTACCAGTGCAGTGTTACCCCCCCCCCTCAAAATTATCCCATTTTGGAAACTAAAACCTTCAAAGAATTTACCCATAGGGATTAACCTGATCCCATATGTTTCATAGATTTTTTTTTTTAATTGGGACATAAAATGAAAAATTACATTTTATTTTAATTATGCGTAATTTTAGCTTCAAATATTTCATTTTCCCAAGTGATAATAGCATCCAAAATCTTGTTACATTGAGGCTAACTAAGATACTGATCAGCCTCCCTATTTAGCTGGGCTGCTTTTACCACCCCCTTGCCTGTGCTTTGGGTTGTATAGTATTTGGTAACCAGTATAGTTGTGACCTCTTGCCTGACTACCTGTGTATCGTACCTACCTTGTCTATCAGTTCTGCTCCTTGCTGCCTGCCCTTACCCTGGAAATTTTTATTTGAATTACTCACATATCCAACCTGACTGGATGTTGGAATTGCTCTCTGGAATAAGCACGTATTCAGCCTACCAGATCCCTGTACAGGGGTTAAAGGGGGAACCGTCAGGGCAACACTCTTAGGCCCCTTGCAGATGAGCATGACGGATTTGGTCCGGATGCGTTGCGGGTGCGTTCAGGGAAACTCATGTGATTTTGGTTGCGAGTGCTGTTTTGTATGCGATTGCATTGCGTTATTGCGTTTTTTCCGCACGGGTGACATGCGGATTGCATGCGTTTTTAACGCGCGTAAAAAAAAACTGACCCATTCTTTTGATTCACCTTTTACTGGCAAGAGATATCAAAACCCCCAGCATACAATATTTTTACTGAAATCTACTTATTTTTTGGGAAAATTGGTTGTGTTGCTGGTTTGTGTGTTGGGTTATTGGTTTTTATTTTGCAGGACATTTTTTTTTTTTAAACACGAAATGTGAAATATGTTCAAATACCTTATTATTATTAAGCCTAAATGTAAGCACTTAAATGTATGCCAGTATCACCATCATAATTAATAAAGTAGTAGTTGGCCCCATTGTAAATTACTAACAACTATCATGACATGTGTCATGTCACTAAACTTCATGTGTATTGTCTATACCAGTGATGGCGAACCTTTTAGAGACCTAGTGCCGAAACTGAAACCCTACAACCCACTTTATCGCAAAGTGCCAACACGTCAATTTAACCTGAATACTACAGTCCAATATAGTATATCTTCCATGTACTTTATCATTTAGCTATAACAGCCTGCCTACATTCAATGCGCTGCCTGTGCTGTTCATAGTGTGCCCTGCGCTGATGAATGGCAAGAAAAGTCTAAAGCATATTGGTACACCATAGACTTTTTCCAGGGTGTGGGTACCCACATAGAGGGCTCTGAGTGCCGCTTCTGGCACCCATGCCATAGGTTCGTCACCACTGGTCTATACTATTGTGTGCATAATGGGCATTATATTGTGTTCATTTTATGTTTGGAAGATATGTATTATAAAAACCAAAATGTTGAATAAAGTATATAAATTGGTTTATATTGTTTTTAAATAAATTTATATTTATGTGTGTTAATGATTTATAAATCATGTTTTTATAGTTGTGTATTTGGGTTATATTAATTAATAGTAATAGTGAATAGTGTACAATTATTAATGTGTTCTATGTGTTTGTACTACATAAATATAATTATTTAATGTGTATAATAAAGACATCAAACAATAAAATGGATGGGAAAAAAAACTTCTTTTGCCACAGAGTACTCATAGAAAAAATGTTATCAAAAAAATAACATAAATAAAATATATAAAGTAAAATTTACAAATTAAAATAACGCCTTGGGGAAACTGGTGGACCCTGAAAACTGCAGCCCGTGGTAGGACATTTGGAAAGGGGGGACAGAATGCTGAGATGGGCCAGCATGTGAAGAGAAGGGGCCAGGCTGGCCATATGAAGTCTCGCCATATGGTTGCCCATATGGGTGACTTTGTGGCCCATGATGTTCCCTACTGGTAGGATATTGTGGCGGCCCGTGTGGAACCTGGGGAATTTGGCAGGGGCATGACATGTGCCCATGGGTCAGCCAATTTTTTAGGGCCACAAAAATGTCTGACGGATTATTTGGAGGAGTGGCAGCATCCACAACGATACCAAGAGCCGCTTGAGTTATCAGCAATCATTCTGGCGGCACACTCCTCAAATGATGCGCCAGACTCTAGCCAAGTAGTCCAGGACCTGGCTATTGACTAGAGTCTTGGCAGGAGGCATGGGGCTGGCTACGGGCAAAAGGCGGGGCGGGGGGAATCGGCTCCCGAGGCAGCGGGTTGCGCGGCTGCTGAGGTGGAGGGTCTCACAGCACTCTCTGTAGGTGACCTAGAGGGAGTCTCCTCCTCACATGTACTTGAGTGCTGGGGAGCGGACTCGTCAGCTTCCTCCTCAAGGTTGTCCTCCGTTCTTCACAATAAACTTTTTTTTTTAAATGCAAATTAATATGTGAACACACTGTTTGAATAAAAATAGTCAAGTTACATATTACTATGATGATCAAAATACATTTAGCACATTGTACTACATTAAAGAGGACCTTTCACCACTCCTGACATGTCTTCTTTAATTACATCATGCATTCCCCATGTAATAACAATTCAGGAGCATCGATTGTTATAACTCTATGTAGTGCATTCCTTTATTATTCCTGCTAAAAGTTACAATTGAATTGCTATTAGTCTTCAATAAGTGTACAGAGGGGTGGTAAAAATTTTGTGGGGGGGGGGGGTGTACCTGCATACCTAAACATGACAGCACTGATTGGATAGAATGAGTGTGTGCAGGTGCACACCCCAAACTTGTTACCACCCTTCTGTACCCTTATTGAAGGCTAATAGCAATTCAATTATAACTTCTAGCAGGAATAATAAGGGAAAGCCACTACATAATGTCATAAGAATAGATGCTCCTGAATTGTTATTACATGAAGCTATTGTCAGGAGTGGTGAAAGGTCCTGTTTAAAGAAGCTACATATTACATATGTGCTCATGTAACTACATTAGGGAAATTAGAAGTGGCATAGCTGGCCATTACAAATAATCTTATTCCACTTGTAATGTTTTCCAACTACTTATGCAAATAGAAGGAGGAACCGGATTGGTTGCTATCATCAACTATGACATTTCTAATTTACACATTGGTACAAATTACATTACCCACATAGTAAACATACAGTGTGTATTGATAAACATGTAGTCGTCATTGTTTATAATGTACTTACGGACGCAGCTTTATTAATGGACGCAGGAACATAAGTTGGTCCCGGTAAATATACAGCCTTTTCTTAGTTGCCCCAACCCACTGTGGCCTTGCTGCTGTATTTGTCTTCGGAACTGGTCCTGGCAGCGACTGTTGACTTCATCCACTTTTAAAAAAAATACAACAAACAAACATTTACCAAACAATACAATCTTTACAGAGGATAACATATGCCATGTGCTATGCTAGGGAGTACAGCTAATGCCATGTGCTATGCTAGGGAGTACAGCTAGTGCCATGTGCTATGCTAGGGAGGACAGCTAGGATCAAACATGTATAGATTGGCCACTTACCCAACCTCTGGCGACTTTGGCCTTGACTTTTCTCCCATATTCGTGAAAAAAGATCCTGGGCTATTTCTAGCCATGCGGCATCCTTTTGTACCGGTCGTGGTACTCCCCCGACCTGGTGTTCCAAAGACAGGGCCTCTCCTCCACAAGAGTAATCATCCTCTCGACATCAATGGCTTTTGGGGCCTTCTGCATCTTGAAAAAATCACTCCGCAAGGGCAGAAAGTGTGCTAATCTCCTCTCCCATGCACTGCCTGGAGCCACACGCTGAGAACTGAACTTCCTGTCTTTTAAATCCTTCACAGTTGCTAAGTTACTTGCATTATAAATGCAACGCAGTGCATCCGGATGCAATGCTTTTTCACGCAGCCCCATTCACTTCTATGGGGCCTGCGTTGCATGAAAAACGCTGAATATAGAACATGCTACGATTTTCACACAACGCAGAAGTGATGCGTGAAAACCAACGCTCATGTACACAGACCCATTAAAATGAATGGCACACCCACTGCCTATTGCACATATGCATTGCCTAATATTTTGTGTCCAGTGTTTACCACTGTGAAAAGTTAGCCCTTTTATTATTATGTTGTGCTTCCTGGTTTTAGAAACACTCTACATGTGGACCGCATATGCAGATCCGCAATACAAGGGCACCGTTTTGTGTGCATACCGCATCACAGATGCGGACCCTTTCACTTCAATGGGTCCGCAAATCTGGAGATGCGGAACAGGCTCACGGAGCGGAACACTACGGAAGAACTACGGAGTGCTTCCGTGGAGTTTCGTCCCGTACTCCCGTTCCGCAAAAAAAAGAACATGTCCTATCTTTTTCGGAACAGGCGGATTCGAGTGAATGGGTCCGCGATCCGCTGTGGCTGCCCCACGGTCGGTGTTCGTGCATTGCGGCCCACAGCACGGCCACGGGGCACCTACGGTTCGTGTGCAATAAGTCTGAACGTGTGAAAGATCTTAGGAATAAGATGTTCAAACTGAGACCCAATGTGGTGATTTACATGCTTGTACTGACAACTGTACAGACTCTGGGGTGAAATAATAAATGGTACCTCTGAGTAGTTACCCGATTTTTGGAAACTATGCCCCTCAAGGTATTTACTAAGGCATAGAATGAGCATTTTAATCTCATAGGTGTTTTGCAAAAATTAATGCACAGCAGATGGTGCATAGTAAAAACTGAAATTTTTCCACAGATTTGCCATTTCAGTGACCAATATGTTTAGCCCATCACATACTAGTATGCAAACTGAGCCCTATTATTAATATGCTGTGTTTCCTGATTTTAGAAAAGGCCTAGTGTGGCACTATTCTTTTGCCTAAACGTATGAGAAGGCTCATGTGTAAAAAAGCACCATCCGCATTTTGAGGCCCAATGTGGTGATTTACACCACTTGTGCTGACAACTGTAGGGGCTCTGGGGTTAAATAATAAATGGAACCCCCAAAAAATGACCACATTTTAAAAAACACTGCCCCGAAAATATTAAGGGTCGGGGTGGGCATTTTCACACTACAGGTATTTTGCCATCTGAGACTCAAATCACACTCTTTGAATTGAGAAAAGGGTTCTACTGGGTACGGAAATTCAATTAATGTGGACATAAGCTGCTGTATGGGCACCATTTGGCTTTTGGAGAACGGATTTTGCTGAAATGGTTTTCGAGTGCTACATCACATTTGCAGAGCCTCTGAGGTACCCATACAATTAAAACCCCCAATAAGTGACCCCATTTTGGAAACTACATCCCTCAAGCTATATATCAAGAGGTGGAGTGAGCATTTTGACGCCACAGGTATTTTGCAGAAATTAGCTTGTGCCATCTGAGACACACCATGCCCCTTTTGGAAAGCAGGATAAAGAAAATGCTGCAAATCTGCCATTACTTTTTCAGTTTTATTATTGCAGTGTACACCATGCCAGAAAAATTATATGTTAACTTTATTCTGCTGGTCATATACAATTACAGAGATAACAATTTTATATCTTTTTTTGTTTTATGTTTTACCACTTTAACACAAATAATAATTTTTTGGTATTTTTTGATACTGTGTGAGGGCTCGTTTTTTGCAGGATTATTTGACATTTTCATTAGTACCATTTTGAGGCACATATGACTTTTGGATTGCTTGATATTATTTCTGTGAGGAGAAGTGTTCTGGCATCCTTTTTTGTTTTCAATTTTAATGGCATTCATCTGACAGGGTAAATCATGTGTTATTTGTGTAGAGCGGGTCGTTACTCACTCGGCAGTTCCAACTGTAGTTTTACATAATGAAAGCACTTTTGAAAAAAATCATGTTTTGTATGAGGACATTTTCATTGGCACCATTTTGGGGTGCATGCAACTTTTTGATCACGATATTATGATTTTTGGGAGGCAAGTTTTTTTTTTACATTTAAAACTTATTTTTGTAAAACTTTTTTTTTAGAGTTTAAAAAGATGAATATCATACAAATTGCACTTCACAGCTATGCTTTGTGGTGCACAACAAATTATATGCTGTTGTACAACAAGCAAACAATATTAGAAAAGTGTCAAGACAGCAAATATTGTACATAATGTTGAATTAGCTTTTGCATCTAGTATTGCTGGAAGACATTGACTGAAAAACACACATATTTAGCAACTTGGATTGAAATACTGTTTCAAACCATATGATGGTTTGATATTTTTATCCTGTAGCAAGTAGCAATCTACTTTTTGGTTTCTATCTCTAAGCTTTAGTGGTTTACTGTATATACATGGTCAGCTGCTTCTGAAGTGCTTTTTGTTTTGCGTCTGTATTGTTTACATGTGAATAAGAAGTATAGGGTACATTGGATCCCCTCCTGGGAAAAATTCTTATATGTACTTTAAAAGGTCTCTTACCTTAATACACCTCTCAATACACTCATGCCTCTATTCACTCTCTCCTTGGCCTATCTTTTACGGTTCATGAAGCTTTAAGAAGAAAAGCAGCATTCTCTCTTCACTTTCTGACCTGTTCATTTTGTCTATGGTTATTTTGGGAAATAAAAGCTTTTTGGCTTTTGTTTTTCCTTATTCTATTTTGTGACACGAATATTGTATACCTTTCTATGCATTCAGCTGGAAAAAGAGAGAAAGGGTTGGTGGGGGGAATTGATTAGTTATACACAGTCCATTTGTATGTGTACACTTTCAGCCTGTTAGTGGCAATGATTCCATGCTTGTTGGATGAAACAGTCAAAATGAAAAAACTCTTCTTAGTTCTTAAAGCGATATTCTGGTTGTAGGAAGTTATCTCCTATTCAAAGGATATGTATCTACTTATTGCAACGTCTCCAATGGCCAGTGTTAAAACTTTAAAGTGTACCTCCAATTATAAACAAGTTTTCATAAGTGAACAGCACAGGGGGATACAAGAAACATTGTAATATATCTCATTAAAGAAATGTCCTTACTCCTGTGCTTCTTAGGCTGCTTTATTCCTTTCTCTCAGTCTCTTATCCCTAATAGCACCCATCACCATATTCAGCCTCCCACAGAAAAGTCTATGAAGAGCGGAAGAGGGATGCGAATGCTGCTGCCAGACTAGAAAGTGATTTATTACTGCGCTCTGAGTAGTGGTAGAGCCTTATTCTACTAGATATAATAGAAGTCCAACGTGCTACAGTAAGTGTAGCAGAGCTAAGAAATTGCAATTTGTGTGTCTCTCATCCAGCAGCGTCCTCTCCCCTCCTCTCTCCATAGACATCAATGTTAAAAGCAGGAAAGAACAAAGCAGAATGATAAAAGCAAATAGAAGCCCTTTTCTATTTAATAAAATATATTACAAAGATTCCCATATTCACATGCACTAATAATTTATGTAAAGTTGTTTTAAAATTGGAGGTACACTTTAATTTATCAGGAGTCTTTACTTGAAGAGCCATATAAAAATGTTAAAAAATTCGCCAAAAATTAAAATTTGCAATACTATTTTCTGATGATTGGTTCCTTTCTAGATGTTAAATGTTTGTAATATATTATGTAAAATTGAAGTTAATGGCATGAACTATAAATAAAATTAGTGAATCCAAATTTTTGCACATTGATGTAGTCAAAGCGGTTGTCCCACCATTACATGTTATATTAATTTTTCAGATCATAAAAAAGGATTTTACTTGCCACTTACATGCTGTTTATACAGTTACTTACATAGTATGTTGCCACTTGATGTTAATTTGGTATAGCAACGTGCAGGCCCGTTTGCTGGGATGAGCTGATAAACAATCATGCTCAGTCACTCTTCCCACAGCCGGTCCTCGATAGAGTGATTCAGGGCTGGCCTTATTTTGGATGGCGCCCTGTATTAGACTTTCAGTTGCCATACCTTACAAAGTCATGTGGTTTTTGTGATAACTATATGAAAACCAGTCATTGACCAGTATCAAATTAGCGCTATTGGTGTAAATTCCAGCCTTAGCGTTGGTCTAATGACTCTGACATAATTGCTGTTAGTGTGGATCATTAGACCCAAAATCGCATGGGGTTGTGTGACTGTAATAATGTACCGTACTACCAACATTACTGACCAACAGATCTGTTTGAAAGAGCACCTGTCATGCAAAAGTGCCAATAGGGTGTCCTCCTATCAATCTTTCTGTTCAGTAAGGGCTCATGCACACAACCGTGGTTTTGGTCCGCATCCAATTAGCAATTTTTGCGGATCAGATGCAGACCCATTCATCTCAGTGGGGCCATAAAAGATGCAGACAGCACATCCGTAATCCCATCCCACGGCCCTCCAAAGAAAAAAATTAGAACATGTCGTATTCTTGTCTTATTTTGCAGAGAAGGATAGGATATTTGTGAAAGAGTGAAAAAAAAATTGCGACAGTCTCTGCCGGTATCCACGTTTTGCGGACTGCAAAAACAGCTACGGCCGTGTGCATGAGCTCTAAGGCTGCAATTACACGCACATGTATTTTTTTTTTAAAGTGCATGCATTTTTACATATGGCTTTAAATGTATGTTTAATGTATAATGTATGTTAAATAGCACAAAGGTTACGTGAGTACATTTCTACTAACAAAATTTTTGATAATTTACGATAGATTAAATGTATTTATTCTTTATTTTAGAGATTAGTTTTGTTAAACTTTTTCTTCTTGTGTTTCATAAGCTAATTCATGGTAAAGTTGGAGCCTCACCAGCAAACTACAACTACTAGTGTGCATATTACCTCTGTGCCCATATTAAAAGGAACCTGTCACGTTGAACATGGCATCTAAGCTGAAGGCAGCATGAGGAGCTGAGCAAACTGATATATAAAGTTATGAGAAAAGATTCAGCATAATTTGTAATTTTATTCGTATATATCCGTGCGCATTCTGGGCTTGAAATCAAGGAGGCGGTCCTATCAGTGATTGACAGCCTTTCCCTCTATGACCGTACATACTAGAGATGAGCGAATCAAAGTTGACGAAGTGTAATTCGATATGAATTTTAGAAAAAATTTGATTTGCACCGAATCCGAATTTCCTCACGCTTCGTGGTAGCGAATCAAATTTTTTCCTAAAATGGCTGCTGCACATGTTAAGAGATGGAGCAAAGAACTCTGGGAACAAGGGATCACCCACAATGCCATGCATGCAGCCAATCAGCAGCCAGCCCTGTGATGTCACAGCCATATAAATAGCCTCAGCCATCTTGGATTCAGCCATTTTCCAGTGTACTTAGTGCAGGGAGAGACGTCAGCAGGCGCTAGGGAAAGTGCTAGGAAGGACTTGAAAACCTTTATTTTGCTGAATAGAGGTTCAGGGAAAGAGCATTAGAAGTGTAGGGAAAGGATAGGGAGTAATTTTTCCACAGTATTGAAGCAATACAGGGTCCAATAGGGGAGTTTACAGCCTGGGCAATAGGAGCGATTTTATTACACCTTGCTGCACTGACGGTGGATCCAAATTGCCATTATACTGCTGCTTTGAGGTTTGCAATAAATTATACCTCTAATTCCAGCAAACCGTTGGGGTGCAAGTGCGGTGATACAGCCATTAACAGGGTGTATTACTAGGAAATATTTCTACGTCTTATTAGCCCTTGTGCGGTGCAGTTATATGTTCTAAGGCCTTTTTTGTAGTGTATTAGTGGGGGGAAAAAGTATTATTTGCCGTTCAGTGGTGCAGTTATATATTCTAAAGCCGTTTTTGGCGTGTATTAGTGGCAAAAATAGTATCATTATCCGTTCAGCAGTGCAGTTATATGTTCTAAAGCCTTTTTGGCGTGTATAAGTGGGAAAAAAAGTATTATTTGCCATTCAGCGGGGCAGTTATATGTTGTAAAGCTTTTTTGGCCATTCAGCAGTGCAGTTATATGTTCTAAAGCTTTTTTGGCGTGTATTAGTGGCAAAAATAGTATCATTATCCGTTCAGCGGTGCAGTTATATGTTCTAAAGCCTTTTTTGGCATGTATAAGTGGGAAAAAAGAGCTTATTAGCCGTTGTGTGGTGAAGTGAGAAAATTACAGCCCTTTTTGGCCTGTATTAGTGGCAAAAAAAAGTATTATTTGCCATTTAGCCGTGCAGCTATATGTTCTAAAGTCTTTTTTGGCGTGTATTAATGCCCAAAAAAAGTATTATTTGCTGTTCAGCGTTGCAGTTATATGTTCTAGGGGTTATTAGTAGGGTTGAGTGTACCCGGACCCGAACCCGAACTTTGCCGGAAAAGTTCGGGTTCGGTGTTTGGGCATTTAATAAAGCTTTTGAAAAGCTGCAATGTTAGTTTGATGGGTGACATATACCCATTTTTGGTGTGAGAGACACGTGCACTTTATATGTAACAGGGAAATTAATATAGTTATTCTGACTGTTGATGACTCTGCTGGCGGGGTTTCCATGGGCCATCTACCTAGCCCTGCCCCAGAAGTGGAAGAGATTGAGTGCACTGATGCCCAACCACTTATGTTTCAGGATGTGGACATGGAAGGACCACTGCAGCATGTCTCTGATGATGATGACGAAACACAGGTGCCAACTGCTGAGGCTTTCTGCCATGTGCAGACCGGCAAGGAGGGCAGGGGTGAAGATTGGGTGGAAGATGATGTGGAGGATGAGGAGGTCCTAGACCCCACATGGAATCAAGGTCATGCGAGTGTCGTGTGCAGTTCGGAGGGCAAGGTGATGGTCACACAGCGCCAGCTGCACAGCAAAAGAGGGAGCAGGGTTCAAAAGCAGAGTGGCCATCCCCTAGCCAGTATGCCTGCTACTGCCCACCGTACCGAGGGACTGAGCACACCAAAGCCAGCTCCAAGGAGTCCCCTGGCGTGACAGTTCTTCGGACAATGTGCTGATGACAAGACGCAAGTGGTTTGCACGCTGTGCAATCAGAGCCTGAATTGAGGAATACATGTTCTGGACCAGTAAGCACGGGCAAGGTCGTTATATCTCCCTAACTGCACACTGTGTAAATGCAGTGGCAGTTGGGCCTGAGGCGGATAGCAGTTTGGCGCATGTCCTACCGCCACCGAGGATTGCAGGACGTTTCTCATTGCCTCCTGCTCCTATCCGCTTCCTCCTCTAGCGCCTCCTCATCCGGTCAGTGTAACAACTTCCCCACCAACCTCAGCACAACCAGGGGGAAACGACAGCAGGCTGTTTTGTAACTCATTTGTTTGGGGGAAAAACCCCAGGAGCTGTGGATGAGCATGGAACAACAGACTGATGAGTGGTTGTTGCCGCTAAACCTTAAGCCTGGCCTGGTGGTGTGCGATAACGGGCGAAATCTCGTAGCAGCTCTGAGTCTTGCCGGTTTGACGCACATCCCTTGGCTGTCGCATGTGCTGAATTTGGTGGTGCAGAGGTTCCTGAAAAAATTACCCTGATATGTCAGTGCTGCTGCAGAAAATGCGTGCCCTCTGTGCGCGCTTTCGGCGTTCTCACCCTGCTGCTGCTCGCCTGTCTGCGCTGCAGCGTAACTTTGGCCTTTCCACTCACCGCTTCATATGTGATGTACCCACAAGATGGAACTCCACCTTGCACATGCTGGAGAGACCGTGCGAGCAGCAGCAGGCGATAGTGGAGTTTCAACTGCAACACACAGGGGTGATTCGCTCTGCAGAACAGCACCACTTCACCACTAACGAGTGGGCCTCCATGCAGGACATGTGTGCCATGTTGTGCTGTTTCGAGTACTCCACCAACATGGCCAGTGACGATAACTCAGGTCTCAGCGTTACTATTCCACTTCAATGTCTCCTTGAAAAAACACTTTGGGCGATGATTGAAGAGGACGTGGCACAGGAGGAAGAGTTGAGGAAGAGGGATCATTTCCACGGTTATCAAGCCAGTTATTATTGGAGGGTGGGTTCCTGCACCAACAGAGGCTAGGTACACAACTGTCCAGCCAGGGCACAGTTCTGCTAGATGAGGAGGAGGAGGAGGAGGATGATGAGGAGGAAGAACCGTGTTCACAGCAGGGTGGCACCTAAAGCAGTTTATGGGCATCAATTGAGCGTGGCTGGGGGGATACAGAGGACACAGACAATACACCTCCCACAGTGGACAGCTTGTCATTGCTTCTGGGCAGCCTGGCACACATGAGCAACTACATGCTGCAGTGCCTGTGCAATGACCGCCGAGTTGCCCACATTCTAACCAGTGCTGATTACTGGGTGGCCACCCTGCTGGATCCCCGCTACAACTACAACGTGCTGTCCTTTATTCCGTCTATGGAGCGTGAGCGGAAGATGCGCGAGTACAAGCACATGCTGGTAGACGCGCTGCTGATAGCATTCACACCTGACAGCGGGGGCTCAGTGGAAGCACAAGGCGAAGGCAGAGGAGGAGGAGGAAGAAGTTGCCAACGCAGCTGGGGCACCGCCAGCACCTCAGAAGGGAGGGTTAGCATGGCAAAATGTGGAAAAGCCTTGTCAGCACGCCACAACAACCAGCACCACCACGCACTGACTGATGGGTCTGCCCCATTCAACTTCTGGGTCTCCAAATAGGGCACATGGCCTGAGCTCGCCCTTTATGCCTTGGAGGTGCTGGCCTGCCCTGCAGCAAGTGTATTGTCCGAACATGTGTTTAGCACGGCAGGGGGGGGGGGTAATCACAGACAAGCGCAGCCGCCTGTCCACAACCAACGTGGACAAGCTCATGTTTATTAGAATGAATCCGGCATGGATCCCACAGGACTTGTCCATTCCTTGTGCTGAGTAGACAAGTATACCGGCCGCACCCAGCCATTATTATACTCCAGGTCACTTTCTCTTTGCATTCTCTTTTCTATGTCCCAATGTTTTAGGGTCTTCCTAAATTTATAAAATAAATAAATCAAGGAAAAAACAAAAAAAAAACCTGTGTTGGTTACCTGCTCCTCCTCTACCGCCGCTTCCACCGCCGCTTCCACCTATACCGCCACGTCTACAGCCTCCTCAACCTCCTACTCCACCTTCACCTCCGCCTCCTAGTTCAAGATTATTATTTTTTATATTTTTATATTCTATGTTTAAGTCATTTCCCTATCCACAATTGTTTGCAGGACAACTGTCCTGCTCTTACCCCTATTTTGCTTCCTTTTGCAGCTCTCTAGCCCTTACTACAACTATTTTACAGCCATTTTAGTGCACCAAAGTTCAGGTCCTCATTGACTTCAATGGGGTTCGAGTTCGTGTCCCGAACCCGAACTTTGACCCGAAGTTCGGGTGAACCCCAACATCCACGGGTCCACTCATCCCTACTTATTAGCCGTTGTGGTGAAGTGACAAAATTACAGCCCTTTTTGGCATGTATTAGTGGCAAAAAATATATATTATTTGCCATTCAGCGGTGCAGTTATATGTTTTAAAGCCTTTTTTGGTGTGTATTAGTGGCAAAAAAAGTATTATTTGCCATTGTGTGGTGAAGTGACAAAATTACAGCCTTTTTGGGGGGTGTATTTTTATTTACTTATTTGATCTAGCAGTATGTCAGATAGAGAAGTGACAGGCCCTGCACAGGGGAGGGGCAGAGGCCTAAATGTTTCTGGCGCAGGAACAGGTCGCAGCAGAGTAAGGGGGCGTGGCAGCAGGGGTCACTTCCAGAGGCCTGAGCTCCCGGTGTCAGCTAGCGGTCGTGTCTTGACCAGCAACCCAGCGGTTCTTGAATGGTTGACTCGGTCATCCACTTTCGTCCCGAGTGACATCAGACATCCCCAGCCAAGAGTCAGTGGGTTCGTCAGACACAACCCTTAGTTGGCATGACCCGGGAGCAGGTCCTGTGCCGTCTCCTGTTCCTCAACCTGCCTCTGTCCTTTTCTGTTCCCTCAGCCAGAGAAGTATTATATGCTGTTGGTTCAACTCCATTATACAGCGAGGACGAGCTACTAGAGGACAGTCAGCAGCTACTGCCCAGCCAAGATCTGGAGGAGACATCCGCCGCTTCCTCCGGTAGGCGGGCAGGTAGTGATGAGGAGAGTGGTGTGGGAGCTGGTGTTGTGAGTGGTCAGACTCCTAGCTCAGAGACTGTTGAGGAGGACATCAGTGATGTGCATACAGTACTCGATGATGATGTAGCCAATCGCAATTGGGAGCCGGGTGACAATGGGGCTTCATCATTATCGGGAGAAGAGGGTGGCAGCTTGCGCGTTAGGCAGCGGCGGAGCCAGCAAGTCGGTAGCACGGCCAGGACTCAGCAGGGTGGCAGCAGTGGGAGGTCATGAGCCAAACGTGCGCGGGTAGACCACCCACTTCGCAGTAGCCTACCTGCCCGGAAAGTAGTGGTGCAGGGGTTCATGGAGGCAGCGGCGATAGCAGTCAGTCAGTGTGGAGTGTTGGGGGTAAAATCACCTACTCAGCGGTGTGGCAGTTTTTTGTTAAGCCGCCAAGGGAGGTGAACATGGCTATTTGCCGAATCTGTAGGCAGAAAGTAAAGCATGGCCAAGGTGCCAATGCTGGCACCATGTCCCTGTGTCAACTTATGCAGTGTCACCATGTCATGCAGTGTGGCCTAGGAGAACCATGGCTCCAATGTGGTGGTCCAGCCTACTGCAGCAACTGCTACATCACCCAGTGGCACGCACCCGATTTCAGGCAATCAAGACTCCTCCACCTCAGCCAAAGGGATCTATCTGTCCTTCCCATCATCTACTGGTCACCCCACATTGAAGATCCAGTGGACTACCGGGCAGCTAAACTAGATTTGTGGCCGCAACTGGCCGAGTTTGCCCTGGAAAAGCTGTCTTGCCTGGCCAGTAGTGTGGCATCAGAGTGGGTGTTTAGTGCGGCGGGGGCCACAGTTACCCCAAGGAGAACTTACCTGTCCACCCAAAATGTGGAGAGACTGACCTTTGTTAAGAATAGTATCTGAGGCAGGTAGCCAGAAGAAACCGTTCTCTTTTGTCAAGGTTTGGGTGAGGCAGCATGGATGATCTAATCTGATGCATCAGGCATTGGTGGGTGGAATACCTGGCTGATCCACACCTGATGTATCAGGCTTCTTATGCTGCTGCCACATCACCACTCTGTGGTCTCCTCATGCTGCTGCCACATCACCACTATGTCACTGGGCCACTCTGTGGTCTCCTCATGCTGCTGCCACCTCACCACTATGTCATTGGCCCACTCTGTGGACTTCTCATGCTGTTCCCACCTTCCCCACTTCATGACTGTGTCACTATATTGCCTTTTTGGTCTGGTTGACATCATCATTTATTTGACCCTTCTTCTGACCTGTCAGAAAAGAAGGAAAAATGAGACGCAAAATGGATCCTGTCTATGTAGCAGCTGTAAGGCCTATATAGGCCTATATATAATTCTGATATATATATATATATATATTCCCATCAGAATTGCCTAATGATTTGGTAACCAAAAGCAGGAGTGGGTACAAAACACAGAAGACATGCAACTATTCCATCTCTGTTTTGGATCCACTCCTGTTTTTTATTTGCTTTAGCAATACTGATGGATTAATGATAAAAATGTTGACCAAATGAAGGCAGACGTTCAACAGATAGGATCCGTGTTTTGGGGGTTGTTGTTCTGATGGATCAGAGGAAGGGCAAAATAATCAGTGACATCAACATGAACTTACTGATGACACCATCTCCACTCTGTCAGGGGGCTCTACTTGAATAAGCGTTTAATGGAACATGTTCTGTAGACATCTATGTGGAATCAGCTGACGATGGTGTAAAAGGAGTGCGCTCTTTCACGCTTCAGTACGATCTTGGGCCTCTGCACCGGTATTTATACCTGACGCTAACGTCGACCTGTAAGGCTGAATTCACACTTGAGTCAGTTTTGGCCCCGTAACTGCCCAAATAAGTGAAGTGTGCAGTAATTCTAAGAGTGACGCCTGTCATATGCGTGTCATACAGTATTGTTTCACTACAACGGCAGACTGCCTATGCGTGTTACCGCAAGGCACAGTGTTCTACACCACTATACATTCTCTCTGCAGCCAGGAAATAGCTGTTTTTTAACTCGATTCAACGCAAATAAATTCAGATCGAATCTAATTTTTGAGAAATTTGCTCATCTCTAGTGCTTACATTTGCTGATAGGGCTGCCTCCTTGACTTCAAAGTCAAAAAGAAGAAGGGATTTAAATACATGAAATTACAACTTATACTGAATCTTTCCCACACAACTATCAATTGGCTCTTCATTTCCTGCTCTATAATATGCTTTTTTTAGATTATTTTGCATTTAAAGGTTACCTTTAACCCCTTCAGTACCGGCCTGCTTTTTACCTTAAATTCTAGGCCGATGTTTGCAAATCTGACATGCGTCACTTTATGTGGTAATAACTTTGGAACGCTTTTACTTATCCAAGCCATTCTAAGATTGTTTTCTCATGACACATTATACTACATGACAGTCATAAATTTGATATAAAATCTGTCTTCGGTGCACACTGTAGGATGGCTGTGCGTAGGGTTCCACCCCCTTGTATGTATATACATAAAACGACAACAGCCGAAATTGTGAATGCTTCAGTGTAGTTTTATTTATAATTGCGGCAATCTTTGTACATGTATTACATTTCGGCACAATTAGCCTTCATCAGATACTATAAGTGAAACAAACAGAATCATACAATTAATAGTGTAATGGTACAAAAGTACATCAGAGCAGTGAGCAGACATATGTACAAGCATATATACAGCATATAACCAGCATTATCACAGTAGCTTGCATAATAACGGCGACATAGAGAATGCCCAAATTTTGACTACAGATCTTCTGAGGTAGTATAATAAGTGAGCGAATGTGTTTATGAAAGTCATAAATTTGAGTCAATATATTTCACCTTTATTTACGAAAAAATCCCAAATTCACCAAAATTTTTGAAAAATTCACATTTTTTTAAATTTCAATTTCTCTGCTTTTAAAACAGAAAATGATACCTCATAAAATATTTATTACTTAACATTCCCCATATGTCTACTTTATGTTGGCATCAGTTTACAGAAATACCCCATATGTGGGAGTAAACTGCTCTATGGGCATGTGACAGTGGTCAGAAGGAAAGGAGCAAACAAAACAGGGTGGGACAGCACCATCAAGTATCGTATAGAGCAATAGTCCATTCAGTGGTGGTGCAAAGCGATGTCAGGTCCCGGCCTCCGGACCCCCAGCATATATCGAGGAAGTGAAGAAGATCGCAGCACTCCAATCATTCTTGATTAGGACTCCAAGCGAGTTGAAACGTCGAGTCTTTGAGGTGGAATAAAGGATTTTTTTTAAAGACATTGGAGTGCTGCGATTTTCTTCACTTCATCGACAGAAGGAAAGGAGCGCCATATGGATTTTGTATTTGAAGAGACCTTGACGTACCCCTACAGTGGAAACCCTCAAGTGACCCAATTTTGAAAACATAATAGATAAATAATGAAGAAGTAGCACCACCCGTCCCAACTCGGGAGTAGACGTACCATTGGTAAACGAAAAAGTTAGTGGTGCACACGGATAGGGATCCTGGCTGGTGGTCCCGTTCAAATACCAAAAATAACAGAATCCGAAGCATTAGCTAATTTAGTGGAAAAAATCTGATTGTTTTATTCAAGTGGCAGCATAATCACAGTGACGTTTCAATGTTTTCCATTAAATTGGCGAGTGCTGCGGATTCTCTTATTTTCCCATTTTGGAAACTACCCCTTAAAGAATATATTAAGGGGGTTACTGAGCAGTCTTACCCCCTAAGCGTTTTACAGAATATGGAAACACTTGGCTGTGAAAATGAAAAGTTTCATTTCTTCCAATAAAATGTTGCTTTAGCCCCAAATTTTTCATTTTCACAAGGGGTAACAGGAGAAAAAGCACCCCATAATTTGTTACCCACTTTCTCCTGAATACGGCAACGCCCCATATGTGGAGGTAAATTGCTATGGGCACAAGGGATGATTCAGAACGGAAGGAGTGCCATATGGCTTTTGCAGTGCAGATTTTGATGGATTGGTTTACAGGTGCCATTGGTTTTTATTTTTTAAGTGATTGTCTTATGTGGGGGCTTTTTTTTTTTTTACAGCATTCATCTGAGGGGGCATATCATGTGATATTTTTATAGAGCAGGTTGTTATGGAGGCAGAGATACCTAAAATGTCTATCATTTTTATTGTTGTTAAGTTTTACACAGTGAAAGCCTTTTTGAACAGAATAAAATCTTGTTTTTGTGTTGCCATTTTCCGTAAGCCATAGTTTTTATTTTTTGGGCAATTGTCTTAGGTAATGATTGACTGCCTAAAGAGATGAACTTTAAAACACCATTTTATTAAATCAAAATCATTAATAACTGTGGCTTCCCACTCAATGTCTTATTTAGGCTTAATGTGAGAGGATGGCAGTGAACCACAAAAATTATAAGGACACCACCCCTCTTTCTTTTTGAATTGCCTCTTACACACTAAAGTGTTAGTATCCACTACAGGGGATGTATGAAAGTTAACTTGTTGCAAATGGCAGTATGTCACCGTCTTTTTGCATACATTGTAACACTCTCCCCCTACTGTGTAGTGCTGATAAAATACATTAGGACATTAGGATGTCATCACAGGGTCATTCATATACATATGGTGCTATTATTTTAGGTACTGGTTTCTGCCTCCTGCACCTTATTTGCCTTGATCCCCCGAGACACTCTGATTGTATAGCCTCGCTAAAGCTTGCAATTAGATCCCTACATTTCAATTGTGTCCGCTCAACGCGTTTCCATACCCCCATATACGAGCAGATTTTCAGGAGCAGTTGGCAATTGTAGGTTGTATGTGGCACTGCACGCCCATAAACATTGGCGTGTAGCAGTGCTGTGACAAACTCAGACACTGCACGTCTCTGATAACGGGAGTGCAGCGTTGTTGTCGGTAATTGTAGGGTGTATTGTGGCACTGCACCCCCATAGACGTTGGCGTGTTGCAGTGCTGTAACAAACTAAGACGCTGCACGCCTATGATGACGGGCATGCAGCGATGTTTTCCTGAAAGAGCTTGGCTCTGATTATGGCCGTCTTAGGTAGGGGCTCATTTTTTGCGGGATGAGATGACAGTTTTATGGGCACCATTGGTGTGCATCATGGGCGCAAACCTCATGGGTACAACGGCACAGGTCATCAGCCTATTCTGCTGTCTCTTCCTACTACAATCTACATCCATTTACCAGCTTAGTCAATTCTGTAACCCATCACCTCTCTACCACATGCACTTTCTCCTCTTCTCTGCCGCATGTTCTCCTCCATGCTCCTGTCACATCCTCTAGTATTCTGCCGCGCCTACTCCTGATGATGTGGTGAGGCTGCACCCACTAGGGTTTGGTGTTCCTCTCCATTAGAAAAATGCCCAACGGCTCCTGGTATCGCCCATACGGCACAGGTAGGTTGAGTGGTAGGGCCTCGGGCTACTTGAGGGACCTTGCCGTGGTGTCCGAGCTTAAGACATGTCCTCCTAGTAGGATATGTCGAACTAACCCCTCAATTTTATCAGTGTGAGGGTTTAGTATTGCCGCGGAGTGCACCTGCCTTTGCTATGGTTATGTTCCTCTCCATGGCTGCATTTTCTGCTATGTCGTAATGTGCACTCCTGAGGGTTGTTTGAGAGAAATGGGGGTGTGATTTTCGGGCTATGGTTGCTGGTGTTATAAAGTATTTTTAATAAAGTCAGGGTCCTGTAGCTGTGGTCCCTTATCTGCAGGGACTGTTGCTCTTTAAAAGAAAATCTCATTTTATTTTTCACTGGACAACCATTGCGTTTTTTAAATGATTTCCAGAAACATGGCAAAACCGCACCTCTTTGTTGTTGTGGTTGTAGTGGTAAAATGACAGCATTTTTTGCCACATTTGTGCGAAAATCACAGTAGAACCAAACTTTTTTGCCATGATTTACTAAAAATCATGGTAAAACTGCTCCAATTTCTCTCAATTTTCTGAAAATCACAGCAAAAATACATTTTGATTGCCCATTAAAAAAGAGGGGGCAATTTCTTAAATAAATAATCAGTGCCCTATGTCCTCCTCTTGCTGCTGTGCCTCTCTGCTGATCCCGCAGCAGACAGATTGTTCATACAGGACCTACAGTACACTAGCTGCGCAGCTCGTCAGTCTACACTAAATAGGCAGAGGCAGCCTGTGCAGGGAGAAGGCAGGAGTGCAGCTACAGCACTTGAAGAAGCTCTGTCTACAATTTGATTAGGAAGCCTGCTGCTTAGCAGCATTGAATTTCTTTGGGTTATCCAGAGCATAGAATGGATGCACACCAGTTCTAAATTTCAGCATGAGGAATTGACACTGAACATGATCGAAAGAGATTGACAGAGGAAATATATTGAATGGGAGAATAGAAAGGAATTGTGGCCCTAAGCCATTTACCCTAAATTCATTTCCCTTTATCACCCTGTAAGGCTACTTTCACATCTGCGTTTTCAATTCCGCTATTGAGATCCATCATAGGATCTCAATAGCGGAAGAAAACGCTTCAGTTTTGTCTCCATTCATTGTCAAACCTGACATTCCTGGTTGCGTCCCCATCACAGACAAAAAAACTGCAGCGTTTTTCTGTCGGCGATGTGGTGCGGAGCAAGATGGATCCGTCCTGACACACAGTGTATGTCAATGGGGACGGATCAGTTTTCTCTGACACAAAAGAAAACGGATCCCTCCTCCATTGACTGTCAATAGTGTTCATGACGGATCCGTCATGGCTACAGAAGACATAATACAACCGGATCCATTCATGACGGATGCATGCGGTTGTATTATTGTAACGGAAGTGTTTTTGAAGATCCATGACGGATCCGCAAAAAACGCTAATGTGAAAGTAGCCTTAGACATAACATTTATTTCTACTTTATTAAAAGAGGAAAGACCCAAAATGAAATATAGTTTACTCCCAGGCTCAAAATACGTTTATCCTGGAACTTATTAGTCTATGTGGTTAATGAGAGCCTCTGCAGTCCGCTCCACTGTTAACCACTGTCTGACGTCAGTGCTCCTGCATATCAAGTCCAGGAGCTCGTTGTTATTTTGTATCGCAGTGTATAGATTTGTTGCTGGAGAGACTAATAATTAGCCCCATTTTATTTGTGAGAAATTGAATCTCCTAGCTATTTTTTCATCAGGGTAATAGTTGTCTTCTGATCAGACTTATATCGTTGCCCTGGTTGTACAGTGGAACGCCTTATGCATATCCGCCATCCTTATGTGTATATATGATATTACTCTGCCGTGGCTGTAGAAGTGGAGAACCTCTTGTATGCCTGCCAGACAAATTACTAAATCACTGCCTCAGCAGTCTGTATGAGACACCGGACGCACACCCACCTGCCCGGATGGCTAGAGCTGGGAGAGTAGCGATGTTTAAAAACACTGGTCACACCCTCCTTACATATTTTGCCTAAACTGGCATCATCAAGGGATAACATAGCTAGTGTCTATGGCCGTTCGCCTTATGGGATAAATATTTTAAATATTTGACAACACAATCATTTCTCACCTTGATTATGTCTATTGATCATTAGAATTTGTTTACTTTTTCTTCTCCTGGATCTTCCTATACCTTACTAACCATACATTTAGTGTTTTTGATTGCACAATACCTCCTCTTCTCACCCCTCTCTCTCTCTCTCTCTCTGTTAGTATCCTTGAAGGCTCTACATTCTCTGTCTATGTCTATACATTAGGCATCAATCATCATTCTGGGCAGCAGAGTGTCCTGTGTAAACAGGGATCTGATGCCCAGAAACAATGAATATGTATAGAAATGAGCCTTCACCTCAAAAGTATCTATAGAATCCACTTTTTCCTCAAACTTGAATCAACAAAATTCCTTGAACTCTTACATTTCTGCCTAGCCTACTGCAAAATTCTCCTCTGTGGTCTCTCTGCTAACACTTGCATCCCTCCAATCTGTCATCAACTCTGTTGCATGGCGAATCTACCTCTACCCTCTGTTCCATCTTTACTCTCTCCCACCTCCTTCATGGACAACCCATTACCCAGCAAGTTCATCTTGAAATACTGATAATGACATACAAGGCAGTCCAGCAACCTGTCCCTTCCATACATTGCTGGCCCTAATCCCACATTAGCTCAACACTAGTGATGAGCGGCAGTGGCAATATTCGAATTCACGATATTTTGTGAATATTTTGGTGAATATTCACTATATATTCGCGAATTCCTGATCTTCAGGCATTATTTTCTTGATTGTGAAAATTCGCATAGACTGGTATTTAAAAAAAAAGAATATTCACGATTATGAGATATTTTAAATATTCACGAATTCTCAAACTGCCGACATTCGCGATTAAAATTCGCAATTTGAATATTCGTGATCAACACTACTCAACACATGTGATGTGATCTCAAATCAGCTAATCTTCTCTCATTACATCCTCTCACTTCCATCTCAAGAACTTATGATGCACCTAGTTGTGGAACTCATTGTCTATGTCCTAGGACCTCTAGACACTCTTTAAATGGTCACAGATTTTTCAGAAAACTTTTCATATGTCATAGAGACATATTAAAAGTTTTGATCGGTGAGGGTTGACCAGAATAATCTACAAAAAGAGACAAACCTCTATCTCGCTATATGTGGCAGAAAGAAGTCCGATGTTTTATTTAGCATTTTTCTGTTTAAGCTGATAGTGATCAAGCACAGTACAGCACATGGCACTTGGTCCTGGGATTTAATCCAGAGTGCCATACATTTACGGTGGGAGAGTAAAGCTCCTGTTCCTACAATTAAGCAGGTCCAGGTCAGTGACAGCCCAAGGAGCAGACAAAAGCTGTTTATCATCGCTTCTGTTTGCATAGCACATAGCACTTAATGAGCGTTATGCAGTGGATAGAGGAAGTAGCTATGCTGGTCCCTCGATTGGACCCAGTAATCATGTGATCACAGGTGTTTGGGGCAGAGCAGAGCTTCTGGGTCTTAGCAGACCCTGACCAGCTGTGCTTGTGTACAATGCCTTCACATGGGGCAGTTTTCCCTGTAACCAGGCCTTTTTTGGGTGGCATCTAAACAAAGACCAGTGGGAGGACCATAGCTGTGGTGCTGAAAACAGTGGAAGGATTAACTTGTGAGTATAGCTTATTTTATTATATCACATATGGTGCCTTTGGGCTTGTTTAAATTAGGCGAACGACGCCAAGTGCACAGTAAAAGGATATTGATATAAGGGTGCATTCACATCACCTTTTAGCTTTCCGTTCTTCTGATCCATCAGAGGAAGAGAGACAGAAACAAAAGAAACAGAATCCAGTAAAAAAACGGATCCTGTTGCATCAGTTGTCATCCGTTTGAGCCATTTCCGTCTGAGATCCTTTTTTTAGATGGAAACAGAAGTACTGCATGCAGTTTTTTCTCTGTTTAAAAAACGGATCTCAGACGGAAATGGCTCAAACGGATGACAAATGATGCAACAGGATCAGTTTTTTTTACTGGATTCTGTTTTTCTTTTGTTTCTCTCTTCTTCTGACGGATCAGAAGAACGGAAAGCTAAATGGTGATGTGAATGCACCCCAACATGCATGCTGTACTGCCATAGTTTACTGCCAATAAAGTCAAATAATTGTAACCTAAAAATCACAAGTAAAAAAAATCACAAAAAAACAAGTAATAAATAAAAAATATTTCAGAAATGTTTGTTTCTGCAGTATCTTTCCTGATAAATGGCATATACGAATAGATCTGAGCTTCAGTTTTATATGTGGTTATGCCTTGTTGTCAATCAAACATATAGTGAGAATACATGGCTTAAGGCCAACAGCTACAGACAGGTTGCATTCTCCTTTCTTATTATACCGCCCAGGCCTGGAGCCACTGCCTTCCCTCATTAGGAAACCTCTCGCCCTGTCAGCTCAAATCTACTAACAGGAGCTGACTGGATTACAATATGGATCCCAGCAGGGGGTATGAAGAGAGTGCAGCTCGGCTCTTAGTGTTTGGACTTAAAATTTATTCTCATTAAAGCCTGATTGTAGGTGATGAGACTAGTACTCCGAGGACCTTCCGTAATGTTTTGTGAACATTATGGTTATCTTGAATTTATGAAGTACTTATGTTTTTACATCAGATAAAGTTATTTTATTTCTCAGCTAAGTATATTTAAATTTTCCTGTAAAGCTTTAAGATAACCATACTCCTTAGAATGCTTGTTCAGCTGACAGCCATTCCTTTTACTTCTGTGACACACAAGCACACTCTGCTTGGCTGAGTGTGCATGTGTTTTCAATGGGGAGTGGGGAATAAGATGCTGCCAGACACCTATGACGGCAGCTTATCTCCTGTAAGTACAAAGGATCAGGTATGTTGAAATATAACATACCTGACTCTTCTTTCTCCTGACATCTGCAGTCAGGGGAGATTTGGGAAACCCCCATTCATTTTAGATGGCTCACAGGTTCAGTTGATGTTCCTACAATGTGTATGGGGATCTTTAGGGCAAGTTTCATGCGTGGGTGCCCTGCGCATTTAAACTGTAGTGAAAACGGATCCAGTAAAATCAATGGTTTTATGCACATGGTCCTTTTTTTCTCATGCTAGATCGCTCTGCATTAAAAAAAATGGAGGCATGCAAGACAACTTTGCAGCAACTTGGCCCTGTCAATCAGAAAAGAGAGGAAGGGGCTGCCAGAGGAGGCAGAAGGAGCAAGGGTGCACAGAGTGGTTTGGGTCTGCCCTTGGCGCACTTAACTTCTTATTCATATTAAAAGTACTTTTTTTCCAGAATGAAGCAATAGATCAGTAAGTGAGATTTGTGATTGTGCCTGGTTTATCATTACATTTCTTGATGACAGGTTCCCATTAATGACATCTCTTCTATTTTTCTATGTATTTACAGTTGTATAATTCATTTATCACCATTCTCTTCGGTACAATTAATTACATTCATTAAATTCTAAGTCTCAAGCACAAGTGTAAAGCAAGAGATCTGCATATGAATTAGTATGTATTCAGATGGTGTGGGTTGGGAAGTTAAAACTGCATAAACATACATTTTTTCATCAGTTTGTAGATCAAAACCAGGAGTGGAATCTACAGAGAAAAGAATAACGGAAAGATTTGTGCATTATTTGTGTTTTGAACTAACTCCTGATTTTGACATACAAAAGGTGATAAAAAAATAATACTTAATGAAGGTATTTTTCTGACACAATGCTGAGTTTGTGAAAAGTGCATCATTTGACCAGCACAAATCGCACCCTGACTTCCTCATTAGAGGGGTTGTATCATCTCAGACATTGGGGGCACAGTGCTAGGGTCCCACCTCTGGGACCCTAGCAATAACCCATTCACTTCCATAAGCTTTCCCATTAATCACTTTACTACCCCTAACAAAGATAGTAACATAGGCAGCAGAGTTTTTCAGTTGAGGGCAGTCACCAAATGTCAGCGGCAAAATTAGCTTTCTATAAGTCCAGCTAAAGAGTGTGAGATTTTCTGAGGAGGTACACTGAAAGGAGCGTGTAAATTAGGCTAGGTGGGAGGGAATTACTACCTGCTGGCACTTGTAGTTCTACACCTGGTCTACTATTGACTAGGCTCTTGCCTTGCCTTTGCATACCTTGCCTGGACTTTGTAGTTCTATGCATCATTCTATTTGCTCCATATGACCTCTCTTCAGTCCTGAGATCACATTCCAGTCCTGTCTTGATGCCTATGTTCTGTCATCACTACAGAATCCAGCTGCCAACTTGTAACAATTCTGGTGGCCACAACCTAGGGATCCCTATAGAATCTGTGCTCCAGTCTAGCTAGTGCCAAGTGGGTTGCAACCATAAGGGTCCACATCCAAACCACAAATTACATGACAGGTTCAAATTCAGCCAAGATCTTCATGTTCTTCCCGTGTTTGTGTGGGTTTCTTCCCACTTCCGAAAACATACTAATAAGTTAAACGGAACCAGTGTGTGTGTGAATCTCAGAAATAGGGAAAATCAGTTGTGAGCCTGATGGGAGCATTGATTGATGTAATGACAATCTGTGCTCGAAATCCTTTTTTGTAGCCAGCTGTGAGGCCTCTACATGTAGACCCCACCACCGCCCATAAGAAGATCTGAATGGAGGTACATTTAAGTAGGCATCATGACAATTGTGTAAGAAGTGTTTAGACAGTAACTTTTGATATGATGCAACACATGGCACTCCTAGACTATTCATTCCCATGCTGAGCACTGAAGACTTCTGTTAACATGAGGCGATGTCTCCTATCTGAAAGCACATATTTTTCTTTATATTTCACTTACAATACACAGGAAGTCATTTACATATAGCCATATTTTCTGCATACAGTGCCCTGGGGGATAAAGGGGTTTTCTGGGGCTTGAATATGGATAACCTTTCCTTAGGATGGGACATCAGTATCAGATTGGTTGCAGTCCAATCTCCAGCACCTCCACCTATCATCTGTTTGAAGGGGCCGTGACACTCAGGCAAGTGCTGCAGCCTTCTCATTACCAGGCACAGTGCTTTACAGCCTGTAGTTTCTCTGCCTGGTACTACACGTAGCCTGGGGCGTAGCTAACGGCTCATGGGCCGTGGTGCAAGAGCTCAGCTTGGGCCCCTCTTGCCTCAGTTCTTTGTGTGTCTTCTTATTTGGTACAAGGGTCTTTGGGCCCCCTCAGGCTCCTGGGCCCAGTAGCGACTGCTACCTCTGCACCCCTTATAGCTACACCCATGCACATAGCTCTGTCCTATTCATTCGAATGTGATGGAGCTGCAGTACCATGCTCAGCCACTACATTTTGTTTGAGCACTGCATGCTCCTTAAGACAGCTAATAATCAATGGGGATGCCAGAAGTTGGCCCCCACTAATCTGATATTGATATCCTAGTCTAAGGATAGGCCATCAATATAAAAGTCACAGAAACCCCCCTTGATGGCACTATAAAATAAATAGTAGGCATTTGAAACGAAGTATAGATTTAAACCCACCCATAGTGTTAACTATTTAATAATGTGTATCTTGATTTATGTGGGTAGGTCAAACAAATCGAACCTGCCTCTATTTGTTTAAGCAACCTGTGCCATCTTCAGAATATTTCTTCCTACATAAACCTCTCTAGTGAAGCCTTCATTTAAACAACCCTAACATGTATTTCACCCTTTGACCTTTCATTAAGACCTGTTGCTTTTCACTTTCATTTTGCTGACCCTGAGGTCATCTATAGTGAAGAGTGAGGGAGAAGAGTCACCAGCGCATAGATAAAACATAGTCCAAGTCTCATCTTTGTCTGATAATAAGAAGCAAAATGAAGAGCACTTATGTTCTGTCTCTGCTTCTCTTCTAATATTCCAGAAAGACAGGCTCCTCCAAATCCACATTTACATTTCTGGACATGATACTGGACTCATTATCTCCCACACACTTAAGATCCCAACTTAATGGCAATGATATCTCTTCAATTTCTTTACAAAGACTGCTTAAAAGAGATAGAAGAGCATTTATGAGTTTGACATATTGCAATGTACCAGATCTCGGTTGGTAATATGTTCAATATTTCTTTAAATCCACCTCAAAACCGTGTGTGTTATACTTTTATTTCCCTGATTCTAAAGCATTAACAGATACTCGGTTGATTTTTTTTTAAAACCCCTTACAATTTTTTGTAACTTTTGGCCCAGCGTAATTACCTTAATAAATGCCCTGCATTGAATTTTGTACTTATGTTGCATATTTGTTGTATGTTGTATGTGTTGTTTATGATGATTTTTCTCATTATTATTATTAACGTGATAATCTTTTGTAAATAACACAATAATTATATATTGTGTATTGTAAAATATATATTTTTAAATATATAACCTTTACCCCTTACTTAGCATGTTGCAAAAATGAGAATGCTGAGTTCTGACACCTTCAGAAATGTGAATGCAGCTCTGGACTACTGTAAAGACATTAACTCAAATCATTCACATAGTTATTCAACCTTGTATGCAAATTCTTACCAAACATAAATTGTGCATCAGTATGCAAGAACATATTCCTATTTTATTTTTTAAGTCCCTGTGTCAGTTACCTACACTAGAAATAGTCCAGTGGACCAGGTAGATTAAATGGGTATTCCAGGATTTTAATATTGATTGCCTATTGTTAGGATAGGCCATCAATATCTAATCAGTGGGGCTCTAACACCCTACACCCCTGCCAACCAGTTGTTTCCAAGTAACGTCAGAACTACACAGCAACGCTCACTGTGTAGTGGACAGAGCTGGTTACTGTAGCACTGCTCCCATTGAAGTGAATGACAGCAGCACTGCAGTAACTAGCTCTGTCCACTACACAATGGAAGGATGCTGTGTAGTTCTGGCGCTGGAGCTACTTGGAAACAACTGATCAGCGGGGTGTCGGACTCCCACCAATCAGAGATAATAATGGCCTATTCTGACTATAGGTAATCAATATTAAAATCCTAGAATACCCATTTAATCTACCATCAAACGGATCCATTGGGTTATTTCTAGTGTAGGAATTGACACAGGGATTCAAAAATTGCAAATAGAAACATTTCTTTTATACAGATGCACAATTAATATGTAGTAGGAATCTGCATAAAAGTTGAACAACTAAGTAAGAGGTCATGGCTTAGCAAAAAGTGGCATGTGCCAAAATTTTTGAACAAAAAATTATTTGTTAAGCCAACCAACAGGCAGCATAAATTCAGACAAAATATCTAGAATGTGGCAGTTTTATTATACAGCATGAGCCAAATTTGTCACACCAAGTCTAGTCCTAAGCTGCCTAAGACAGTATTAATAAATCTGCCCCATTATCTTCACAGCGCTTGCTCTAGTGCAGGGATCACCAGCCTCCGGCACTCCAGCTGTTCTGAAACTACAACTCCAGAAATCCTCCTTTCACTTCTATGGGAATTACAAAGGACTGCCAAATTAGTGTGCATGCTGGGAGTTGTAGTTTCACAGCATCTGGAGTGCCAAAGGTTGCTGATCTCTGCTCTAGTGATTTGTTTTCTGGGAAGTATCAGTACACAATGTAGTGTACAGTAACGTGATATGGCAAGTGTAAAAGCCATAAGCAGGTTCTGCAGCAAAAAATTTCTGTGGATTTCACACTGCATTGTATATAAGGCATACTGCAGATTTGAAAATCCCTAAAATTCAATGCTGATATATGAATGAATAGTATTTTGAAAAACCTTATTCCCTCGCAATGTGCCATAATTTGTTGCAGATTTTGGGGCATAATTTGCACCATAAATTTGCAAAAAAATGCACTGCATCTGATCATACTTTATGTGTCAAGCTCTGCAAAGCTCTTCGGGATGTGGTGTTTGACAAGTTTGTTCCAATGTGAACCAACCAAAAAATGAAGGCAGTTTGGTACTATTATACAGGTTGTAACTCAGGATCACTGCAAGATAAGTTATACAATGAGGGAGATTTACCAAGCAAAATGCACCAGAATTCTGCCTTAATTTGTGGCAAAAAAAAAATACATTGTCGTACGTTCTTTGCACCACATTAATTGTGTTTTAGATACTTTTTGTGCCTTGCTCTACAAGGAAGCTTAATGTAAAGGGTGGTGAGTAAAGGTCCCTTTAACTAGGACAATTCAGCAGGCGATTGTAGAGTAGAAAGCAGGGATTGCACCGATCTCCTCCACAGTATAGGGAGAAGTGATCGCTAATACCATAGCTCATCCTCATACAAGCTCGTTGTTTGCCGACAGCACAATCTCCTGCCGCCAAATGATGATTTAGGTGCCTACACAAACAATCCAATTACCTGATAAAAGAGCGTTTCACTCATACATCGGATAATCGGCGGCACCTTTACACCAACAGATAATTATGAGAATGCTGAGAATCACTAACGAGCATTCCTATGAACACTTGGTGATTATGTGGCAGATTCTCGGCCCATGTAAAGGGCCCTTTAAGAAGGTATGACGTGCCAATGTGCACCAAAAAGTAAACCAACCAATAAGTCGTTTAAAGTTAGACAAAAGTGTCTAAAGATGCACAAATATTTATCATCCATCTTTAGTCACTGTGATAAATATGGCTCATCTTTATACTGTCTGGTCCAAATTTTCATTGTATAAATCTTAGGGGTAATAAATCTGCCAAACTGTATTTTCCTTTCCTATTATCGCTCTGTGCTGTAATAGTACATCATGGCAATGGCACTGGCTCAGGAACTGGACAGCAGGCACCTGGCTCTCACTACCGAGATCAGAGATAACTCCGATCCCTGCAGTTTAATCCTTCAAATGGCATTGTCAATGTCGACCTTGGCATCTGAATGTTTAGACAGAGGGAAGGAGGTCCCTCTGCTCTCCAGGTGGCACCCCAAAGGATGCTCTGTACTTGGAATGAAGGGTCTCAGGACTCCCATGTCCCGGCCACTAATACATCTTGCCTCTGTCCAGGCGTAGTAGCCTGCCTGTCAGAATGACTATGCACTGTATTATTTTGCATAGTACAAGTGATCAAAAGATTGCAGGTTCAAGTCCCCTAAGGAGGCTAAAAAAATAAATACAAGTTTAATAAAGTTTTTAAAAGTATAAAATAAAAAAATTCTAAAACCCTTTATATATATATATATATATATATATATATATATATATATATATCGCATTTTTCACTTTATAGGACACACTTTTCCCCCAAAAAGTGGGGGGGAAAATGGCAATGCATCTTATAAAGCGCTTTCATTATGGAAGTGCTCACTAGTATGCAGGAGGCATGAAGAGACTGTAGAGCTGCTAGCGCTTGCTATATCCCCTTGTCTTCCTCTAGGCACCGTGCTGTACTGTCCTGACTGCATATAGCATCATACGCGCACTATGACCTGACGCTGTACATAGTAACAGTGCAGCGCAGGCCAGGAGAAGACCAGGGAGTGGCGACTGCAGGAGATACTGCCGGACCTGCAGAATTATATTTATTTATTTTAGCCCTGATGGGCGTCTGATATCGGGGTCTGATCTGAGGATCTGATATGGAGGTTTGATCTGAGGATCTGATATGGGGGCAGTGTCGGACTGGGTTACTTAGGGTCCACCAGTGTAACTGATTCTGGGGGCCCACCTTAGGGCTCCTGCACACTAACTTATATTTTTTCCATGTCTGTGCCGGTCAGTTCACTTCAATGGGGCCGGGAAAAAAAAAAGACTCTGTGTGCATTCCATGTCTGTATGTCCGCATGGCCGTTCTGCAAAATGATAGAACACATGTCCTGTTATTGTCGGTATTACAGACAAGGATACGACTGTTCTATTAGAGGCCGGCTGTTCTGTTTCGCAGAATGTGGAATGCCCAAAAACGGTATCCATGATTTGTGGATCCGCAATTTGCAGAATGGAAAACATCTAACACTTTCAGTTATAGCAGAAATATTAAAGATGAAGTATGATGGCAGACATTCACAGCAAAATGCACAAACATACATGTGGCAGAATTTACACATATATGGATATCCTGCACTTAAGTCATTCAGAAACAAGACATAAGCAGCGCACACCATTCACTCATTGAACACATGTGGCACACAAGAAACTTATACATGACTCACATGCCACTGACGCATATGTCACATACTGCACATACACCACTGATGCAAAGAACATATATGGCACACACCAAGACATTTATGCCTAACCTTATTTAGTGTAGCACACTAAAAGAGGTTAAAGGGCTTGTCTCACTTCAGCAATTGGCATTTATCATGAAGATAAAGTTAATACAAGGCACTTACTAATGTATTGTGATTGACCATATTGACTCTTTTCCATCACATTATACACATCACGTATCCATGGTTTTGACCACTCTGCAATCCAGTAGCGGTGGCCGAGCTTGCACACTATAGTGTCACGCTTCGGTGTGGGAGGGAAATACCACACCAAGCATAGGAGGGAGGGGGGAACAGGGAATCAGACCTGTGAACTAGGGAAGGAAAATGGACACCTCCTAGTGAAAATCCTGACTGGCTACCAGTATGAACAGACCCCAACGGTAGATGAGTTCATATGTAGGAATAACTAGAGTCCTATCAAGCCCTATAGGACCCTGGTACTAATGGCAGGGACGAGACTAAATGTTCCTCCAAAAGGAAGGACGAACAGGAGTCTCCTATAGGCCTAATACAAACAATAGGGAAATGCAGCACACAGAATCCAAACAAAATAGAAAAGGGAAAGGAAAGATTTAACCTCAAAGGAGCAATGGAAGCACCAGGAGCTCAGCCGAGATCCAACCAATCTATCCAAAGGTCCAAACAGAAGCTAGAAACCGCACAGCATTGTGGGAGAAGCAACTATAAAGAAGGTTAAAAGACCCTAATAGCCACACCTGGGGAAAGAAGGTGTGGCAAGCACCAGAAACAACACAGACATCATTTGATCCAAACGGAAAACATGACAGATCAAACCACGTGTTGCCAGTCTCACCGATCTCCTGCCAACTGTCGCAGGAACGTCCGTGACATATAGGTAAAGGTGTTGGCCTATGCGCACTTCCAGCCTTTCCCTATAGTGTCTAAGCACGGCCACCACTGCTGGATTACACGGTGGTAATAACCACGGATACGTGCTGTGTATAATGTGATGGAAAGGAGGCAATATGGACAATCACAATATATTAGTAATTGTCTTATATTAACTGCATGATCAATGCCATTTACTGAAGTGAGACAAACCCTTTAAACCCTTTAAGCATAAATGTCTGGCATGTAATTTACCAAATCTTAACCTCCTCATATTATATATGATCTACATTATAATTAAAAGGGTTGTCCTACCATAATGACCTATCGCCTATCTACAGGATAGGTGATAAATATCAGATTGCTGGGGTCTGACTGCTGGAACACCCACTAATCATGAAAAAAGGGGTCCTGAGACATTTAATTACATTACCACCAATCTATGTACACAAGGGTCTTAAAACCACATTCCCTTGATCATGGGGGTCCAAGCGGTCAGACCCCCATCAATCAGACACTTATCACCTGTCATGTCATAGCCGTTGGACCTTTTCACATTCCCTATCATTAAAGGTTTTCTTTGGGTGTAAAAAATAATTTAAATTAAAATTAAAAATCTGGCCCAAAATATGTGTCAAACTAAAATAGAAATGCTAGCCTGTTAAAGGACCTGTGTCAACTTTTCTAGTTATCAAGTGATCCGTAGGGGTCTGAACGCTGAAGCCACCACTGATACCCCTTCTTGATTGATTGGCAGGTCGAGCATATGCCCTGCCTCTCCATCCATTCTCTATGGGGTCGCCAGAGATGGCGGAGTACAGCACTGGCTATTTCCAGTGGTCCCAAAGAGAATAAATGGAGAAGCAGAGCATATGTGTGGCCTGCCACACCATCAAAAAGGGGGAACAGGACCCGTTCCTGGGATCAGTGGGGGTCACAGTATCAAACCCCACTAATCATATAGTTATGCCCTATGGTGTGGAGACTAGAGGATAACTTAAAAACCTGAACAACCCCTTTAAATCCTCCACGACTCCACCACCAGTATCTCTTTACACGGCAGCAGTGATGCCTGTAAATACGGAATATCATCACTACCGTCATGTAAACCATATGTGTCAATACTAGAGAATTTGATGCACTGTGCAGAATTTTTCAGTCATAAGTCCAACCCTCTTTGCATAACCTTTAAAAAAGCCAAAGCAAAGGTGCTAGAGGAGCAACGTGAGCAAAGGGCACAAACGGAGGGTCATAACTGAAACAGAGGCATTAGGGTCACCTGAGGCAGGGTAGTAGTGTGGATCCTGTAACAGGGGTAACAGCAGAAGAGGCAATATTAGCGGTGCATTTAGAGTGGGGGCATCTTGAGCTGGGGCATTTATGGAGGTGCACCTAAAGCATAGGCATTAGTGTCGCCTGAGGCAGAGTAATAGTGGTGATCCTGGAGCAGTGGTATTGGGGGGCAACTGGAGAAGAGACAATATTAGGGGTGCATTTACAGTGGGGGCATTGATGGGGGCATCTGTAGCTGTGGCACTAATGGGGGTGCACCTAAAGCAGAGACATTGGGGGGACCTAGGGCAGAGTCCCCCCAATGCCACTCAGAACTCTGCAGAGAACAGCACACATACACAGATCTGAGTCTACTATAAACAAATCTCCTATTTCCCCCTTACAGTCTCCTACAGCTCACTACACCTGAGAAATCAGCCTAGTGGCTACAATATTTATCTCTCCTGAGAAACAAGAGAAATAATTACTTCTCCGTCTTATCTCCGGGCGCAGGAGACTGTGGGCCTCCCCGGTGGGCCAGTCTGAGCCTGTATGGGGGTCTGATCTGAGGATCTGATATAGTGGTCTCATCTGAGGATCTGATATGGGCATCTGACATGCTGGTCTGATCTGAGGTCTGATGAAAAAATTCTTAATTATCAAAGTACTGTAGGTGTCAGAATACAGCAGCACAATCTTTTTATTAAACAAGCACTTCATAATTTTTGAAAAGTAGTAAAACCACAAAAACTGTTTAAAGTTGGTGTCTCCATAATCGTACTGACCAATACAATAAATTTAAATTTAAAATGTCATTATTACTGCATAGTGAACATCATAAAACAAACAATGGAAGATGGCAGATTTCTGTTGTTTTTTCACACTGTCACTGTCACAATTCACCTTACGAATCCCAAAATGGTGCCAAAAAATACAACTCGCCCTGCTTAAAGCAAGCCTTCATACGGCTTTGTGGACAAAAAATGACAAGCTATAAAACTAGTTTGCTTCCCTAAAACTTGACTTCCTTCCCTTCTCTTCTTGACAACCCCTTTCCATACAGAATGCCCTAGTAAGCCATTTAACCATAGCTGGATGCCCAGACGGGACAAGGCTTTCTCTACGGCAGGCTTTGTAGCATGAAACAAGAAAGTAGCATGAAATGTGCACCCAATGGCAATTTCACCTGGCAAGATCAGCTTTGTGCTAGTTGTATGAAAGGGATTGTCTGTAATTAGACATCCCCATTAAGTCTAGATGTAAACGCTAATTTTATGTCCAAAAGTAAATATACTGTTATAAATTAAATTTGTTGTATTCTGAACCTAAAACATACATGTTCATGGCCACCTGCATGTACAAACATAGGAGAGTTGTCTAATTTAGAAAATCCAATTACAGATACCCTAGGGAATTCTGAGTTACTAGAGGGGGGTGACCCTCGTCCATTAGCTGGAGCTACTACGAATAGTTCCTCACGCTCTGGGACCTGACTTGTTTGTGCATTATATGGACAGCACATTGATTTCTGTGGAAACTTTGTCATACAATAATTCAATTTCTCTGCAATGGGACTGCAGGAGAATTTTACATTTGCTTAGTTACCCTAGAAATTCCAACTGATTGCTGTGGGTCCAAGCTGCATGACCATCATTGGGGAACGTTCAAACAAATATAATAAAAATAACATTTATTTATATAGTGCCACCATATTCTGCAGCGTTTTACAAATTCATAGGGTTCATGTATAAAACAAAAGTAACTGGCTAATGCACAATTGAAACACTAGGAGTCAGGGCCCTGCTCACAAGAGCTTACAATCTATGAACAAAATTGTATTATTGAAAGTAGAGATCCCCATTAAGAGTTAAACGGGTTTTCTCTGATTATAATATCCTCAGGATAGTTCATCAATATCGGATTGCTGGGGTCCCGACATCCAGGATCCCAGCCAATCAGCTGTTTGAGGAGGCTGCAATGCTCCGGTGAGCATCTTGGCCCCCTTCTAACTTACCAAGCACAGTGCCATCCATTGAATGGGACTGAGCTGTGCCTAGTCAATGTAGTTGATGAACGGGACATGACTGGCTTAGGAAGAGGCCACAGCCTCTTTAAACAGTTGATCAGCTGGAGTGCCGGAAGTCAGACCCCAATGATCAGATATTAATGACCTAATGAGGACAGGGAATCAATATCAGAATCTTGGGGGAAAAAACTTAAGCAGAGATGCAAGATGTCTTTGTATGACTTTGTACTTAGTTGTGACACCAGCACAGTGTGGGAACAGAGTGACAATAAGGGCCAGTTCACACAGCGTTTTTGGCGCTGATTTTGGAGCATTTCTGACTCAAAATCTGCTCCAAAACACACCTCAAAACAGCCATTCATTTCAATGGGAAATCAGCACTTGCTTTTTTATCCCCTAGGTGGAAAAAAGAAGCAGCATGCCCAATCCTGGGACAGAATCCACTCTGAATCTCCCATTTAAATGAATGGGAAGCATAAGAAACAGCTTCATGTAAGTCCATGCATTTTGTGTGGGTTTTCCGTACGTTTTTTGGTAAAGATCTGCACAAGAAACCTCAAGATGAAAATGGAGCTTTGTATTGAAGTGAACACCCATTGGTTAAAAAAATGCGCCTTAAAAAATGCTTCTAAAACTGCTACAAAAAAACTTGATTAAGGGTACAAATTCTAGTGACTATCATACTTTTCTATGTGAATTCTCACTTGTAATCATGATGCCTGCCTCTTATAGTTTCATAAATAAAATAACAATATTGTGCAATAAAAAGCACATCCAAGTACTTTATCCACAGACGATGGTGAAAAGATGATTATGATTTCATATGCAGGATTCCTGTGTGCTGGTACTCGTAGCACCTGTGAAGTATGATCATTTTTACTCATACTGCATGAGGACAACAAGTACCAGCATGCAGGAGGAGATTTAGGGGATTTCTTGCAGTCCCAGATACTGGAATATGTAGCCTGCAGGCCAATATCCTGTATAAGTCATATAGCTTTGATATGCACATACCAGTAATAAAATCACATATTCAACCCCCTGTATGTCATGGATTATCTTGGCTAAAGGCTCCATACTTGTACATCACAGTGATAACAAGTTCAGAAACTGTGCTCCTACAATCACTGGGGAACCAGTAGTGATTGACAGCAGCACTTCCACTGTATTACATTGTCATCTGCTGAGGTGCCCACTAGGGTTCATATAACCACTAGGATGTTCCTCTGAAGTTGTATTCATGTAACCTGGCTTGGGGGCCCACTCAGGCCCTGGATGTGTTTAACTTCCCCATACTGACCAACTAGTTGTGACACTGCGAATTATAGAAAGGGTAAAAACTTCCAAGAAGTGGTGGTGATTGTCAGGTTTTCTTTATCCGATGGGCAAACTGGATAGCTTGAATACTCGGTTACCAATGGTATGAATTTTAAGACTGAGTTTATGTATTTCTATTAATTGTACTGTGCTTTCTTTTAGTGTTCTTTTTATGCATTATTTCTTCCTCCCATTGTTGTGTTGATTCAGTTAGCGTGCTCATGAATATTTTTTATACTGCTTCACATGTTCAAGCAGGCTAATTTAAGGAGGTGTGCTATTTGAATCTAGATGCTATGATTAAGAACCTATTCGGTTTGAAACATGTAAGTGAGATTCATTAGGATGTTTTCTTATGCTATGCGGATCTAACTAAAGAATGTTTTCATCTTGGAATGAGTGCTGAACCTTTCCTTCCTTTGTGCATGATATTTAATGCCCATTTTCATTTATACAGATATGTTATACCTGTGAAATAACAATAACCAGCGCAATAAGTGTATAAAATGTAACATATCATCAAACATAAAATTAATGAATAATATCGAAGAATACTACTGCATCTCAATAAATTAGAATTATTATTGAAAAATGAATTTTTTTCAGTAATTCAATTGAAAAAGTGAAACTCATATACAGTATCTGGCCAAGCAGGACTCCAGACATAAACCCTATTGAGCATCTGTGGGGCATACAGAAGGTGGAGAAGCACAAGGTCTCTAACATCCACCGGCTCTGTGATGTCATCATGGAGGAGTGGAAGAGAATTTCAGGGGCAACCTGTGAAGCTCTAGTGAACTCCATGCCCAAGAGAGTTAAGGCAGTGCTGGAAAATAATGGTGGCCACACAAAATATTGATACTTTGGGCACAATTTGCCCATTTTCACTTAGGGGTGTACTCACTTTTCTTGTCAGCTGTTTAAACATTAATGCCTGTGTGTTCAGTTATTTTGAGGGCACACCAAATTTACACTGTTATACAAGCTGTATGCTGACTACTTTACATTGTATCAAAGTGTCATATCTTCAGTGTTGTTCCATGAAAAGATATAATAAAATATTTACAAAAAGTTGATCGGTGTACTCACTTTTGTGAGAAACTGTGTTATACTGATTCATTACAGAGTGATCTATTTCAAGCGTTTATTTCTTTTAATGATGATTATGACTTACAGCTAATGAAAACCCAAAAGTCAGTATCTCAGAAAATTAGAATATTGTGAAAAAGTTCAATATTGTAGACTCATGGGGCCAGATTTATCATTACTCTTGCAGTTCACTCCACTTTCAAAGAAGGCGTATGTGTATTTGAGTCAAGTCAAATTTATCATGGGCTCTTTCAGAGGTTGATAAATCTGGTGTATTTCTGGTTCCTAGTTGTATTTTGGCTTTGTCTTTGGAAAAGTCGCAATTTTAAAAAAGTGATTTTGTCAAACATAAGCATGGTCATGAGTGGAGTGAGTTTGCGCAATTTTTTGCGACTTTTTTGCGACTATTTAAAAAGTCGCAATAATAAATCTGTCTTGCAAGTGATTTACATACGACAAAACGCCCATAAACTTGGTTTTGGAGTGAGTGGCGTAAGTCTCCAAAAAGTCGCAAAATATTGCGCAATTTGGCTTTTTGCGCAATTTTTTGCGACTTTTCAACTCCAGAAAAGTGACTTAGGCTAATGATAAATCTGGCGGTGTCACACTCTAATCAACTAATCAACACAAAACACCTGAATAGGTTTCCTAAGCCTTTAAATGGACCCTCAGTCTGGTTCAGTTGGCTAAACAATCATGGGGAAGATTACTAACTTGGCAGTTGTTCAGAAGATAGACATTGACACCCTCCACAAGTGCTGTATTCAAGCATATTAATGGAAAGTTGAATAGAAGGAAAAAGTGTCACAGTAAAAGGTGCAGAAGCAACAGGAGACACACAGCCTTGAAAGGTTTGTCAAGAAAAGCCATTCCAGAATTTGGGGGAGATTCATAAGTGGACTGTGACTGGAGTCAGTGCTTTTAGAGCCACCACACACAGACGTATCCAGGACATGGGCTACAACTGTTGCATTCCTTGTTTCAAGCCACTCATGACCCAGAGACAACGTCAGAAGCGTCTTACCTGGGCTAAGGCGTTAAAGGACTGGATTGTTGCTCAGTGGTCCAAAGTCCTGCCGTCAGATAAAAGTACATTTTTCATTTCAGTTGGAAATCATGGTCCCAGAGTCTGGAGAAAGCGTGGAGAGGCACACAATCCAAGTTACTTCCGGTCCAGTGTGAAGTTTCCACAGTCAGTGATGGTTTGGGGAGCCATGGCATGTACTGGTGTTGGTCCACTGTGTTATATCAAGTCCAAAGTCAGTGCAGCAGTCTACCAAGAAATTTTAGAGTGTGCTTCCCTCCACTAAAAAGCTTTATGGAGATGCTGATTTCATTTTCCAACAGGACTTGGCAATGGCCCACACTGCCAAAAGTACCAATACCTGGTTTAATAACTGCAGTATCACTGTGTTTGATTGACCAGCAAAACTCACCTGACCTAAACCCCACAGAAAATCTATGGGGTATTGTAAAGAGGAAGATGAGAGACATCAAGTCCAACAATGGAGACGAACTGAAGGCTAAAGCAACCTGCACTTCCATAACCCCTCAACAGTGACACAGGAATTGCAGATGAGCATGTATGGCCTATAAGTCTCCTCACGCTGATTAAGCTGCTCTCTCCCTAAGGAGAGATGTTACCTCCCTAACCCGGACAGGCCTCTCACCCAGTTAAGCCAGTACTCTCTGCTCTGCACTGATGAGGGGCACTCACCCCGAAACAGCTGTCTGCAGATGAGGTGCTGGCTTATTTAATATCCAAGTCATGTCTCAAGGCTTATTTAAAGAGCCGAACATTGACTTATAGGATAGCTGCCTTACATCTGGTAGCATTAGAGGCAGAGCTTGTTAAGAGCTCGTTTGCATCCCTTTCCTCCCAGAATTCCAGAGGAGCATGTATGGCCTATAAGTCTCCTCACGCTGATTAAGCTCTTAAGGAGAGATGTTACCCCCCTAAAATTGAAGCAAAAACTATTAAAAATAGAAAAAACTTTTTCAGTCTCTGGGCACTGCTTTTGCTACCAATTTAACAAGCCATGCAGCTGTAAAAACCCAGATCTTGTATTTGCTGTAGAGCACCCTTTAAACCAGTTGGCTGAGAGCTATTAGGATATGTACTTTGTCTTGCTTGGAGCCAAAGCCTCTGTGATTTAGATTTGATATGCTATAAAAGTTGGAGCTTACATAATAGGTAGTAGAGAAACCATGTTGAATTTAAGACATCTCAATTTCCCAGAATCTGTATATTGCTCAAGTTTCTTATGTTTATATTAATGTCCGAGAGGAATTAGTGGCAAGCTATAATAGCCACATTCTGTATATGTTATGTAGAAAGAGAAGGGGGGTCACGTTCCCTTGAGGCGCCCACCTCAAAGCTTCTCCCAGGAATCTTGTTTTGACATTCAAGCATTAAGGGTCTGAATGTGATAGCCCCAAAGCCAGGGTCCCTTTGATCAGCCAGCACATAACTGTGCAGATAGACATATTGTATATATTATGCACAAAATTAATTTTATTACAGCATGGGACACCACTTCTTGTGTACCATCCAAAGCCTACTCAGCGTCTCATTTGATGTAATAACATTTTATATAAAGTCATAGTGAAGATGAGGCCCAGAGGTTAAAGACTTTCCGACCCCTAAGTAACACGGATCATTAAACTGTATGACCCGTTCAGTATACTTTAATTGCTGCAGTAAGAAGCATTTGGGAAAATACTAGCAACATATGGAAACAGACTTAAAACTGTTAAATAACTCAATTAGAGGTCTATAAAGTAGGGTTGCTGAAAACCCCCCTTTTAAGACCTTGTGACTATGGACGATAGGGGAAACATGGTCATATTTGTCCCCTTCAAAGAAATGTAGTGTCGAGTATAATTCCAGCACCATCTACTAAATGTGACCTGGCGAAGCAGTTCCGTTTCTGCTAAAAAAAACTACATTTCCTAGAATGCATTGTGACGGTTAGCAGGCTCATGCTCTAGAAACTATGATCAAAACTCCCTATCAAAAGGACTCGGTTGACTATTGATAGCCATAGGTTACTTTTCCCTTTGAGTTAAAATATGGGATCACTATTTATATGTTACAAAACATTTCTCCTATAATGTTCTCTGATAGCCAGGTGGTATACTTCTTTACCACTATTGATATCTCTGTTCTAGTAAATATGTAAATATAACAATTCTGGAGCATTTTTTCTTAGAGCTGTTCCTCTTTGTGATGTTCCTCTGCTGATACCTCTTGTCAAAGGGGTGTGTCTCTACACAGTCTCACACTGTCATCACCAATTGGATATCGTCAGAGTATTTAGGACACATCCCCAACTAGTCGCACGCAGTTGTTTATGTATTCATGAATTTCTAGTATGAACAACACAATGTTGAGTTCTAAGAAAGGATACTCCAGAATTGATGTTTCAAGATGAATACAAGCATGGGCGTAGCTATAGGGGGTGCAGAGGTAGCAGTCGCTACCGGGCCCAGGAGCCTAAGGGGGCCCAAAGACCCTTGTGCCGCATAGGAAGACACACAAAGCACTGAGCGAAGGGGGGCCCAAGCTGAACTCTTGCACCAGGGCCCATAAGCCGTTAGCTACGCCCCTGAATACAAGTATTAAAGGGGTTGTGCATTGAGTAAATATTGATGGCCTATCCTCTGGATAGGTCATCAATATCAGACTGGTGGGAGTTCGACTTCCCCGCCGATTTGAACGAGGAGGAGTTGCTCATGCAAATGCTCCTTCCTATTCAAGACTACCTGCCATTCATCTCACTTGTAGAGGCTGCACAGAGTAATTAATTACAACTTCTCGTCCCATCCAAGTAAATAGAACTTTTGGGAAATTTATAATGAATCCGAGTTGTATAGAAATGAATTCCAATGACTAGAGATAAAAAAATGCTGTGTGACTATGGAGTTTGCTGAGACGTGGTGCATTAGTTGCAAATATTTCTACAACTGAAAATCAGGGCCATGCATTTGAATAAGGATATTTGTGCAGTATGTTAATGTTATTACAAGCTCCATTCAGATATATGGGACGGTCTCCGAAATGTCTGTAAGAAATCTGCTATTGCGTTTTGCCATATATTTTACTTCAAGTCCTGTCAAGGAGGATTGAAATGAAAAAGTAAATGTGGCTTTTAATCAGCCTCCATATCTTATGAGAAACTCATTTAAAGAGCAACTGTACGTCTTCCGGGTCTAATAAAAACAAGTTTTTATTCGATATTAAAATCACAGGACCAGAAGTAAGACATTTTTCAATTTAATGGAAAATTAGCTCTTAAGCATAGCCTTCATTATAAGCTAATTTTTGCTTAAAATGTGTGACGTCTCCCAGATGGTAGCATCTTGTACCTGTGAGGAATAAACAGCTCATCCACATTACACGCTGCACTTACCACATGGACTAAAAATAAATGAAGTAATACTATTATGCTAATAGACCTTAGAATTAAACTACTGCATGTCTAACGTGTAATGAAATGGCCATTATGCCTAACAAGTCAAATGATGTCACCAATAGGCCTAAATATATGTGCAACATTCTCCTTTTCATTTAAAAGGAATATGTGATATATAAATGCCCTTATTCACTTTTAAAGAGTAACTAAACCTTTGAGTAAAATTTTAATAGGATGTCCCTAATGCCCTAATAATAGTTTTCTAATATACTTTATTAATGGATTTTGCATTTTTTATTACAGTTTCCCCTCCCTAAAGCTCACCATTTCCTGTGCGCTTAAAATTGACATTTCTGTACACTGCTGACTGCTCAGCGGTGTATGGAGTACGGGCTGTAGACACTTTATGAATGGGGCTGCAGCAGCAGTGCATACAGGCAGGAGCGCATATTGCTGCTTCTGCCCGTGCCCCCCCCAGATGTTTACTAAATGCTGGCATAGCACATGGGTACCTAGGATTAGCTGAGCGGGCTTCTGCTTCTGCCTGCTTCACTAAGCTAAGAGAACTGCATGTCAAGCCTCTTGTTGAAGGCGATCGCTAAGTGGTCTAGCCATTGCTAAAAAGACGCTGGTGGCAGTATGAAACGCATTCTCCATATATTATATTACCCAATAAAGATCATTTACCTCATCATGCTACTGGTCATGGTCCAGCGCCAGCTGGTGAATAGTCTACAGCAGGCATGCTCAACCTGCGGCCCTCCAGCTGTTGCAAAACTACAACTCCCATCATTCCCTGACAGCCTACAGCTATCATCCTACAGAAGGGTATTGTGGGAGTTGTAGTTTTACAACAGCTGGAGGGCCGCAGGTTGAGCATCCCTGGTCTACAGAATATTGGTCACAGAACTTCCAAGTCAGTTGGTTCTTTATCAGTGGTTTTGAAGCCCAAGGCCACAGAGTTAGAAGAGCTATGATAGGAGTCCACAAAAAAGAAACATTTAACAGGAATATTGGATCAACTGGAGGAGGCACCTGGTGTACCAATGCTGCAACTAAGGTGTAAGACAAAAAAGATGGTTGTTCATTTGATTTCAGAGACTCTTATCAGACCACTGGGTTCTAACACCTTGTGAGCACCTAAAGAGACTTTAACAAAGTTCTTGAGCCCATTTATTGGACACTGGTTCACTGTGATTGTTGTGGTGTTGAACTGTGATTTTTTAAGGATTTGTATTTGTTGTGTGACGTTTCTTCCCAGTATATCCACTTGAACACTTTACATAGATGATAAAAATCTACTGTCAGTGTTCCTTCCCCTCTAGAGATGCTTAATTAAACAGTAGAATGAAAGTACTAAAGACACAAACTATTGGAAAGACAAAGAGAAACATCATCATAGGGAGCATTTCAACAAACACAACTTATCAGCCAGATAAAATGTGCCATCTTTAGTATATAAACTGCAAGGTGATAGGGTGAATCTGAAGGAGAATAGCACAAAAATGTCTGAATTTATGCTTGTGTGTTTTTATGTGATGACACTTCTGCATGTTATATTTAAGAAAATAGGGCACAGGCTAGCTGCCAAAAAGATTTCCCTATCTCACCAGGCTCTACGCTCCACTGGACAGGATTTCAATCATTTTTTCAGCACAGATTTTACAAATTATATGACTCTTATCTAAACAGGATATTCTAAGTAAAGTGCTTTAGCAAATTTATTGACTATCAGGGAATTCATCCATCCACACTTTGAAGATCGAAGAGACGCTACACTAAGTTTGGGCATTAATTCCGTATTCAGCAGAAATAGGGGTATATATTGATTTCACCACATAGTTGTGTTTTAATTCATGTTTAGTTGAGTGTACGCTCTGACCAGATGGTGAACACCATACTGGAAATTAGCCAGCGTAACATAGATAGCTGTATATTGTGCTGACATTACTCAGGCTCTGTTCACAATCACATTAGCTTTTTTCCATCCAGTTTTTGTTGCTTTTTGAAAGTCAGAGTAGCATTTCATGTTGCTCTATTCTTTATAGGACCAACCAATTAAAGTTAATGGGGGTACATTAAAGGGTTTGTCACTAGAATTTTTACTATTAAACTGCCTGACATTAGCGATGTGCTAATGTCCGCTGCACCTAACTATGCTATTCTTGTAATTATTCATGCCCCCGTTACTGCAGAATTCTTACTTTTATCATATGCAAATTAGCCTCTAGGAGCAGGGGGGCATTGCTCCTGCTCCTAGAGGCTCCGTTCTCCCACCTCATTACACACCCTCCAAGTCTTGATTGACAGGGCTAGGCAGTGTTCACATCCTCCTGCCAGCCCTGTGCACTGGGGAAATCTCACACCGTTTAGTATTCAGTGCAGGCACGGTGAGGGAAGGACGCTCGCCGGCTTCAAGCTTCCTCACCAGAATCTGATTGGTTGCTATGGGCAGCTAAGCCGGTTCTACTTTACTCCAGTTTAATAAATGTCCCCTATGTCCTCATGTAGTTTTTTCTTTAGGAAGAGCCTGTGCAGTTTTTATTTTATTTTACTTTAATGGTAGTCAGACCCCGCATGCATGGTTTTGTCATCCTCAATACACAGGGAGAGCATGTGAGGTCTACAACACACAGGGGAGGACAAGGAGCCAAGAGGATATACAAGGCACTTGTGTAAAAATGGCAGTCATGCGTCAGCAGGAACGCCCAGTTAACAAAGTGAATTCTGCAAACCGAAAAGTTGGAAACAAAGGCCAAAATAACAGTACTGGCATACAGTAAGTGTCTGATGGCATGCATCAACTGTTTTAATAAGACTTCTTTCACACTGCTGTTAGCAGTTCCGGTGGGCTCTCAGGATCTGGCATAGTCAGTTATTACCGGAATACCCCCCAGCCACGTTGACTATAGTGGGACCCGGGGGAAATCAGGCTGCTACCCAAGCAAATATGCCCAGGATTCGGATGGACAAAAAATCCTGTGTTATACTTTGAGTGTCCCATTGCACCCTTTTTCAAGAAATGAAAAATTATCCTCATTGACACTCAGTGAGGTTTTGTCACTCACCTTCACTGGTGTCAGCATGTCAGGGAAGCTAATAAATTGTGGCTTTGAGGGGGACAGATAAGGAAAAGAACAAACAGCAGGTGGCACCATACAGATACATTGTAATGAATAGTTCAATGGCTATACTACATTTTTAATTACATGTAATTACAAGTATTCAGAGCTAGGTGCTGGTTTAAAAAATGTTGAATATTTATGGTGGAACAATTCTTATAACTTAAAGTGTAACAGCCCGACTCCTTTTTTAGAAAAAAAAGTTAACTGGTTATGAGTAATAGTGGGGGAACCAGTCCCCATTTAAAATAATAACTTGGCTGATGTAAGCATGGCTGGTCTCTCTATCTGAGTATTGAATAAATTATACTTTTGTAGCATTAAAATTTCATCTTTGTTATTCTCACTGTTCAATATGATCCTAAAAAAATGTTGACCCTATGTGGGTCAATACTGGCATTTTAACTTATTCTCCCCCAAAATATCAAAGTGGACCCATTTCCATATACTTTATAACGACATTAGTCACCAGCTCCATTAGTCTCCATGCATTATGTGTTTGTCCCTTCACTGTAATGGCCGCCAAGTAATGCTAAATTTTTCCTGCAGGGGCAATGTATGGCCGGATGCAGCATCCCCCAGCAATAACAGCTGATCACCTGGACTAAAGAAGCTGTAGCTATCAGCGGACCCATGACTATCTTCTACTGTGAACTACAAGTTCCTGGTAAAATCTGACAACCCCTGCTAAGTAACTATTGTAGAATCATGTATGCAGATATTGGTCTTTAACTTTTGTATGCATATATTAGTTTCTTTGATGTTTTTCAATATAGTGGCAAATGCGTTGAAGAAATAAAAACTTTTCTGTGAAAAAGCTTAAAATATACTATATATGTATTAATAATATTAGGTCATGCAAAATCCTATACATGTTCAATAACTGGCTATCTCATAAACAGTCATTTTTCACCTGCTAGACCCTGAAGACTGGAAGCATGGGTGGCCCCATCTGCTGTCTTCTATTGATTGGATCAATATCAATGATTTGTAGGTCTCTATGGTTCGACCATTCGGGTTTCCTCATGTGACCAACTGTCGGTGCATTTCATTTACAGAAGTCTTACATAAGAAAGTGTGGTGAACTGGAATGCTCTAAAATGAACTCATTCATCTTCAGAAGCCACAGTGCAATAGTGGCCATCCATATAGTATGTGTTGAGTTCCATATGCACGCTGAGAGCTTCATATTTTTAGTGCCAAAACAGGAACACATTTTTACATGGAAGTGCAGGAAGAGAGACCATTTTAAGCGTGTTGGCGGTGTGATCATCCTGATTTGGGCACTAAGTACAGTGTATACAACTTGTATACAACTTGCCTACCACTTTGAATGTGGAAAATATATTTTACTGTGCACGAACATTAAGACAAAAAAATTAGAAATTTAATTTGTTTAAAAAGGTTTTCCGATATATTTTTACTGATGACCTATCCTCTGGATAGGTCATCAGTATCTGATTGGTGGGGGTCTGACACCCGAGACCCCTGAGGAACAGCTGATTGAAAAGGCACTGGAGCTCGTAGTAGCACTGTAGCCTTTTCACAGCTTTCCCTAGGCCAGTGATAACATGTTCTTCAGTCACATGGCCTTGCTGCAGCTCAGCCCCAAGTGAAGTGAATGTGGCTGAGCTCTGATGCTAACTACAGCTGCAATCAAATGAGCAGGGAGAAGGCCGCGGAGCTACTGTGGGCGCCGGTGCCTTCTAAATCAGTTGATCATTGAGGGTCCCGGTTGTTGGACCCCCATCGATCAGATACTGATGGCCTATCCAGAGGATAGGTCATCAAACCCTTTTAAGTATTCACCCCCTGAAAGTCAATACTTTGTGTAGCTGTATTTAAAGATGTAAGTCTCTTGTAGTATGTCTGTATTATCTTAGCACATTTAGACAATTCGATTTTTGCGCATTTTTACAGTAAAATTGGTCCATCTCAAATTAGATGGGTTGGTGCAGATTGTCATTTGGATTTAAATATGGGCTTTGACTAGGCCATTCCAAGACATTTAAATATTCCACTTAAAGGGATTTTCTTGGATTCATGTATTGATGAATTATTCTTAGGATAGGTCATCAATATCTGATTGGTGGGGGTCCAACTCATGGCATCCTCTTCCTAGGCCAGAGACATCATGTTCATCAGTCACATGGCCTAGTTGCAGCACAGTCCCATTCAAGGGAATGGGTCTGAGCTGCAATACCAAGCACAGCCACTATACAATGTACAGTGTTGTTCTTGGTATGCTGTGAAGAGGCCACACTGGGACTGGGGGATAGTGGCCTTGTCAAACCACTGGTCGGTGCGGTGCCAGCGGTTGGACCCCCGCTGATCAGATATTGATGACACAGCCGGTTCTAGGTTCATGTGGGCCCTTTGGCGATAACGTCTCAGTGGGCCCCCTTGTGGCATTTTGCATGAGGCAATGAAACTACATGTATTTTAGATTTTGCCAAATACAATAGACAGAGCATGCTACAGAGTGGATATATGTGAATCAGTCCTTATGCGCCTGCTTTTTTTTTTTTTACCTATCCAGTGTTTCAGACCCTCAGGTCTACTCATAGATTTTCGTTTTTAACTATTCACCTTCTAAAACTACAGACATTGAATGTGAAAATATTTTATTTGGACAAACTGTGAAGACATAAAACATTTGAAAAACAGTGCAGAACAACATTTGAAAAAGTGCAAAAAGAAGTTAATGCAGGACACTTTGAAAGGTCATGTGGAGTCCATTCATTGATGGTCCAGAGCTTTTTTGGCAGAACACAAAAGTGGCATCTTGTGTGAATAAGGTACACTTTTCTATGTGTTTTTCAGCAGCAAAAAAATGTATTACCTGATTAAAATCTACACATTCTCCTTTTTGTGAATTAATTGAAAGAACCACCAGAGCATTTAATCTGTCTTGAGACATTTGGGACCTTAGGTAGTTGGTAATTAGCTTCAATTTACTGAAGCTCCTTTCAACAGATTCAACTGAAACAAGCACAGTTAACAAGAACTGCAATGCCAAAGCAAGGTTTGGGAATGCCAGATTAAGTGAGTGGGAGAATATATACTTTAAAGTCTCCTGTGGACACAGATGGTCAGGTAACATCCTAGCCACTGTCTTGATCTCCTCTAGAATAACTTCTCCATCAACTGCTGTGTCATAGAATTTTAAACACTGTAGCTCTAAATTAGACAAGTCAGTGACTTCTTATTTAATGTCATATAGAAATCCAAACTTGTCTGTAAATGTTTGCGAAAAATTGAACCAAGGACAGTTTCAAGCAGAGGCTTGAAAAATATTTCTTCAAACTCTTCCATTGCATCTAAAAATTATGTTCCACTTGCTTGTTGGCATGCTGGCTCTTGACAGTTTCAGTCACTGCATTGCAGAGTCTTCTTTCTGCATTGAAACACCGGATCCGTCTCTTCAGTATCATCCTGAAAAACGGATCCGGTATTTTATTATTTTTTTTGCATTTTTAAAGGTCTGCGCATGCACAGACTGGAAGACCGGTTCTGTTTTTCCAGAACCGGCATTAATGCATTTCAATGGAAAATAATGCCGGATCCGGCATTCTGGCAAGTGTTGCATGCTGCGGTACTTTCTCTGGCCAAATACCGTAAGAGTGACTGAACTGAAGACATCCTGATGCATACTGAACGGATTGCTCTCCATTCAGAATGCATTAGGATAAAACTGATCAGTTTTTTTCCGGTATTCAGCCCCTAGGACGGAACTCGATAGCGGAAAACTTTAACGGAAGTGTGAAAGTACCCTGTGTGTTGGGTATTCAGAAGGTATATCGAGCTTTTTGCAATTACCTGCTGCCTTACATTCAGCTTCTTTGAAACCTGACACCCTGTATTCTTTAAAAGCTGTGGTAATAGATTTTACAAGTGGAATAACGCTTTAAACATTAATAATTTTTGTTTGGACAGCCAGGCTAATTTGGTTGACCTGCAGCAGAATGTTATATCATGCACATAAAGAGGCAACAAAAGGGTATGTGCATATGGAATCCAATAAAATCTTTGCCTCACTGTATGTGTCACTGGAATGTTGGGTATGTTTGCAGCAGTGCGCTTGCGCACAAAGCCGATGTCCTAAATGATGCCCAGGCCCGCTGGAGAGGATAACGTGAGATGATTATAGGGTTGGCCAGACAAGGCTTGGGAGGAGTTAGAAGCACAAAACGCCGAGAAGCTTGGGCACTTACAGCTAGAACGCCGCTCCTGAGCACTTGTGAGCCCTCATTTGCATACCATTAAAACCTTGTTTTTGCAACTTTAGAAAATAAGACTAAAACCACAAAGGTACCGTTATGATCATTTGTGTGTGCGAGAAGGCAATATAAGCAGTGTAGAATGTGAAAGGTTGGTGACAGACTCACTTTAAGTGTCAGATGTGACAAATGCTCTGAAGCCAGTTTCCACCTCTTAGTTGCTCTGAAGAAGCACACATAAATACAATTCAACAGATCATAAAAATGTTTTGCTCAGCTTAAGCTCTCTGCAGCGTGCACTACTACCAGATTCCAGTTATGGAGAGAACATGGTACAAAGAAGGCATTAGGAATAGGATTCTTTTCTAAAACAATTGCCTGAATTTCTTTGTATTGTCCCCTTATATTAACACCATTGTCATAGCACTGACCTTAAATATGTGATACACACAGTCCATGTTATTCTGTCAGTCTTTCCAAAACAACACTTGCAAGACCTTTTCCCATTGTATCTGTGACATGCAGATTCCAGAAAGCTTTCCTTGACTTCAACTGTTTTGCTAACATCAGCAATGTCCACATATCGCAGCACAAGTGATAACTGCTCTTTTTTGGAGATGTCTGGTGTACAGTCTGCAATGATGCTACAATATTTAGCTTGTTTCACCTTTTTTAGGATTATTTCAATCACTGCTTCTGCAATTAAACACAGACATTTGTTTTGCATATCCTTGCTCAGATAATGGGACGGTAACAGGAGAAAAATAATATTATGTTCTGTGAACACAGCATCTGATGATCCTCTGAATGGCAGATTGTTTTATGCCGTCCATCGAATCACTTTCAGTAACCACAACAATACTTCACGCCATCTTTGTTCTTCCAAATGGAGTTGTCAACACAAATCTTTGTCAGTGGTTGTTTCTTTCTTTATGCTTGATTCCAGCTCTTTCCATTTTGCATAATTAGACAAGTGGCTGCTGGATATTTCGTGGGAATGCAAGGATCCCTTACCACTGACATGCTTCCAGTCCCTAAATCCACTTGGGCTTAAGAAATTTTATTTAGCTTCATTGTCAAATAGCCTACAACAAAAGCAATATATGGAATCTCCAAGCACTGAGTAAATGAGCCAATCTCATGGAACATTTTTCCAGTACCCACTGACCTATAGTATATGAGTGGAAAATCTTCCAGTTTCACTTGCTTAGGGCCCCTTTTGATAGTTTGGCATCTCAGTAGATCAATGATTAGATCAGGCTATTCTGCTGGATCATTACTGAGCTCTGGCAGAGGTCCATAATGACAAGGCAGGACTTGCTCGTCTTGAGGGTCTATAACCAGTTCACTGCCTTCCTCAATGCTCAAACATGCTTCTTGAGGGGTACTATCACTTGGTTGAATATCTGATGTAGTGCAAATTAAGTACCTTTCCTAAAGAAACAGTCAATGGAAGCTAACTTCTTGATTTTGTTTTCCAGCATCTGCTTCTCTTTTCTTTTTTGGCTTCCAGACTTGTACTTGGTAGGAGGTGCTTGTTGACCTCCCAGTTCTTGGTCTTGATCCCTATTCGTTTTGGCCTTAAAAAAAGCAATAAAATGAAGGCCATTCTCTTCTGTAACTGTGTCAATACAATATTTGTTGCAGCAGTCATTCTGTTTCTCCCAAACGGTGTGTCTTCTGCTTGGTTCTTCAAGCTTCTTAATGACGTGTTCATGATTTTGCTAATTTGTTTTGGTAGCTGATATAACTTCCAGTAAAGTTTCTGCTTCATGTATGAGACAATTTTTATGCCAGTTGGCAACACATAGCTTGAGTAACCCTTTATTGTAATTTTTTAAGCCAATATATGTTCTTTTTAATGTGGAAGTACTATACAATTAAAAATCGTGTACTTTTCTGCAGTCAGAACAAATGGATTAAAGGTGCCCAAATGACATCAGTCGTTAACCAAACACTTGTTCAGCCAAAAATGATACATCCTGACTCCAGCATGCTCATGCATGCTCTGCTGACCATGCAGGTGTTTTTACTGTGGAGAGGAGAGTAAGACAATGTCAAAGGGAAAGATAGTATCAAGCATGATCAAATTCAGAATACTTGATCTTACTTCTCCATTACATCATCTGTCAGAGGAGGGTTGGGGGCCCTACATATACATAAGATAGTATTACATATAAGATTGGAATGACAGAATGACAACTCTGTTGTTCACTTAGTAATGGCTCATGCAGACAAACGTGAAATACAGCCGTTTTTCAGGCCATATTATGCGGACGTCATACGGCCCCATTGGATGAAAGTCCATTAAAAAAAACTCGCTGCCTGTCCTATTGTGACCTACATTTTAAGCATCAGAATAGGTGTTTCAATGTGCAGTCCAAGGAAACCTGCTTCTAACTCAGATTTTTATTTTATTTTGCCTTCCTCAGGATCAATGTGCAGGATAAGAGGCTGAACTGGATGGACAGATATCTTTTTTCAGCCTTACAAACTATGTTACTATGGTACACAGTCTCACCATGGAAGAGTATGTTAAAGATTAAGAAATGTGCAAAACAGATGAACAGCAACGATGTCATAATTTAGCAAATAATGCCATATGTAACTATAGGTCACTCACCAATCCAGGTATAGATCATAGGTCCCAGATAACAAATAAAGGTTTGTGTGACTGTAGAAACACGTTGCTATCACGCAAAAGTTGTGATCTCCAGATGGTGAGTTCAGATGACTTGGTATCTGTAGGCTTGAGTGCATCAGTACCTGGAGGTATTATATGTAAACAGAATGTAGATAAACTGCTCCTACCAATATCACCTATCCTGTCCCTTTCAGGGTAACCACCTCAAAAGATCAACCCTGGAAAGCTATTCCCTATTGAACCCTATGTGTGTGCATACATGTGGCGAGTCCACTGCTAGTTTGTCACTGCGAGAACCCGCAGTGTTGACAGTGCCAGCATAGTGGATGAGATTTGAACACACGTCATCCACACACTGCAAAAAAGACCTGCAGCAGAGTTGGCAAGCCACCACAGGTTTGATATCGACAGCTGCAAGCACCATAATCAGCTGCCGCCCGCTGGCATTTCAGTGGTGGTGCAAACCGCTATTCCTGCACCATATGGTGTGGGCTTTGAATTCAGCTGGCAGTGCTGCATGTTTGCAACGGGTTTCCACAACGGGTTTCCTAGATTCATCCTAAACACTTTTCAGCTGGCAGATCTGACAACTTCAGCAGCGGCAGAGTAACCATGATTTTTTTTTTCACACTCGCTTTCAAAAGCCATAACATTTTTTTCAATATTTTATAGACTGTATTGGAAAGCTAAAAAAATATTTTTGGGTGCAATAGCAATTGCGCAGAAATCTTTTGCAAATCTTTAGCAAATGACATAATAACTTTATTCTGTGGATCGGTATGATGACTGTGATACCAAATGAAATTATTTTTTGTTTTAATACTTACAAAAATAAATAAAACCACTTAAAAAATGGGACAAGCTGTAGTTTTTTTATTCCTTTTTATTCGGTTTGTTTTGTGGGGTATGTGGCCAAAAAAAAACAACAAATTTGGCATTACGAACTTTTCAGCCCATATGGCTTTCACTTGTGATGCCATATGTTATGGTGATACCAAAATGACAGCAAATGGGGCCCATTTGAGTTAATGAACGCTGATGTGAACTCAGCATAAGTGGAGTAGGAGAACAGAATGTGGCAGCTGGCCACTACAAAGGGGCGGTTTTTGGGGAAGTATTTTGTGCTGCTGGGGCAGTATTTTGTGATGTACTGTGGTATTTGGCTGTGCTGGGGTAGTATAATGTGCCGTAATATGATATTGGGCCTGACTACACAATAGAGCCACTTTTTCAGTCCCCCGCCAATTGTTGGGCTTTCCTTTTTTTTAGGCATATGCACTATATACAGTATATTCATTGAGAAATCACTTTTTGTTCAAAGTGAAGTCGCGAGGTGTCATTTATAAATGCCTAGCAGATTCTGCCTGTGGTTTAATGATTTTTTACATCACAACATTATCTTTTCTTTTCTTTTTTTTTACAATTCTTCAACTGTCAATATAACTCATCGTCTCAGCATTCCCAATGCACATCATTCCTGTCCTGCAACACTTCTGGTACACAGACCAACAAGACTCTCTGGAGATGCTTTACATTGGAACATTTAAGAAGTTGATAAATTGCCTTTCTTTTATTCCCTGTGGATTTGTATAAAGTTGTGATGCCAAAGCCCCCTCCTAAGCGTGTAGTATTAATGGTTTATCGATTAAGTAGAAGTAAAAGAACAACGAGGAACCCTTTGACCTCTAGCTGTGCTTGGACTAAGAGCCTCACATTGCATCCCATGAAGAGTGATGTGAACATGGTGTCTGACAGACTGTTACCCACAGAGCAGAATGTCCCTTGTCAAAACACGTAGTGCCTGGCATGTCTCCCTGAGGGAGCATGGGGATGAGGGAGGGTGACTACCTGGGCTGTCAGTAGAAAGGAAATGGCACAAATATAATGCAATTGGAAAAGTGGTAGAGTTTGTATGGATAGAGTATGTAGTGGGGTGATGCAAGGCAATATTAGAGCAAGGACACAGCTGGCCTCATCTAACACCTTAACTTCTACCTGACATATTTTACATTTTAATAAAGTACAGTTTTGTTCCTATGAAGAAATATATAGTACTGTGGAAAACTTTTAGGCACATGTGGGAAAAAAATGCTGCAAAGTTAGAATGCTTTCAAAAAATAGAAGTGTCTTAGGTTGAGTAGTGGCTTTCCAGCCCTGTATGGAGACTTACTGGAAGGGCACCATGGTATGGTTACTTATTGGTAATGCTCCATGGAAAAACAATATCCAAAGATGGTATCTACCAAGGAAAGAGAACCATCTCGCTAGCGCCACCTTGTGGAAGTGGCTCCCTATGAGTAAAAATCTGACTTTTAAACAAGCCTCGGGACATAATAAGGGAAAATAGCCAAACCAGAATGGATATTCTGACTCATAGAGAGCCATTTCCATAAGGTGGCGCTAGCGAGATGGTTCTCCTTCTTTGGGAGATACCTCTTTGCATGAAAATAGAAGTCTTAATAGTTTAAATTCATACAGCACCCCAAACATACAGCCAATGTCACTAAAAACTATCTTCAGCGGAAAGAAGAACAAGGAGTCTTGGAAGTTATGATATTGCCCCCTTGATCTCAAAATCATTTCAGTCTGTTTGGGATTACATGAAGCATTTGAGCAAGTCTACATACACAGAATATCTATGGCTAGTTCTCCAAGATGTTTGGAACAACCTCCTTCCTGAGTTCAAAAATTGTGTGCAAGTGTATCTAGAAGAATTGATGCTGTTTGGGAGGCAATGGGTGGTCACACCAAATATAGATTTGATTTAGATCGGGGGTGCACAACCTTTTCTTGTTGGGGGCCACATTGTCAGCATGAACCAATTCCAAGGGCCGAAAATAAAACTTAAAGGGGTATTACCAACTGAAATACTGTATTTTTGGCATATTGAACATACAGTATACACTATAAATGTCTAGTTATACAGTTCTAGGACTCCCATCTAATAGGAGAATACATGAAAGATACATGTAAGAAGCCATAAGACATAGACCTACATGTCTTTTACCAGATGTTTGGGGGCCGCACAGAATGGTATCGAGGGCCGCATGTGGCCCCCGGGCCGCAGGTTGTGCACCCCTGATTTAGATAGTAAAGAAAGGTGTACCCTAATTGGAAATAAATCCAGAGAGTCAGGATTTGTAGTAAACCAGTGTGCTTTATTACTGGATTAACTCAAGTAAAAGACAATACAGGCAAAACACTAAGCTTGCTTCTCCAGTCTCTTCTCTGGCAGAAGAAGGTTCCTTGCTGAGGAAAGGCTTGAACTAGTTGCCTCTCTCTCAGTAGGCTGAAACCCTGGCCAAAGGGCTGGTGGCTCGAAGGCTGTGGCTCACTTGTTGGGCAGAGTCGTCTAGTATGGCTGCTAAATCAATGGTGTGGCCATTATTTGGTAGTCTGATGTGGTCGCCAGAGGTGGCTCTTCCATTAGGCCACTTAGGCCGCCGCCTAAGGCCTCGCGCTGGTGGGGGCCTCGCTCTGGATCCCACCTGACCCCCCTAGAACCATCCTTTTTTTTAAATCCCTCAGGGCCGCAACGCCGATCGCCACAGGCGGCGCGGCCCTGGTTCTAATTGCGGGCGGCAGTAGGAGATGAGCTCTTCCATTGTGAAGCATTCGTCTCCATATTCATCTGTATCGCCGTCCTCAAGACAGCGATGCAGATTGCTGTGCTGCTGCAGGGCAGGGGAGGGAGAGGCGTCTCTCTTCTCTGTTCTTCTGATAGGCTGCAGGCACAAGTGCCGGCAACCTATCAGAGGCTGTCTCAAGCGGCGCAATGACGTCATTATCATCACGCCGCCTGAGCTGGGCAGCACAGAGTGAGGGACACAGGCCGGAAGAGGCCTACATCACATCTCTGCCAGACTCAGGTAATTATAAGTGTTTGTTTTTTTAGATGGCACAGCACCTGGGGCATTTCCTACTAGCCCATTATTTGGGAGCATATTTCACTGGCCCATTTTAAAGGGGCCTTTTTTATTGGCACAATATAGGGGGCACTATAGGGAAGAGCGGCACTATGGGGCATCTGGTGGCACAATAGGGGCATTATTTGGGGGCAGTATGGGGGCATTTGGGGGCTCTAAAAGGGACCTTTTTTTACTGGAACAATATGGGGGCACTATAGGGCATCTGGTGGCACAATATGGGCCTTATTTGGGGGCACTATGGGGGGAGTGGAGCACTATAGGGGCATCTGTGGGCTCTAAAGGGGCATTTTTTTTCTGGCACATTATAGGGGGCACTATGGCATCTGGCACTAAGGGGGCATTTTTACTGGCACATAGGAGGCAATGTAGGGGAGAGCAGCACTATGGGGTATCTGTTGGAGCTATATGGGCATTATTTGGGTGCACTATGGGGGAGTGGAGCACTATGGGGGCATCTGTGGGCTCTAAAGGGGCATTTTTTACTGGCACATTATAGGGGGCACAATGGCATCTGGCACTAAGGGAGCATTTTTTACTGGCACATTTTGGGAGGCATCATATGGGAGAGAAGCACTATGGGGCATCTGGTGGCACTAGAGGAGGATTTTTAATGGCACGTTATGGGGAACGGAGCACTATGGGGGCATCTGGTGGCTTTAAAGGGATGTTTTTTTACTGACACATTATAGGGGGCACTATGGGGGAGAGAGAACTATGGGGGAATCTGGTGGCACTAAGAAATTGCATTTTTTACTGGCATATTATGGGGGGCACTATGGGGAAGGGGGAGAGGAGCACAATGGAGGCATGTGCTTGAGGCACTAAGATGGGGTATTTTATACTGGCATATATTATGGGGACATTAGCTCAACGGTAGTATTGGAGAGCACAGTGGGCACAGTATTGGGGATGGCAGGATGGGGTGTTCAGAAGATGTGAAGACGATGTAAAATTGGAAAACTAATGTCAATCTCTGCAGAGACGGGAGATGGGTGATAAATCATCATGGTGGTCTGGTCTGAATGGAGAAGAGAACATCTACATTAATGCTGGTTGAGGACAGCCAAAGGGGGCAGCAGGCCATGGGCGGATGGTGGGGGGAACCCTGACTGTGACATCAGTGTGTATACCCTGTACTTTGATGTCACTCACTGTGCATGTTAACTCTGTACTGTTAGTCACAGTACAGGGTTAATATGCACAGTGATGTCACATACAGTACAGCCAGGGTTAATGCAATGCCAATGTCAATGTGACATCACAGTACAGGGTTAAGATGCACTGTGACATCTCAGTATAGCCAGGGCTAATGCAAAGTGTTAATACGCACTGTGAATATAAGCCCTGCACTGTGATGTCACTTTGCATATAAACCCTTTACTGTGATGTCATTGCATATTAAAGGGGTACTCCGGGGTAGGAAAATAAATAGGAGATAAGTGTATTGATCGGGGGAGGGGAGTCTGGCCAATAGGGGCCTCACGTTCAAGTTTCGCCTAAGGCCTCACAAAGTCTAGAGCCGCCCCTGGTGGTGGCCATGCCAGACTTTATCCGATACATTAATAATAATTAATTTAAAGGCTATGTTCATGATTGCATTTTACTCATTTTTGGCTAAAAATAATTTTTTCAGTTGTTCTTTATTAAACATATTGAGCCATTCACGGTCACCTATTAACTAACCCTTATCTTTAACCACTTCAGCCCCCCTAGCTTAAACACCCTTAATGACCAGGCCACTTTTTACAATTCTGCACTACACTACTTTCACCGTTTATTGCTCCGTCATGCAACTTACCACCCAAATGAATTTTACCTCCTTTTCTTCTCACTAATAGAGCTTTCATTTGGTGGTATTTCATTGTTGCTGACATTTTTACTTTTTTTGCTATTAATAAAAATTTTACGACATTTTTGCAAAAAAATGACATTTTTCACTTTCTGTTGTAAAATTTTTTTAAAAAAAACTACATTTGTATATAAATTTATCTCTAAATTTATTGTTCTACATGTCTTTGATAAAAAAATCCAATAAGTGTATATTTATTGGTTTGGGTAAAAGTTATAGCGTTTACAAACTATGGTGCAAAAAAGTGAATTTCGGCATTTTGAAGCAGCTCTGACTTTCTGAGCGCCTGTCATGTTTCTTCAGGTGCTAGAATGCCAGGATAGTATAAATACCCCCAAATGACACCATTTTAGATAAAAGACACCCCAAAGTATTCACGGAGGGGCATGGTGAGTTCATGTATCATTTCATTTTTTTCACAAGTTAGCGGAAAATGACACTTTCTGAGGAAAAAAATATATAATAAAGTTTCCATTTCTGCTAACTTCTGGCAAAAAAAAAATCTCAGACGGGCTCACTATGCCCCTCTGTGAATACCTTGGGGTGTCTACTTTCCGAAATGGGGTCATTTGTGGGGTGTGTTTACTGTTCTGGCATTTTGGGCGGGGCTAAATTGTGAGCAGCCATGTAAAGCTAAAGGTACTCGTTGGAATTTGGGCCCTTTGTGCACCCAGGCTGCAAGTGTCACTCATGTGGTATCGCCGTACTCAGGAGAAGTAGGGCAATGTGTTTTAGGGTGTATTTTACATATACCCATGTTGGGTAGAGAAATATCTCTGTAAACTGACAACTTTGTATAAAAAAATTAAAAAGTTGTCATTTACAGAGATATTTCTCACACAAAGTATGGGTATATATAAAAATACCCCCAAAACACATTGCGCTACTTCTCCTGAGTACGGCGATACCACATGAGTGACACTTTTTGCAGCCTGGGTGCAAAGGGCCCTAATTCCAATGAGTACCTTTAGGATTTCACAGGGCATTTTTACGCATTTGGATTCCAGACTTCTTCTCACGCTTTAGGGCCCTGAAATGCCAGGGCAGTATAAATACCCACATATGACCCCATTTTAGAAGAAGACACCCCAAGGTATTCCGTGAGGGGTATGGTGAGTTCATGTAAAATTTTATTTTTGTCACAAGTTAGTGGAATATGAGACTTTGTAAAAACAAAATAAAAATATATATATATCAATTTCCGCTAACTTGTGCCAAAAAAAAATTTCTGTGAACTCGCCATGCCCCTCACAGAATACCTTGGGGTGTCTTCTTTCCACAATGGGGTCACTTGTGGGGTATTTATACTGCCCTGGCATTTTAGGGAACCTAAAGCGTGAGAATCCAAATGCGTAAAAATGTCCTGTGAAATCCTAAAGGTACTCATTGGTTTTAGGGCCCTTTGCGCATCTTGGCTGCAAAAAGTGTCACACATGTGGTATCGCCGTACTCAGGAGAAGTAGGGCAATGTGTTTTGGGGTGTATTTTATATATTCCCATGCTGGGTGAGAGAAATATCTCTGTAAATGACAACTTTTTAAATTTTTTTATTCAAAGTTGTCAATTTACAGAGATATTTCTCTCACCCAGCATGGGTATATGTAAAAATACACCCCAAAACACATTGCCCTACTTCTTCTGAGTACGGCGATACCACATAAGTGACACTTTTTTGCAGCCAAGATGCCAAAGGGCCCAAATTCCAATGAGTACCTTTTAGGAGGGCATTTTTACGCATTTTTCTTCTCGTGCTTTAGGGCCCCTAAAATGCCAGGGCAGTATAAATACCCCACATGTGACCCCATTTTGGAAAGAAGACAGCCCAAGGTATTCCATGAGGGGCATGGCGAGTTGATAGAAAAAAAAATTTTTGCCACAAGTTAGTGGAAATTGATTTTTTTATAGTTTTTTCTCACAAAGTCTCCCTTTCCGCTAACTTTTGACAAAAAGTTTAATTTTTCATGGACTCACTATGCCCCTCAGCGAATACCTTGGGGTGTCTTCTTTCCAAAATGGGGTCACATTTGGGGTATTTATACTGCCCTGGCATTTTAGGGCCCTAAAGCGTGAGAAGAAAATGCGTAAAATGCCCTCCTAAAGTTACTCATTGGATTTGGGCCTTGCGCATCTTGGCTGCAAAAAGTGTCACTTATGAGGTATCGCCGTACTCAGAAGAAGTAGGGCAATGTGTTTTGGGTGTATTTTTACATATACCCATGCTGGGTGAGAGAAATATCTCTGTAAATTGACAACTTTGAATAAAAAATTTAAAAAGTTGTCATTTACAGAGATATTTCTCTCACCCAGCATGGGAATATGTAAAAATACACCCTAAAACACATTGCCCTACTTCTCCTGAGTACGGCGATACCACATGTGTGCCACTTTTTGCAGCCAAGATGCGCAAAGGCCCTAATTCCAATGAGTACCTTTAGGATTTCACAGGGCATTTTTACGCATTTGGATTCTCACGCTTTAGGACTCCTAAATGCCAGGGCAGTATAAATACCTCACAAGTGACCCCATTGTGAAAGAAGACACCCAAGGTATTCCGTGAGGGGCATGGCGAGTTCACAGAAAAAAAATTTTGGCACAAGTTAGCGGAAATTGATTTTTATTTTTACAAAGTCTCATATTCCACTAACTTGTGACAAAAATAAAATTTTACATGAACTCGCCATACCCCTCACGGAATACCTTGGGGTGTCTTCTTTCTAAAATGGGGTCACATGTGAGGTGTTTGTACTGCCCTGGCATTTTAGGGGTCTCCGCAATCATTACACATATGGCCAGCATGAGGAGTTTCTGCGATTCTCCTTATATTGAGCATATGGGTAATGAGATTTTTTTTTTTCGTTCAGCCGCTGGGCTGAAAAAAAAAAAAAAATGAACGGCACAGATTTATTCATTTGCATCAATCAATGTGGATGAAAAAATCTCTGCCAAAATCAGTGACTGCGGTGCGGTGGGCTGGGCGCTAGCTACCTAACAAGTAGCTAGCTAACTGGCGGTGATAGGGGACCCTTATGCCCCATTCACACGTCCGCAATTCTGTTTGCGGAACGGAATTGCGGACCCATTCATTTCTATGGGGACAGACTTTGTCCCGCTCGGATCTGGAATTACGGATCCGCGCTTCCGGGTCTGCACTTCCGTTCCGCAAAAATATAGAACATGTCCTATTCTTGTCCGCAATTGCGGACAAGAAAAAGCATTTTCTATATAGTTCTGGCAATGTGCGGATCTGCAAAATGCGGAAAGCACATTGCCGGTGTCCGTGTTTTGAGGATCTGGGGATCCGCAGATCCGTGAATCCACGGATCCGCAAAACACATATGGACGTCTGAATGGAGCCTTACAAGGGGTGTGATCAATGACAGGGGGGTGATCAGGGGGTCTAGATGGGGTGATCAAGGGGTTAAAAAGGGGTTAATAGGTGAGGGGGGGGGGGGTTAGTGTAGTGTTTGGTGCAACTTTACATAGTTACCTGGTCCTCTGGTGGTCGATCCCAGCAAATGGGACCACCAGAGGACCAGGTAGCAGGTATATGAGACGCTGTTCACAAAACAGCGTCTGATATACTTGTTTGATGCGATTTATATCGCATCTACAGCCTGCCAGCGATGGATCATCGCTGGCAGGCTGTAGTTAAACTCCTGAGACGCGCGCTATTGTGAATGCGCGCGTTCACAGGAAATCTCGCGTCTCGCGAGATGACGCACTTCTGCGGCGCCCCAGAACAGCCCGACCGCCGCGAGAACGCAGTTGTGCGTTAGGCGGTCGGGTAGTGGTTAAATTACTAAGAAGTCACAAACACTTATTTAAGCCACATTCTTATCAGTAAGATAAGGATTGAGCTTTAATGAGTGTTTATAAGGTTAGAGATCAGAGATAAGGAGCCTGCCAGCTCCCTGCCTGACAGAAGAGAGAAAATTCACATCCTGCTAATAGAGCGTCTCAGCTCTGTACAGAGAAAAGGACTCCTTATTTTTAAGAAAAAGACCAATTGAAAAAAAATATTTTTACCTCATGATGGGTACGATGCAATAATTAAAAAAAAAAGTTGCCCTCAAAGGTGTACATAGCCTTTAATCTCAAATTTACTTATCATTGGAATTCTCATTACCATTCTTAGATTTGATTTTGACTGGGGATCAGCACAGAAAACCTCTGGTAACACCATTTTAAATGCATATTCATGCCATCCCAAGAATAATATCAAAGACATTCCTGCTGGCGAATTCACTCGCTTGAAATGAAAATTTTCCTTGGAACCAACATGTTCTACAGGAGCAGGAGATAAATGACCATTTATTACAACATAGTTATACACACATCTGCATTAAAGCGTGAGAAACGCAGTCAAAAATACAAGCAGATCACAACTTATTATGCAATACAATAATTGCAAATATAATACTTTAGATACACTGACTTTTGTTACCACGTATAATCAAACACATCATTAAAAAAAATTCCTACCCATGCTTTTCCAAGATGAGTTTTTAGGTCATATTTTACAACTTCCACAAGGAAGCCACCTACTTTAATTAATATCTTATCTCCAAATATGGTTAATCAAAAGAAATTGAATCTAGGACATGGCTCACACCATGCCTTTTTATTAAGTGCAATGCTAGAAAATGTATGTATTGCAAATTTGAACATAAAACCAAACAATTTATGGGACATACAATAAGTCAGTTTATGAGCTACAATACTACATGTCTATATAATCAAATACACCATTCGTAATTTAATCTATGTAAGTTGTACAATATGTAAATTATAGGATAGGATTTGTAAGCACATTCGAGATTCCAATAATTTCAAGGCCCAAAATATATTTAATATTTCCAGATTTTTTTTTTTAAATCATGCCGGTTTCGGTTTATGGGGCACTGAAAGAGTTTACTGTTCCACATGTGGTGGTGATTGTGTAGTGCTGCTAGATAATTTTGATGATCATCTTGTGTACCTTTAATCGATACCCGTTATTGTTTATTGTGTAGTGCCCCTGGGCAAGAGTATTCTTTGGAGTATGGATGTTTGTAGACATTTGCCCCTATTGCTGATATTCAAAGCCATCAGCTCCCTTCTGTATTGCACTTTAAAGGGTTAACTTTCACTATGAGTTTTGATGTTGTTTACACTTATAGTGTTTTATATTGTTGAACTACATTTTATGTTTATTGTAATATATTCTGTTCATTTGCACTGTTATTCTACTGTATTTTCACTACACTGTGGAAAGGGTTGATGCATAGCCAGCTAATATTGAGAGACTTTGGGACTTTTAAGCCTGTGAATTGAGAACCTAATAATTTTCCACAGTTTATGTCTGGAACCGGTTAGTCATTCCTATTGACTTGTATACAGGCACAATTTACGTTTATGACAGCTTCACCCCTCACACAACATAGTTCTGGATCAGTTGGAAACTGTATAAAAGTAGAGCAGTCAAAGCCCCTATAGGTCCGCAGATGGGGACCAGTCTTTAGTAGGAGAGACTCTTTTAGACTCTACGAGTGACCAGAATAAAACACTGCAATGGTGATACTCTGCCCGGCGACTGAGCCACAGACCCCAGTCCTTTGGCCAGGGTATCAGCCCACTGAGAGAGAGAAAGAAAGAGAGGGAAAGCTAGCTGAGGCCTTTCCTCAGCACAGAACCTTCTGTAACCAGAGGGGAAACTGGAGAAGCCAGGTCAGTGCATTGTCTGTATTGTTTTGCACTTAATTTCTTCCAGTAAAGAAGCACATTGGTTTACTGCACTCTCTGGATTTATTTTCCATTGGGGAGCACCACGCCTTACCATCCCCTCCATAAATGGTGTGTGGGGATCCAGCATAGTGTCAACTCCTCAAACCCAGTTATTGCAATTAGAGAAGAGCATTAGTAATTCACGAGTTATTGGATATTTATTTTAAATAGTGCATATCTTAATGGCTTGAATCTCAGAACCGATTCATTGCTATATTATAGATGTTTCCCTGTTTTAAAATGATGGGTCCTATACGGCTGCACAACTTGGTAAAACTGGTAGTGAACTGGGAGGAGGAGATTTTCCACTACATGTATATTCATTCCTCCATCCATGTTTTCTAGCGAAACACATCACCCTGCTTGCGGTTTCTCCACTGTTACTGCAGGACTGCTATAACCATCTTTCACTTGTTATGGACTATTTATTTAATACTGGATTAATAAAGCAAGATTTTATGAATATGGCAAATTGTCTCCAATTGAAGATTGCTGCTTATCTCGTGCACAAAATGAGGTGAGCAATACATTCTTATGGGAACGTATTGAATCCCCTGTAGACTGCAATGGTAGTTTATTGCAATCTATGGGAGAAGAAATTAGACAATAGAATTGTTCAAGTCAAAAAAAGTGTAAAAAAAAATAATTTAAAAATTGTTTTTTAAAATATATAAAAATTTAAGTACCCCCTCCCCCCCTTTTCAATATTAAAAGTAAAAATAAACTAGTGATGAGTGGCCCAGTTCATCCTGCTATGGATGAACCTGGTTTGTTCTTCTACATAACTTATATTCTTTCCTGATCCCTAGCTCTGTACATGCCTAAAATGTATCTCTTCCAAGATGGTGGTGGTTATTGCAAGACTTCAGTAGTCTGGTGTATGTGCCGTTACTGTATCAGCACACGAGTTAAGGTATTACATTATGATCCAAGTTCGTTAATGCTTGTGGCGTGCATCCACGAACCTGGTAATACATTTTAAGGCATGTACGAAGCTAGGGATCAGGATGAATTTGAGTTTTATAGATAAACTATTCTGGTTGGTCCAAAGCAGAACTATTTCGCTCATCACTAAAATAAACAATAAAAAATACCATGTCCCAAAATGCCAGTGCTATTGAAATATCAGCCTATTTTTCCTGTATGGTGAACGCCATAATGGAAAAAAATCAAAGTGGCTCTCCAAATTAAGAGCAATCAATGGTATCAATAAAAACTACAGATCACCCCGCAAAACATAAGCCCTTACACATGAGAATATAAAAAAGTTATGGGGGGAATGGTTTGCATTGCATGGTAATGCAAAGAAAAAAATAATTTTATTAAGTTTTTTTCTTTATTAAAATGCAAGAAAAACTATATAAATGTTGGATCACTGTAATCATACTGACACACAGAATCAAGATGATGTCATTTTTACCATGTAGAAAACACTGTAAAAACGAAACCTGGAATTACGTTTTTTTCCCCTGTTCCACCCTGTGACTGGAAAAATAAAAAAGCTATGGCTCCAGGAAGGCAGGTAGTAAAAAATGAAAACTAAAAAATGGAAAATCCCTGTGGCATAAAATTAAAGGACTTTACTGAGATTTTATTCTGATGGATGGCCTCTCCTTAGCAGAATGGACTGAGCTGCAGTACCAAATACTGCCACATGCCTTTGAATGTTGTTGTGTTTGCTTTTAAGACAGATAGTGATACCTCATAAAATAGTTATTACTTTGCATTTCCCATATGTCTACTTTATGTTGGCATCATTTTGTAAATGTCATATTATTTTTTGGGATGTTAGTTGGAGTGCAATTTTAGATGCAATTTTTCAATTTTTAAGAAAATTTCCCAAACCTGTTTTTTAAAGGACCAATTCAGATATGAAGTCACTTTGTGGGGTTTACATAATAAAAAAACATGTATAAATGACCCAATTTTATAAACTGCACCCCTCAAGTTATTCAAATATGGAAAGGAGCAACATATGGATTTTGGAGGGCAGATTTCACTGGGATAATTTTAAGTTGCCATGTCGCAATTGAAGACCCCCTGATGCAGCCCCACAGTAGAAATTCCCAAAAAATGACCCCATTTTGGAAACTACAGGATAAGGTGACAGTTTTATTGGTACTATTTTGGGGTACATATGATTTATGATTGCTTCATATTATGCTTTTTTTGAGGCGAGGTAACAAAAAAATGGCTGTTGTCGCACAGTTTTTATTTTTTGTCTTTTTACGACGTTCACCTGACAGGATAGATCAGGCATCCTCAAACTGCAGCCCTCCAGCTGTTGCAAAACTACAACTCCCAGCATGCCCGAACAGCCTACAGGTATCCGCCTACAGCAGGACATTGTGGGCGTTGTAGTTTTACAACAGCTGGAGGGCCGCAGTTTGAGGATGCCTGGGATAGATCATGAATTATCTTTAAAGAACAGGTTGTTACGAACATGACAATACCAAATATGTCTTTTTTTTTTGTTTCAGGTTTACATAATAAAGCATTTAAAAAAAATAAAAATAAAGATTTTGTGTCTCCATTTTCTGAAAGCCATAATTTTTTTTATTTTTCTGCGGATCGTCTTGTGTAGGGACTCGTTTTTTGCGGTAAAAGTTGATGTTTTTATTGGTACCATTTTTGGGTATTTAAGAATTTTTGATCATTCAGTATTACAGTTATAGCCAGTCCCCTGAATTGATCGGTTGCTCACAGCTCCAGTGCCCACCCGATCATCAATACGTACTAGTATGTCAATTTGCAGGAAGTCACTTCCAGCTGTGATGTACTAGTACAGGGATGGCCAACCTGACGCTCTCCAGCTGTTGCAAAACTAGAACTACAACCCCCAAACTACAGCATGCCTGAACTGCCTACAGATATCAGCCTACAGCAGGGCATGGTGGGAGTTGTAGTTTTACAATAGCTTGAGAGCCTCAGGTTGGCCATGCCTGTGCTAGTATATCATATGTCGCCAAGGGGTTAATCAACCCCAGCAGTAGTCATCATAGACATATCATTTTATTGTCTTGTGCCATCCTTAGATAGGCTAAATGTGGTGCCGTGGGCTCAAAATAATCTGTATGCCTATATATTGCTCTTCACAAAGGATTAATATGTACAATAGTAGTATGACTAATGCAAGAAGTGTTCATTTAAAGAGGTTGCTCAGTACAAACAAATCCATTATCTACAGAATAGGAAATAAGTGTTGGATCGGTGGGGGGCTGACTGCTGGGATCCTCCACTGATCACACTGGAGAGATAGTCATGCATGTGCACTGCTGCCTGTCACGGATAATGGTGAGGGGATAACACCAGATAACACTCAGAAGGAATAGACCGGAGTCTAGGCCTCAAAGCTAAGGGAGAGGGATGGTGACCTCCTAGGAATCCCTAGACCTCTCCCTGGCTCCTGCCAGTATGAGTAGACCCAGAAGGTGGAAATACTCATACATCGGAACCTTATATGGCCCAATAAACCTTGGCCCCAACTTCCAAGAAGGTACCTTCAACTTAATGTTCCTTGTGGACAGCCACACATAATCACCCACTCTCAGGTCCGGACCACTCATACATCTCTTGTCAGCCATACATTTATACTTTTTGCCCATTATTTTAAAATTGTTTTGAATTTTCCACCAAATAGATGACAACCAAGAGGAAAATCTTTCCTCTTCCGGTATACCCGGTTTCAGTAACAGAAAATGTGGCAAACTGCGGATGGAACCCATATGCTCCAAAAAACGGCGGCTTATCAGTGGACTCCTGTCTACGGTTTTTTATGGAAAACTCGGCCAACGACAAAATGAAGACCACTCCTCCTGATTCTCTGAGACAAAACATCTCAAATAAGTCTCCATATTCTGGTTAGTGCGTTCAGTCTGTCCATTCGACTGAGGATGAAAAGCTGAAGAGAAGGACAATTGGACCCCCAGGTGAGTACAGAATGCCTTCCAGAATCTGGAAACAAATGTAGTCCCCCTATCAGACACCACATCAGAGGGAATACTGTCTAGTTTCACAATGTTATCAACAAACACTTGTGCGAGAGTTTTAGCATTAGGTAGACCTGATTATGTTATAAAGTGCGACATCTTGCCAAAGAGATCAACAACCACAGAATCACAGTTTTTCCTCAGGAATTAGGCAAATCTGTGATAAAGTCAATGGACAAATGAGTCCACAGTCAGGATGGGATAGACAAGGGAAGTAGAGATCCTGAAGGCCGAGTATGTGTCACCTTGGCATGTGCACAAGTCTTACAAGCTAACACATAGCCCTCAATACATTTACACAACCCTGTGAATCTCGGGGAAATGAGATCAACAGTGGATCTGCTTCCAGGGTGTCCCATAAGAACAGTACTGTGATGATCTTCAAGCATCTAGTGCCGTAGTGCCGAAGGAACAAACAACTTCCCTGGAGGACAAGAATCAGGTGCATCTCCCTGGGCCTCCAACATCTCTGCCTCAAGTTCAGGATAAAGGACGGATACAACCACCCCATCAGCTAATATCAGGCCAGGATCCTCCGAATCACACCCCCGCCATTTGCTAGGAGAAGGACCCTGCGACAAGACTGCTCCAACTCCTAACTCGGATGCGTCAACTTCCACAATAAATGGCTGTGTCACATCCGTTGCACCAGTATAGGAGCAGAAGTAAAATATCCCTTTACCGCTGAAAAGGCATGTAATGCCTCATCAGACCAGACTGAGAAATCCGCACCTTTCTTAGTCATATCTGTTAATGGTTTAACAACAGTAGAGTAATTCAAGATAAATTTACGGTAGTGGTTGGTGAACCCCAAAAATCACATGAGCGCTTTCAGATTTTCGGGTCGATCCCAGTCCAACACAGTACAAACTTTTTCCTGATCCATACGAAAACACGAATATGAGAGTAGGCAACCCAGGAATTGTACTTCCGGAACCGCAAATACACACTTCTCCATCTTAGCATACAATTTATTCTCCCTTAGAATCTGTAAGAAATGTCTCACATGATCCTGATGCATCTCCATGTTAGGGGAACAAATTAAAATATCATCCAGATACACCACCACAAACCTGCCCACCAGATGATGAAAGATGTCATTGATGAAATGTTGAAAAACAGCAGGAGCATTGATCAACCCAAAAGGCATGACCAAATTCTCAAAATGACCTTCAGGGGTTATAAAGGCCGCCTTTCATTCGCCCCCCTCCTTTAACCTTACCAGATTATATGCCCCCTCAAATACAACTTAGAGAACACCTTGGCACCGACAATCTGATTGAACAAATCTGGGATTAAAGGAAGGGGATAGGGATCACAGACAGTAATGCGATTAAGCTCACAGATGTCTAAACATGGCCTAAGAGTTCCGTCCTTTTTTTTTTAACAAAGAAGAACTTTCAGGCAATGATGATTTGGATGGTCTAATATGACCTTTAGCCAAACTCTCGGTGATATATTGTCGCATGGCTACTCAGAAAGATTACACAACCAAGACTTGGGCAACCTAGCTCTGGGAATAAGGTTGACGGGGCAATCATACTCCCAATGTGGAGGTAACTCCTGGTATCCACTTTCAAAAAATACATCAGAAAAATCCGAAATAAAAGAAGGTACTATTTTAGTGGTTACAACAGAAAGTGACAGTTGTCTATGCAAAAATCACTCCAATCAAGAATCTGTCTCGTTTGCCAATCGATGGTAGGGTTATGTTTGGTTAACCACGGTAAACCTAGCACCAAAGGAGCAGGCAGACCCTCCACCACAAAACATGAAATGGATTCTTGATAAGAATCGCCCACCTTTAGGCGAATGTCCTGCACCATTTGTGACAAACACTTTTGTGAGAGTGGGGCAGAATCAATTTCAAACACCTAAATATTTTTGTCTAATGCGCTTGTTGTCGCACCATGCATACAGACAAACTGGCCATCCACTAGAAGGAATAGACCGGAGTCTAGGCTAAGGGAGAGGGATAGTGACCTCCTAGGGTTAACCCCTGCCCCACTGTCAATAAATACTTCAATTTCCACAGTTTTGGAGTCTAGTGCCACCTTGGCAGGCAGGAGAAATCGGGTATTACCGGTAAATGACAATGACAGATTCCCCACCCACACTATCAAGAGTGAGAAGAGGACTAAACACATTAGTTCTCTTTCTCTCTTTTTCACCTTAACGTTTAACATAAGGACATATGTTAACAAAATGTCCCCCTTTACCACAGAAAAAGCAGTCTTTTTAATCCTAACATTTTTATCACCAGGTCCAGGAGTGACTTAACCCAACTGTATTGGCTCATCAGACATGAGCTCAAGTACCTCCCTACCCAAAGTGTTGGAAGAGGCCGCTTTCCCATATGATGTGTGTCCAGAGCGAGAGGAAGCTTAGATCTCTCCCTCAAGCGTCTATCAATACGTACAGCCAGAGACATGGCTGCCTCCAATGACTCTGGATATTCGTGAAATGCCAAGGCGTCCTTCAGGTTCTCGGATAACCCTTGACAGAATTGACTACGGAGGGCTGGGTCATTCCACTCAGTTGCCCATCTCCTAAATTCACAGCAATCGGACTCCGCAGAACGCTCTCCCTGCCGTAAGCCATGCAACTTAGTCTTGGCCAGGGAGACCCGATCTGGGTCATCGTAGATAAGCCTCAGAGCTCTGAAAAATTAATCTACCGACCGGAGGGATTGTGATCCGGTCAGCAAAGAAAAAGCCAAAGACTGAGCGTCACCATTCAGTAACAAAATAATAATCCCCACTTTTTGACTCTCGTCCCCAGAAGAGTTAGAACGTAGTCTAAAATATAGTTTGCACGACTCCCTGAACTGAATAAAGTTGTCACTTCCCCCGGAAAAGCTATCCGGGAGAGCGACCTTCGGTTCAGGGCAGGCCTTGTTCCGGCTGCTGGAAGCGGCCGCCTGTGGTCTCTGAAACTGCGGGACAGCTGTGCGGAGGTCAGCCACCTCCAAAGACAGTCCCTGCATACGATCGACCAGTGCAGAAACAGTATCCATCGCTGCACTGACACAAACAAAATTACATTTTTTTGGCAGTTGATAATATCACGGGAAATGGGGAAGGGATAACACCAAATAACACACAGAAGGAATAGACCGGAGTCTAGGCTAAGGGAGAGGGATAGTGACCTCCTAGGGATCCCTAGACCTCTCCCTGACTCCTGCCAGTATGAGTCGACCCAGAAGGTAGAAATACTCATACACCGGAACCTTAGCCCTGGAGACCCTGGAACATCCTAGGAGTGGTGGCAGGGAATGAGACTGCTGGTTCTTTACCAGATGAAGGAACCAGTGTCTCCCCGAGGCCTAGACAACAACACACACAAGCGAATAACAAAAATGCACTTAGCTTAAAGAAGAATGGAGGAGCAGGAGATCCAAAGGAACAACAAATTAGCTGTTAAAAAAAACTGCACTCACTTGCACCCTGTCATTCCGTTCCAGCTCCATGGCTCTCTTTAGCAGTACGTGTGAGGTGACCCCAATGGTAAAGTCTGTGATATCAAACCACTACCAATTTTAAAATAGAAGGGATCTACATGGTGGCCCACGAAAAAGTAACCCACCTCCAATATCTCCAAAACAAACTGCCTAATAGTAAATCTATTGTAGGCGTTTGGTGCGCAGTGTCAGGAACACAAATAGTGGGTCGAATTTTCTTCAAATCAACTGTGAATATCACAATTTACCCGGACATCTTTTAACAGTTTTACAACCAACTAAGGCCTCTTTCACACTATCGTTTTTGCTTTCCGTCCTAGAGTTCCGTCCTCGGGGCTCTAGGACGGAAAGATACTGATCAGGATTATCCCAATGCATCCTGAATGGAGAGAAATCCGTTCAGGATGCATCAGGATGTCTTCAGTTCAGTACTGAGACATTTTTTGGCTGTAGCAAAATCCGCAGCATGCTGCGGATTTTCCTCCGGCCAAGAATCCTGAAGGCATGCCGCAAGGACGGATCCGGATTAATGTCTATTGAAAAGCATTAATCCGGATCCGGCTTTAAGCTAAACGTCGTTTCGGTGCATCGGCGGATTCGATGTTTAGTTTTCTGAATGGTAACCATGGCAGCCAGGACGCTACTAAAGTCCCTGTGCCATGGAAAAGTAGTGGGAAGCCAGGGAAGAAGCTACTTACCGTCCATGCGGCTCCTGGGGCGCTCCACAATGACATCACAGCGCCCCTACGTCGCATGGATCATGTGTTCCATGCGACGTAGGGGCACTGTGACGTCATTGTGGAGCGCCCCGGGAGCTGCACAGACGGTAAGTAGCTTCTCCACTGGCTCCCTAATATTTTTACATGGCTGCCGGGACTTTAGTAGAGTCCTGGCTGCCATGGTAACACTGAAAGCATTTTGAAGACTGATCAGTCTTCAAATGCTTTCAGGTGTGTGGCGTTGTGACTGATCCGGCGGGCATTTCCAGCGACGGAAGTGCACGCCGGATACTCACAAGGGTAGTGTGAAAGAGGCCTAACACCTGAAGAAAAAATATCCTGCTTTTTCCAACAAGATGGGGCAACATGCCACACCTAACAGAACTCACTGGCACGCGTTCATAAACTGTTTACGGAGGAGCGAATTGTGAGCAAGTGGTTATGGCCACCATGTTCCCCAGACTTGTCCACATGTGATTTTTATCTGTGGGAAAGCTTAAAACAGGAAGTGTACGCTAACAATCCACATCCCCTAGATAAAGTCAAGGAAAACATCACAAACCCTATCCACAGCATCACAAGCAGTATCAGCCAAAATAACCCGGCCTGCCCAAAGATGCATAGATGTGAACAGGGCCCATTTTTAGCATCTTTTGTGACTTGTGGGTAATAATAAAAAAACAATCCACTTGTTAATCTTTTTCGTGGGCCACGCTGTATAGGAAACCCTGTTGATATTGCAAACACTGCTATTGTATATCTGTCCCAACAAGCCAAGAAGAGATCTATAGAAATCCATCTTTGTGTAGAACTATGGGTCAGATTTTCAGTAACAAACTGTGATCTTCTCACATGTCAGTTATGACAATTCCGAAGAAGAATTTTGTTAGATTTCCCCTTTAAGCTCAAGCTCTGCATCTGCATTAAATTCTAATGACATCTGTATAAATCTGGCAGTTGATGTTTAGAAGGTAAAACCTCCTTCACATAATACTCTTGGCATTTTTGAAGTCCTTCTAGACAGCACTCACAAGTCAGGAAGATGTTCTTCAAACATCTCTAGCACCAGTGAGATTCCTGACCATGGTGGTCACATGAAAAGACCTGATATTTTTCATGCTATATTGTAGTTAAGGGGAATCTATTACCAGACAGACCCCTTTAAGAGTTTAGATCTGAATCACATCAGTGAGTGTTATCACACCTGCTGTATGAGACCCTGTTGCAAAAAAAATTAGGTCAAACACATATTTTTTAAACTTTTCTGTAAGGCTACATGCATATGACCGTATGTGTTTTGCGGTCCGCAAATTGCAGATCCGCAAAAAAAACGGATGACTTTCCATATGGCATCCATTTTTTTTTGCGGATCCATTGTAATAAAGGCTATCCTTGTCCACAAAATGGACAAGAATAGGACATGCTCTATTTTTTTAGCGGGGCTACGGAACGGACATACGGATGCGGATAGTACATGGTGTGCTGTCAGCATTTTGTGCGGACCCATTGAAATGAATGGGTCCGCATCCTCACGGACACGGAAACAAAATACGTTCGTGTGCAGGTAGCCTAAATGTTATTTTTAGTGTCCGTATCCAGTTGACAAAATTACATATTTCTGATTCTATCATTACTTGGGGAGTGTTTGTATCCTCTTCACATTTGGTTGAATAGAGAAACCCACACACTCCCTGTCTATCCGTTTAGGTAATGCAGATGTTTATAAAAATTCTTCCTGCCACTAAGAAAAATTGATATCCCCCACCCTTTATCCTTTATCTTTCACCCTCCTTTCTCCTTCTTCTAGTGCTTTGGTTAAGATTTGACTTGCTGCTGGCTCCCTCCTTCTAATGTTGGTGCTGCCCGCAATGTGCACAGCAATTTATCAGGATTCCACACTGCAGCCACACGTCCATATGGAACTAGTTCTGCTAGGATAAGGGGAGGGGACCAATAGGTAACTAAAGGCTCTAAGGAGGGAGCTGCTGGCCTTTCCACAGGAGGGATCTGCTCAACATCAAATAGAGCACTGCTTTGTACATGGTTGCACTACTGTACCTTATACACTTATTCATTCTTGTGTACGTGTTCACATCTTAGCCTTATCTGAACCAAGGAAGGTGGAGCATAAGACATTGAAAAGTCTTCTTAACAAAGCACACTTTTCTGGGTTAGATATTTGTACACTGTAAATGCTGGAAGGCAATTTACTGATAAGTTCCTTTTTTTGGTAGTAAATCCTCATACAGTTTAACTCTTTCAGCAGTTTTTTCTTTTATCCACAGCTGTGTATTCACCTGAACAAAAGCCGTTTCCAGAACCATTTGATAAGAAAAGCAAATGCAACGAGGATAACCACTGTTTTACTAAATGAACATAGCTAAGAGGAAGAGGAACACGAAGAGGCGTTCCGTAATGTAAAACTGTGATAATATAAAATAAGGAAAAGTGAGATCCACTCACTAAATAGAGCTGTGCATGACACCAGCACAACTCGGTGTAGAGCGTCTATTAGATAAAACACATGCAGAATGCTGCACCTCCCACTGGATCACCATTTCAGGCTCCATAGATAATGTATAGACGTTGATGGGAAAAAATAACGAGGTTACGAGGGCACTGTTCACCATAGATAAAATGACTGTTTCATTACATTAAAACAAAAATGCAGGCAGGTATGATGTGTTTCAGAGGCGATCTGTCACCTTCTTCAGGTACCATAGATAAAATGACTGTTTTATTACATTAAAGGGGTTTTCCAAGATTTTAATAATGATATCCTCTGAATAGTTCATCAGTATCTGATTGGTGGAGGTCCGACACCCAGGACCCCTGCCAATCAGCTGGTTTCGAAGGCAGCGGCCTTCTTTCTGCTTTCCTTAGGCAACACATTCATTGGTCACATGGCTTAGGCACAGGTCAGTCGCATTCAAGTGAATGGGGCTCAGCACAATGCCAAGCCCAGCCGCTATACAATGTATGGTGTTGTGCTTTGTAAGCTGCGAGAAGGCCACGGCATTCATAGGAACGCCGGTACCTTCTTGAACAGCTGATCGGTGGGAGTTCCAGGTGTCAGACCCCCACCAATCACATACTGATGACCTATGCAGAGAACAGGTCATCAGTATAAAAATCTCAAAAAAGCCTTCTAAAGCACAATTAAAACAAAATAGCAGGCATGTGTAATGCCATCAGAGGCAATCTGTCTCCTTCTTCTGGTGTCTGAAGACGGAGGCAGATCGCCTCTGAAACGTGTCATACCTGTCTACTTTTTTGTTTTGATTGTGTTTTATTGTAATAAAATAGTCATTTTATCTATGGTGGGTGGACAGTGCCATCGTAAACCTTTTTATTGCATCAACATCTACACATTACTAGATGAACATGGCAGAACAGTTTTCCACCAATAATACTGTGTTTGAGTCAAATGCATTTATACAGCCCTGCAACGCTTTTTGGACCATACAAAATTATTAACATTTATTCATATTAAGGGTAAGGCCACATGGGTAGACTTTTTTATGCACCTTTTTTTTTATTCCAAACCATGAATCAAATATGTCACAAATTTCCCAAAAGATTCTAATTTTGGACAATCCAAGACTTTTCATATTCGTCCCGTAGGAATCGCTCAAAATGGCAGTCACTATTCTACAGATCAGAAGACAGAGAAGAAGGCATCTGCCCTCTGGACTGTTTTTTAATCTAAAATAATAATCAGACAGTGCAATGTGTTTTTGCACAGGTTATTTGTCGCCACCAACTAACCTAATTCTGTCACTTTGTCATTACTAATGCTGTCTTGTCAATGAAGATATTGAAAGGGGTTCAATATAGTCCTTGCAGACCTCAGAGTATCATCCACAACTTTTCAGGGTGATTAGGGCATTTGAAATGAATTTATTCAGACCAAAACAAATCTGACAGCCAATTCAAATGAATCTAACCCAAAAAATTGGCTCATCTCTAGTCCTTAAGGCCTCTTTCCCACGGGCATCATGTTTGATGCCCGGATAAGAGGCGGGTGCGTTGCGGGAATATGCGCGATTTTTCCGTGCGGGTGCAAACGTTTGTAATCACTGAAGTCCGGTTTCGGGTACAGTATTATGTAGAATTTATTATTTTCCCTTATAACATGGTTATAAGGGAAAATAATAGCATTCTTAATAAAGAATGCTTAGTAAAATGAAGATGAAGGGGTTAAAAATAATAAAGTTAACTTACCTTAGCCACTTGATCGCGTAGTTGTGATCTGTCCTCTCTTTCCCAGCATCAGCTAAAAACTAAAGGATCTGTGATGACGTCACATCACATGGTCCAATCACATGGTCCATCACCATCGTAAGATGGACCATGTGATTGGACCATGTGATGTGACGTCATCACAGGTCCTTTAGTTGTTAGTTGGTTATAAGGGAAAATAATAAAGATCTGGTCCCGTAGCTAAGCAACCATGCGGAAAAATCGCACTGCATCCGCATTTGCTTGCGGATGCTTGCGATTTTCCCGCAGCCCCATTCACTTCTATGGGCCTGCGTTGCATGAAAAATGCACAATATAGAGCATGCTGTGATTTTCACGCAACGCAGAAGTGATGCGTGAAAATCACCGCTCATGTGCACAGCCCCATAGAAATGAATGGGTCCGGAATCAGTGCGGGTGCAATGCGTCCTCCTCACGCATTGCACCCGCGCGGAAAACTCGCCCGTGTGAAAGGGGCCTAATAGTTTCTTTTATTTTATGATCCACTTCTGCATGTGTGGAGTTAGTATAACTAACTTGATACTTTTATTCTAAAGAGCGGTACAATTAAGCTGTGTATATATATTTGTGTATGTAATATGTATTAAGCAAAGACCTTTGCTGTATTTGTGGGAGGGGAGGCTGATTACAAGGCTATTTATAGGCACCTGTGGGCCCAGGCTGACGCCGATTCAGCTGATTTCACTACCTCTGGGTCAATTCTAGGATACAGCAGCATGGTGTGGAGGCTCCTTACGGCTGGGCGATGGCAGAATGTCTCAGGAGGGCGCTGGTATTCATGGTAGGATCGGAGTGGTTTGCACGGGACCCACGCTGCGGTCTGCAACATGTAGCGCTCTGGGATGAAGCAGAGTTTGGGCGCTAAAGGGCCGAGCATTGGTTGTTAGTGGGCTCAAGCTATGCCCGCTGTGTTTTGTGTATCAATGGTTGATTTAAAAAAAAAAAAAATGCAGCAGCATCATGTGGAGGCTCGCTTCACACCTGGGCATCGGCAAAGGGCCAGGCGAATGCTGGCACTCACTGTAGAATTGTACTTATTGGCACGGGACTCACAGTGCGTTTTGCGATTCGCAGTTCTCTGGGTCAAAGCAGAGTTGGGTGCTAACAGTCAAATGACGGTTGTTAGTATTTTGTCTAGCTGTTTAGGGGCTTGTTAGGGGCTATTGCATATAGTTATTGGTGTAGCATGCGCCTAGAGTAGGTATGGTCGCATGTTTTCTGATATCGGTTCATACGTAAAAAAAAAAAAAAAAAAAAAAAGGTGTTTTCCTATTACCTGTTTTACATGTAGGGCACATCCGCAGTTAAAGCCAGACATGCAAGGTGTTGGTGGATGTATATCAGTGGTCTGTATATGGGGACACAAGCAGATCGGTCAAGGCGCCGGTATTTGAGTACTGATGCTCTGGTAAGTGTGTTTAATCTATAAACTGTATGTTATGGGCACACATGTGTCAGCGGTTCTGTGCTAGGTTTATAAGTGCACTATGTCGAATAATTAGCGTTGCATCATGGGTTATATTCAAACACGTTTATATTTTCTTAGATGGCGTTGTGGTGACTCATTTAAAAAAAAAAAAAAAAAACCTGTAGCATTATGTGGAGGTTCGTTCGCGCCTGGGTAATGGCAGAAGGTGCCAGGCGAGTGCTGGCATTCACGGTAGGATCGGACTTGGTTACACGGTTAGTGACTTGTAGCGCTCTGGGGCGAAGGAGGTGGGGCGCTTATGGTCGAATGATCATGGTTAGGTTCGTTACCTTCAAAAGCCATGTCCGTCTGTCTGCATTTACATTTTGTCCTATACTCCATTCACTACCAGAGCTGCGTTCATGCGTTTGCTGTTGCATCACATTAAGGCTACATGCACACGACCGTTGCCTGCCTCCGCGTCCGCTCTTCCTTGAAATTTTGCGTCCGTCAAAAAAAACAGATGACGGACCGTTTTTTTTGACGGATCCGATTTTTATGGCAGATCCAATGTAAAAATGCCTATCCTTGTCTGCAATCGTGAAAAAAATAGGACATGCACTATTTTTTTGACGGAATGAAAACACGGATCACGGATGCGGAACAAAAACGGTTGACCATCCGTATTTTTTGACGGACCCATTGAAATGAATGGGGAAGCATCCTATCCGTGAAAAAAACGGAACGGACACGGAAACAAACAACGGTCGTGTGCATGGGGCCTAATACTCTGCTCACTTCAGATTGCATTCATACGGCTGCGTTACACCTTACTCTTCATGCTCAGAGCTGGGCCCATACCATGTTTTAGGCACCACTGACATCCAGAGCTGCATTCACCCACCTGTTCTTACATCAGATGTTATATTCTGCTTCCACTTAAAGCTGTATTTTTCCCTTTCATTGCTACATCATGGTTACTCAGTATTTTCACTAGGGCAGTCAGCACACTGCTCTGATACCGCTTTCTTTCAGGTTTACGTTTCTTCCCTCGCTGGTTGTTACATTCCATAGGCCTACTTTTCTGTTTCACTTCGGTGAAAAAAAATAAAAAAAAATTGGGTGCTGTTCTTTAGTCCTGGTTCGCATTCACTCAGACTGGTCTCCTGCCCCAGCTCACCATACAGTCCCTCAGCGGTCAGTGGGTTAATAGGAGTAAGTTTCCTACTATGTTTTACAAGCTGTTTACGCGTTGTCACGATTAGGGTCTTCTCTTAGCGAATTGTAATGCCTCTGGCTCTTTTTCTCCCATCTGTTCAATTTTACGGTTGGTTTAATGTCTACCTAGGCACGGGGTTCGGTTCACTATTGTCTATGCATATCCCATCAGGTCTGGCTCACATTTTAATTACTTATCGTCACTGTAATGTCATCTAGTTCAGTCTTGGCTTCGGGGCCCGATGACTGCTTCAGCCTCATGGCTCCGCGGGGTCTATGACCGTTCTTCACGTTATTCGTTAGGGGTACAATATGGTTGTAAGCTGGTTAGTGTCCTAGGTTACTGTCGAAGGGGGTCATGGTTATGCGAGTCCCCTAGTCATACTGGTACTGCTTAAGTGGTTTAAAAAAAAAAAAAAATTAAAAAATTTAAAAAAATAAAAAATAAATAAAAAAATAATTAAAAAAATAATAATAATAATAATATAAAAAAAAAAAAATTTATTAAAAATTTACATAAGTTTCGCATTCAGGGCTACGCCATGAGTCTCTGACGCATGGCTTCTCCGTTTTAATTTGACACGCATGGCCCCGCTATTAGTGTCTCTCGCGCATGGCCCCGCCATTAGTGTCTCTCGCGCATGGCCCCGCCATTAGTGTCTCTCGCGCTTGGCCCCGCCATTAGTGTCTCTCGCGCTTGGCCCCGCCATTAGTGTCTCACGCATGGCTTCTCAATTTACCTTTTACACACAACTCCGCCATTCGAGGTCGGCTGCATGGTCCGCCACAGTAGGTTCCATGTCTATTTCTGCCTTCAGGCCCGCTCGCATGGCTCGGTCAGCTGTGGCTCGCAATACAATTCTTCTTGTGGAGGCTCGCATGCATGGCTTTTGGGCATTAGAATCTAACTCACATTATTGTTGTAGGTTGTTGGGTTTTCATCGTTTTCTTTTCAAGCAGTCATCTCAAGCCTTCCTTTCAGACATCACCTTCTCCTGGGTTCGCATTTTTCTCCCATTTACCCTCTCTAGGTTCTTGCTTCCCTCGCTCCCCGTTGTTACTTTTCTCTTGCCCGTCCTTGCATTATAGACCCATTCTCCCAGGAAGCTGACCCTGTGGTCTCATTTTTTCACGTTTCTCAAATTTCGGCTCTCAAAGGGTTGTTCAGGAAAAATAATACTATGGCATCAGTTTCGTCCACAGGGAGTCCTCTCACCCTCTCACCACTACATGTGATTTACGAAGTCTGTCACGTCTACAGACTAATAAGTCCTGTCTCACCACTACAGGCGATTTACGAAGTCTGTCACGACTACAGACTAATAAGTCCTGTCACGACTACAGGCGATTTACGAAGTCTGTCACGACTACAGACTAATAAGTCCTGTCTCACCACTACAGGCGATTTACGAAGTCTGTCACGACTACAGACTAATAAGTCCTGTCACGACTACAGGCGATTTACGAAGTCTGTCACGACTACAGACTAATAAGTCCTGTCACGACTACAGGCGATTTACGAAGTCTGTCACGACTACAGACTAATAAGTCCTGTCACGACTACAGGCGACTTACGAAGTCTGTCACGTTACTGACACGATAAGTCCTAGCGCGACTACAGGCACAGCATACGTAGTCTATCATGACCTTAAGCTTGTCCTGTCATAGCGGCAGGCATTGGGTGTACATTATGTCTTCATTACAGACATGCTTACTTCATCGTCAAACTCGGGCTGAGGGTGTTGGTGTCGCACCTAGTTTCTGGGTACCGGTCTATCATCCAGTAGTAGGTACAATAATAAGGCACAATATACGTAGTCTGTCACGTCTATGGACTCAACAAGTCCTATCACTACTGTAGGTGCAGCATACATAGTTTATCACGACCTTAAGCTTATTTTCTGTCACAACTGCTAGTATGGTGGGTATGTTTTTTGTCCTCATTACAGGCAACATTAGCTCGTTAATTGGATCAGCCATGTACTCGTGCTTATGGTTCCCCAGGCCTGGTGAGTCTACACATTTCACTTAATCCATTACTAGAGTTAGACGGCATCCGCCATCTTCTAACTTTTGGGTCCTTTATAAAAATAATAATAATAATTAAAGCGGTGGTCGGGGAATAAGTATAGGTGAAGTATTTTGCTACTATTAACAGGGCCCTTGGCGAATGGTTGGACTTCAATTAGGCCCTTCCATCAGATTCACCATTGTTGTTTTAGTCTGCAGCTCTCAGGATTCAGACCGTCTCGTAATATGTTCATATGTTGTTCAACATAGGAGTAAATCGTTTCTGATTACCAACCACTCTTTCAAAAGCATCAACATTAGCTACCTCCAAGAACGACGTGCCGGCGCACGTGACAAAGAGGTAAGGTACATAGAAGTCTCTGTGGTACGTACGGTATATTCCGCACCTTCATCGTGTAGTGTCTTTGCGTTCAAAGTGGGTGTCGTAATGGTATGTATATGTTTTGCTCTAAACTAAGGTCTGCTCTTTTGGCCCCTTTAGGCTGCCCTACCGCAGCAGTTATGGCACAATTCTACTGCTTGTTGTAGATAGGTTACGTACACCTTTCTGATAGCCGATCCGACCACAAGTATTAAGCAAAGACCTTTGCTGTATTTGTGGGAGGGGAGGCTGATTACAAGGCTATTTATAGGCACCTGTGGGCCCAGGCTGACGCCGATTCAGCTGATTTCACCCACCCACCCACACCATCTTACAGTCACTTCATATTAGGGTGGCCCCCTTTAGGCTGCCCTACCGCAGCAGTTATGGCACAATTCTACTGCTTGTTGTAGATAGGTTACGTACACCTTTCTGATAGCCGATCCGACCACAAATATATATATATATATATATATATATATATATATATATATATATAGTGTCTTAATGTTTCACTCTGTTTTTCACAATAGAATCTTGAATTATTATTTATTAACATTTAATCATTTATTCTAGTCCCACTAGGGGACTTCACAATGTGATCATTTGTAATGCTCTGATATACTGAGTGTACCAAAGCTTTATTATCTATCACTGTAAAGCTGACAGGCAAGGTATTCGGCTGTGCCATCAGCTTGGCCTAAAAGGCATGCAGCCAATGCAGTCCTGGATGCCTTTGTTAACTCCTACAGTGACTGCACTATGCCTGTAATTTTTGTCCAGATTGTTCTTTTCTTGATTTGTCCCTCAGGTATGCACTAATGGTTGTGATTTTTAATTTGTCATCCTTCAAAAGTAAATATTTGATCTCTGATGCATTAACTATCCTATAACTAACTGTTACAATGGTTTGCCATTGTATGCCGTGTGGGCTGGTTGCCGGATACTTGTGGATGTGCATCTAGGGCCATGTGTCGGTGTAGCACTGCACATCCGATCCTGTCTGGTGCACAATGGCCGCAGATACTTATGGGTGGGAACATGATCTTTGTGTTTGTATCTCCTCATTGTTCAGTGCGGCAGGGGTTAATTGCCTCTTGCTTGCTGTGTGTTCTCTGTGCCCTGTAGAGGTTAAGACCTCTCTCTGTTCGTGTGCACCTGCGTGTGTTTTGGACTAATGAACTTAGCTATATATTCTGTCTGTCTTGCCCCTTGGTTGAGCAAAAGAAACACTGTGGAGAAGATTTATCAAACTGATGTAAAGTAGAACTGGCTTAGTTGCCCATAGCAACCAATCAGATTCCTCATTTCATTTTCCAAAGGAGCTCTAAAAATGAAAGGTGGCATTTGATTGGTTGCTATGGGCAACTAAGCCAGTTCTACTTTACATCAGTTTGATAAATCTCCCCCACATTTTCTATAACTGCTTCTGTTGTTCTGTTTGTCTGTCCAGTCCTTGGTAGTCTGTATGTCTGATCTGTGTCCGTGGTCGTGTCTGACCTGATCCTGCCTCAGTTTGGTCCTATTCTTGTTTTGCATCCAGTCTGGTATTTTAGCTCTAGTTCCAGTCTCCCTGTTTTTGTTTACATTCTGGGTCCCAGAGACCTGCATTCTAGTCTTGATTCCTGTTCAGACTGTGCCTGTAGTTTTGGTGCATTTTCTGTATCCAGTGCCTCCAGGTGCTAGCACCAGAGTTCCTGAGTCTGAGGGTCAGCTGCCAAGTATACCGGCACCAAGCCAGTAGGTATAGGTCTGTTCGCTGACCCGCAGCAAAGTCCACATTCCTGTATAGGGGTAAAGCAACTTTCACACTAGCGTTAATATTTTCTGGTATGGAGATCCGTCATAGGGGCTCAATACCAGAAAAAACACTTCCATTTTGTCCCCATTCATTGTCAATGGGGTCAAAACGTAACTGAACAGAATGCTCCAAAATGGATTCCATTAAGTTCTTATACGGGATAGCAAGCCGCAACATGCTGCGGTTTGCTTTCCATCCTGCGATGCGGAGCAAAACTGATCTGTTTTCTCTGACACAATCTGACAATAGAAAATGGATCTGCCCCCCATTGACTTTCAATGGAGTTCATGACGGATCCGTCTTGGGTATGTTAAAGATAATACAACCGGATCCGTCCATAATGGATGCAGATGGTTGTATCGTTAGTACCGGAAGCGTTTTTTCTGAACCCTGCTGGATCCAGCAAAAACGTTAGTGTGAAAGTAGCCTTAGGGTGCTTTCACATCACCATTTAGCTTTCCGTTCTTCTGATCCTGTAAAAAAAATGGATCCTGTTGCATCAGTTGTCATCCGTTTGAGCCATCCGTTTTTTTTTGCAGATCCGTTACTTTTGTGGATCCATTGCAATAATGCCTATTCTTGTCCGCAAACTGGAAAAAAATGGGACATGCTCTATTTTTTTTGCTGGGCTACGGAATGGACATACTGATGCGGACAGCACATGGTGTGCTGTCCGCATTTTTTGCGGACCCATTTAAATAAATGGGCCTGCATCCTATCAGCAAAAAAACCCAGAAAGGACAAGGAAACAAAATACAGTCGTGTGCATGAGCCCTTAAAGGGGAGATGCCAGAATGACGCCCTTAGGCCTCTTTCACACGAGCGTGACGGATTAGGTCTGGATGCATTCAGGGTGCATTCAGTGAAACTCGCACCATTTTGGAAGCAAGTTCAGTCAGTTTTGTCTGCGATTGCATTCAGTTGTTCAGTTGTTTCCGTGCGGGTACAATGCGTTTTGATGCGTTTTTCACGCGCGTGATGAAAAACTGAACATTTACAAACAACATCTCCTAGCAACCATCAGTGAAAAACGCATTGTATCCGCACCCTGCTTGCAGATACAATTCATTTTTTACCGAAGCCCCATTCACTTCTATGGGGCCAGGGCTGCGTAAAAAACACAGAATATAGAACATGCTGCGATTTTCCCGCAATGCAGAACTGATGCGTGAAAAACAACGCTCATGTACACAGACCAGTTGAAATAAATGGGTCAGGATTCAGTGCGGGTGCTATGCATTCACGTCACGCATTGCACCTGCGCGGTAAACTCGCTCTTGTGAAAGGGGCCTTAGGGATTGACCAAGCGACAAACTGGTTACTTGGCACTGTGGTTCCACATTACCACTGATCTGTCTTGATCCCTAAGGCCTCTTTCACACAGGTGTCCTGGATATGCCGCGGATGCGTCCCGAGTGCATTGCGGCAAACCTGTGCGAGTGTGCACGCAATTTGAGTCAGTTTCAATTTTAATGCATTTTGCACACGCGTGATAAAAAACTGAATGTGGTACCCGGACCCGAACTTCTTCACTGAAGTTCGGGTTTGGGTTCAGTGTTTTGTAGATTTTATTATTTTCCCTTCTAACATGGTTATAAGGGAAAATAATAGCATTCTTAATACAGAATGCTTACTAAAATGTGACTTGAGGGGTTAAAAAATAAAAAAATGAACTCACCTCATCCACTTGATTGCGCAGCCGGCATCGTCTTCTTTCTTCTTCTTTCAGGACCTGCAAAAGGACCGTTGATGACGTACTCGCACTCACCAAGTGGTGAGCGTGGTGACGTCAGCGCAGGTCCTGCTGAATGAAAATAGAAGGATTCTTCATTCAGCAGGACCTGTGCTGATTTCACCAGTTTGGGGGGGGGGGGGGGTGTACCTTCACAGTCTGAAAATGGCAGCACTGATTGGATAGAGTCAGTCTGTGCAAGTACACCCCCCAACTGGGTACCACCACTCTGTACCCTTACTACAGACTGCTAGCAATTCATTCATAACTTCTAGTAGAAATACAAAGGAATGGCACAGCAAAGAGCCATAAGAATAGATGTTCCAGAATGGTTATTACATGGAGAATGCATGAAGCATTAAAACAGGCATGTCAGGAGTGGTGAAGGGTCCTCTTTAAGGGGAGTGTAGCTTAATTCATGCTTTAGTATAATTTTATTATGGGAGAAGCTTAACCCCATGTCTGTCTGCATCTCATCATGAAATTAATGTTGCATATTCTCTTCCTGCATAGTATACTTTGCACAGAGTAATAGTAAAACTTTGGAAGCACTCCAAAACACATTTACCAATAAACGCCAGATATATTGTATACAGAAATCCTTTTTTATAGAAAATCTTTTTTTCCATGAAAAGTAAAAAGGAATACAAAATTTACTGGGTTGCCTATAAAAAATGAAAAAGATGTTTCTGTTTAAACCAGCACCAGAGTGGTGCTTGGTGAAAGTAAGTATGGCCTCAAAATCAATATTATTATTATTTATTATTAAAGCGCCATTCATTCCATGGTGCTGTACATATGAAAAGGGGTATACATACATAATACAGACAATTGCACTAAGCATGAACAAAACGAGTTACAAACTGGTACAGAAGGAGAGAGGGCCCTGCCTGCGAGGGCTTACAATCTACATGGTATGGGAGAAGGACACAGTAGGTGAGGGTAAAGCTGGTCATGGCGGTATAGCAGCAGTAGGGTCACTGGTTGTAGGCTTGTCTGAAGAGGTGGGTTTTCAGGTTTCTTTTGAAGGGTTCCACTGTAGGCGAGAGTCTGATATGTTGGGGTAGTGAGTTCCAGAGTTTGGGGATGCACGGGAGAAATCTTGGAGGCGATTGTGGTAAGAGGTGATGAGAGGAGAGAAGGAGGTCTTGTGAGGATTGGAGATTACGTGTGGGGATGTATCGGGAAAGTAGCTCAGAGATGTAGGGAGGGGACAAGTTGTGTACAGCCTTGTATGTATTTGTTAGTATTTTGAACTGAATTCGCTGGGCAATGGGGAGCCATTGAAGTGACTGGCAGAGGGGAGAGGCAGAGGAGTAACAGGGAGAGAGGTAGATTAGTCGGGCAGCAGAATTGAGGATAGATTGGAGGGGTGCGAGATCGAAGGCCAAAGAGGAGGATGTTGCAGTAGTCTAGGGCGGAGATGATGAGGGCATGTACAAGCATTTTCACAGACTCAACGTTGAGGAAAGCGCGGAAGCGGTAGATGTTTTTGAGTTGGAAGCGGCAGGTGGTGAAAAGGGCTTGGATGTGTGGTTGGAAGGAGAGGGCAGAATCCTAGGTCACTCCAAGGCAGCGGACTTGGTTGACTGAGAAGAGTGTGCAGCCATTTTATCGTGATAGATAGGTCTGTTGTGGGGGGGTTGAGAAAGATGGGGAAAGATGATGAATATAGTAATAAGGTGTCAATAGTGTCTTTTGATTTATTACACTACTGAACAGTTTTCTTTAGAATTGACCAGAATAGTCTCTCTATTACTTTATATATACCTGAGACCTCTAAGCTACCATTGTGGACCTTTAAGGGGGTACACTTCACCCAGTGACACACTTTATTTGTGTATATGTCTTTAAGCTGGGTTGTGTCTTACCCTACGCTGATTGAAAGTACTCCTGCCATGGTACGTGCTGCCACGACACTCCACTGTAGCACCACAGACTACATGTAGAGACTTTAAGCACGAAGAACTGTTTGTGTGGCTGAGACCACATGGTAATTGGTTCCCAGGTAGCTGGAAACGAGAGACATGAGCGCTCACCAGGGAAAAAACGCAGATCCTACATCACACTTAGGCTAGATGCACACGATCGTTAAACCCGGATGTTACCAGTCCGTGGTAACCAGGACTGGACTTCTTCTTTACAGCCGGAGCGCACGGCATCATTGGTTGCTATGACGCCGTGCGCTCCCTGCCGCCTCTGCGGGACAGTAATACACTGGTATGCCAGTGTATTACTATCCTGCAGTGGCGACAGGGAGCGCAAGGCGTCATAGCAGCCAATGACGCCGTGCACTCCGGCTGTAAAGAAGAAGTCCAGTCCTGTTTACCATGGACTGGCCACGTCCGGGTTTAACGGACGTGTGCATTTAGCCTTAGGGGCTCATTTATTATACTGAAATATGTCTAAATTAGGTGTACTTCAGGTGTAGATGGCGGTGCAACTGTTAGTTGCGCCGCCTATCTGTGACTTCACTCCGCTTACACCAGGTCTAAAATTGTGGGTGTGGCATGGGCATGGAAGGGGACGGGCCGGCAGGGCCATCTCATTCATAATTTTATATGCCTGTTTTAGGCGTAGAAAATGTCTAAATGTAAGACAGAGACTGTATTGTTTCCACGTTGTAGATCTGTAACCCCCAAAAGTCAAATTACAATTGATCATTTTATCATCTGTTGCTGAGATCGTTGGTCTATACACCTAAATTATCATTCATCGCTGTGAATTCCAGTTTAAAACAGGTATTGTCTATAAGCCTAGTTTCACACAAGCGTTCGGGAAATCTGGCAGGCTGCCGGGTCTCTAGATGCGGCATTGCCGGAAATTACATGAACATGTGGAGATCCGGACAAAACCCACCAAAAATGACAAGAATCAGCCTAACATGGTCCACATAGCGGTATTTGTCCAGTCGTTTCTCAGCATATTTGCCGGGTTTTGGCCAGATCTCCACTGGTCCCCATTATAGTTAATGCGGCCAGGTAGCATTCATATAGCCTCTGGCAATGCCGGATCCAGAGAGACCTTTTAGGCTGTTTCTTGCCAGAACAGCCTGCTGGTTCTCTCGAACGCTAGTGTGAAACTAGCCTAAAATAGATAACTGGACAATGCCAGTGGAATCATTTTACGATTTCTTACATGACCTTATATAAGAAAGGTTAGATGTAAAGGTTCCTTGGATACAAATCGGTCAGCAGATTTGTACCTATGACACTGGCTGACCTATTACATATGCGCTTGGCAGCTGAAGGCATCTGTGTTGGTCTCATGATCATATGTGCCCGCATTGCTGAGAAAAAGGAAGTTTTATTATATGCAAATGAGACACTAGGAGTAATGGGGGCGTTACCGTTACACCTAGAGGCTCTGCTCTCTCTGCAGCTGCTGCATCCTCTGCACATCAGTTAAGTTTATAAGAAATCAGAGCCAGGCGTGATCATGTTTTCAATGCCTGGCCCATGGCCCTGTCAATTAATGTGCAGAGGGCGTGGCAGTTGTAGAGAGAGCTGAGCCTCTAAGAGTAAAGGCAACTCCCCCGTTGCTCCTAGAGGTTCATGTGCATATATTAAAACTTCACTTTTCTCAGCAATACAAGCACATATGAACATGGGACCAACACAGATGCCTCCAGCTGCCAAGTAGTGTTGATCGCGAATATTCTAATTGCAAATTTTTATCGCGAATATCGGCACTTCGAGAATTCTCAAAAATCTAGAATATAGTGCTATATAATCGTAACTGCGAATATTCTATTTTTTACTATATAGGAAACTCCCCAGCAGCCATTTTCTGCAGTTTTTTGCAGTTCTGAGAGAGAGAGCAGTGTCATTTCTGTACTCTGTGCTCAGCAGACTCATCTGGATCCTTACTCAATTACATTAGATAGTTAGCTCATATATATAATACAGACAGTTAGTGGGAGATAGTCAGTGTAGGTTAGATAATGATATAGTGTAGCTGATAGGTTCCAGTGCAGGGTGTTAGGTAGTGTGATAGGAATTACTGTTTCTCTGCTGTCTATACATACACGCTACAGACATAGTGCTGTGATGTCACAACAATACTTAGTGCACCAAGCTTTAATATATACTCAGACCTGATAAAATGTGAAGTTGCAATTATTGCGCAAAAAATATGCACATCATTAGTGCCGATTTGCACAACCGCAAAAATAATGACTGGAGATCACGAATTCATTGCAAATATTATGTGAAAAATTCCCGAAATATCGCAAAAACTAATATTGCCGATGTCGCTCATCACTAATGCCAAGTGCACATGCAACAGGTCACATGCAAGAGGTACAAATCTACTGACAGATGCCCTTTAATCAATTAATTACTTGCTTGTCACTTGATTGAATCAGTTAACTATTGATGTAATGGGACCTTTATGCTGCTGCAGTTAGCGACTGTTAAACAACTACTGTGTTAAGATTGCTCAAGACTTGTCGTCGTTATTCGGTTGAGGCATTGTCAACCCATATGAGTGCAGAGTCTTTTCTGTTGGTTGCATATTTGCTGTGGAGGTGGAGAAGGTCTAGGCACTCTGAACACCCAGTTCCTGCTGGTAGACAAAAGACCCCTCCATAACCCATAGAGGCACTGAGGTGGCAATATAGGCATGTCTAGGTGCATACTATCAAGGAACTTACCACAGAAATCAAGGTCCACAAGTCAGAGTCAAGCCCCATTGCATATCATAAACATACCTGTGTTCTGTTGTTGGTCTAAAGACAGAACGTTTCACCACAAGAAGAGTGTACCCTGTGTATTCTGAAGGTTTAATACATATTAAAGACTTAAAGTGTGCCCGTTTTTTAAAGAGGACCTGTCACCACAAAATGCAGTGCAATCTGAAAGCACCATGTTATAGAGCAAGAGAAGTTGAGCAAATTGATATACATTTTTGTGGGAAAAGATTCAGTAAAACCTGCAATTTATACATTCATATCTCTACTTTTTCCATTTCCTGTGAATACCCATTGGTACAGCAGGGAGGGGTTATCAGTGATTGATAGATAGTGTGTATAAAAAGATTGACAAAGGGGGGTATTATCAAAGATTGATAGAGATGGCTGTCAATCTTTGATAACATCTCCCTCCTGTACCAAAGGGTATTCACAGGAAAAAGCAGATATATAAATGTATAAATTGCAAATTTAATTAATCTGTTCTTACAAAACGATATATCCTATATCTGCTTAGCTTCTCCTGCTCTATAACATGGTGCTTTCAGATTACATTGCATTTTGTGATGACAGGTTGTCTTTAAGGCTACTGTTCACAATAATCTGTCATGTATGTACATGAGAAATAACACTATTTCTGACCCTTACAAAACATGAATTTTCGTCAGGTTTCCCCTCCAGGGCTTCTATCTCTGTCAGTTTTCCTAAGCTTGAGACTGGAGACTAGCAGCTATTCTATTACCCATACAATGACACACAGAGACAAGGAGATTCTGCCTCTCTATCTTTCTTTAACACAGAAGCAGCAGAATGGAGGACATAACACAGCAGTACTGAGCAGTGTAGCTGTGAATTCAACACTGGAGAGAGGTAAAAAAGTTACTAGAACCAGCAGCAGCATATGTCTCTGCCTCTGTCTAACTTTAGCAACTCGCTCACTCCTCCTTCTCCCCCTCCCTCTACATATACCTATTTAGCTGATAATTGCTCTTGTCTCCCAAGACTAATATTAACCAATGAACTTAGAGTGAATGATCAGTGTAGAAGGCGGGGGCAGAGATGAAGCAGCTGATACGTTATACTACAAAGTTTTTTATATTCACTTGTAATATTGCTTTATACAAAGTTTATTGAAAATATAGTGCCTATTTAATGTTAAATTCCAATTCACATTTCTCACCAGTACACCTACAAGGAGGCTGTCATTATTTCAAGTAATGAGTAGAATTAGAATAGATATTTCAAATACAGTTTAATATAATATTTTTATATGGCATTTGTATACTGAGGGCAGTAGCTAAATATATATATATATATATATATATATATATATATATATATATATATAAATGCACACACACACATTTTGCTCAAATTGTTCACAGTCTCAGTTTGATTGATTTTAAACAGGTTGCCCAGTATACCCCTTATGTAGTAAGAGAAATAAGCACAATTACACTGTCAACTATGAAGTACCATACTATGCCTAAACACAGAGAAAATTTAGCACACTTGGTTTTACAAAAGACAGTTTTAGATAAAATTCAAAATAGCTATCACTTCTCTTCCCCTCCAGCATGCTCTATTCACATTGATATTTTGGAGCTTATTGCACTTGTGGAACTTCTTAGGTTTTAGTGTGGTGCCCATCTTGCCATTAAATCAGTATATCTTTGTGTACAAAACTTAGAGAAGATATCTCATCCTGACAACCCCTTTCTATACACTTCACAAAGAGGGGTCCCTTACTCAGGACCTCCTTTTTATGAGCCAAATCAAAAAGATGATGTTCAGTAGCCATTCACTGGTTGCACAAAATAATATGTAATTATTTCTCTAGTAGCAGTTACTGAATGAGGGAATGGATAAGCACTAATCTTTACTTATAAAGGTTTTTTCATTCTTTTTAATAATGTGTTATGTCTAACTAGGACCCACCACCGCTAGAACATACCGGGGACAAACACACACACACAGGGCAAGCAGAGACAAGACATGACAGTAAGCAGAAAACTGGAACAGCAGGTAAGGGATCAGGGGCAAGAAATACCACTGGACCAAGTGCACCGGTTTTACTTAGGGCAAAACCCAGAGGGCAGATACACAGCTAGCCCCATTCTTCACAGAGTCCCAGATGGTAGGGATAAACTTAGCCGAGGCTCACTGGTTGTACCTCCAGGATGGTCCCGATACACTCGGCCACTTACCTGCAGAGACTGCTGGAGAAGCACCAGCAGTTAACACAAACAGGACTGGTACCCGAGAAAGCTACTGGAACCAAGACAACCGCACAGGACCAGGAAGACAGGATAAACAGGAACCAGTACATAAGCAGCTGCCTGGACCCCATGTAGAATGACACATGGCGGTCACGGGCAGAGCTGCACACAGACTCGATGTCCTCCTTCCAGAGAACCCAAGGGCCCTCTCACCGATGGCATAGACAAGACAAGCAGATGCCTATTACCCATGCGGAATTAGTCCATGGGTGAACAGACAGAGCTGTATACAAGGCACGGACATACAGACAGGAACAGAAGCAGTTAAGCACTGCTCGGCGAGACATGGATAGCAGATGCCTGTTCCCCTTGCAGAGTTAGTCCACGGGCGACCAGACAGAGCTGAACACACAGGGAAATGTCTGGACTCCATGCAAGACAACACATGGCAGTCACAGACCAGACATGGAACCAAACGGACAAGACATGGAACCAGACTAGCAGTTGCCTGTTCCCCATGCGGAGTTATTCCATGGGCCAACAGGGAGAGCTGCACACAAAACATAGAACCATGTAAGAAGGCCTCACAAACATACACACAACAGACTCAGATAACAAGGCAAGTCAGGACAAGACCAGGTGACCTTGATGACATAGTAGGTGGCCACATAAACTGGGCAGATGGAATCACCAGGTCAGGCACATAGCTCCTGCCGCAGTAAGCCTGGATTTAGACTGCACCTAAACCCAGGCACACAAGTATAAGAGCACCTAATGACCACACCCAGATCAAGACCACTAACCCCCTCAGAACCAAACAGGGAGGGGAGCCTGCATAAACAGAGAACTGAACACAGGCTGCAGTACTGGATGTTGCCCCTGGCAACCAGCATACATGGAGTCCACTGCAGCCAGTACGTCAGAGCACAAACATCCCATATCCTAGTGACCACACTGCGACACTAGAACAGAGACTACAGGGAGGGGAGCAAGCATACACCAGGAGTAGTACACACACACAGGCTGCCGCACGTAGGTTGTAGTAACCAGCCTACATGGAATCCACCGCAGTCAGTACGCCTGAGAGCTACTAAAGCGAGCAACACGGCAACCCGTGTCACAGTGGACTACACTGTGACATAATGCTTATGAGCATAAAGTAGCAAACTTTCTCATGGTGGCTTCATGAGTCTCATGACATGATGTTGTTATAGATAACATACATGATGCTATTTAAAAAAAGCAGGCATGGAACAGCAAGAAACAGTAAAGTTTGTACATGGTATGCACTTTATGATAATGCACTATTTATTAAAAACCCTATTAAACCTGTATAATTATTTAGAAATGATATCATTTTTTTTTTCATGTCACTGTCTATCTTTAATGTTCACTGTGCCGACTAAGACTAATAACAGACTGTCACTTCCTGTTCTGTAAAGATCGCTTTTCAGTAGAGATGAGCGAACTTTAAAAAAAAGTTCGGCGTTCGGGTTGTCGTAACTCGCGCATCCCGTTATGGATTCCACTATTGCGGCATATGGAATCCATAAGGGGCGGCTTCCACCAAACCGAACTGTTGAATAGCCGAAGGACCTGGGGTGACGTCACCGTCATGTGATCAGTGCAGGGAGCGTGACTCAGCACTGAATTTAATCCCGTGCTGAGCCACGCCCCCTGCACTGATCACATGACGGTGACGTCACCCCAGGTCCTTCGGCTGTTCAACAGTTCGGGTTGGTGGAAGCCGCCCCTTATGGATTCCATATGCCGTGATAGTCCGCGGTAGTGGAATCCATAACGGGATGCGGCGATTACCACAACCCGAACGCCAAACTTTTTTTTAAAGTTCGCTCATCTCTACTTTTCAGCAGTCATCTCATTATCATCACAGGCAACACTGATATACAATGCATTCAGAAAGTCTTCAGACCTTTTTAGTTTTCACACATTTTGTTATTTTGTGGACTTATGCTAAAGTCATAAACATTGTATTTTCAGGGGGTTTATCGGGGTTTATCAGTTTATGCAGGATAGTTTTGGGGGTGCATAATGGGATGTTGAGAAGGTGGGAGGAAGTTGGAAAAGTAGGAAACTAAGATGTCTGTCAAACTCTGCAGAGAGAAGAGATGGCTGAAAGAAATCATCATGGCGGTCTGATCTTAATGGAGACGATAAAGAAAGAGAACATCTACATCAAAGAGATGTAACACTGGATGTAAGAGGTATGTGGTTAGGCTACTTTCACAACTGCGTTAGTGATTCTGGCAAGCTATTCCGGCAGAGAACAGCCTGCCGGAATTCACTGGATCCGTCACTGCTGGATGCAGACTGAATGCCCGCCGCCCCAATCAACTACAATGGGGTACGGCAGAGATCCGTTTTTTTTTATATTCGCCCTGTTGGTAAATTTCTGTAGAAACTGCCCTGGTCTCCATGATTCTTAAATGGAAGAAGTTTGAAACAACCAGTACTTTTCCTAGAGCTGGCCACCCCACCAAGCTAAGTAATCGGGGGATAAGGGCCTAGGTGAGAGAGGTGACCAAGAACCCAAAGGTCACTCTGGCTGAGCTCCAAAGATACTGTGTAGACAGGAGAAACTTCCAGAAGATCCATGATCACTGCAACATTTCACCAATCTGGGCCTTATATCAGAGTGGACAGAATGAAGCCTCTCCTCAGCAAAAGGCACATGAAAGTCCAATTGAAGTTTGCAAAAAAGCTCCTAAAGGACTCTCAGACTTCGAGAAACAAGATTATCTGGTCTGATTAAACCAAGATTAAAAGTCTCAACACTAAGCGTCATGTCTGGAGGAAACCAGGCACTGCTCATCACCTGCCAAATACCTTGCCTACAGTGAAGCATGGTGCTGGCAGCATCATGCTGTGGCGGTGTTTTTCAGAGTCTGACTCAGGGATTAAGAAAGTTGAATAGAATAAAGTACAGAGATATTCTTAATGAAAACCTGATCCTGAGCACTCTGGGCCGAAGGTCAAGACAATGACAACAAGACAATGACCCTAAGCACATAGCCAAGAAAACACAGGAGTGACTTAGAGAGAACTCTGTAAATGTCCTTGAGTGGTCAAGCCAGAACCCTGACTTGAACCCAATCATACATCTCTGGAGAGTCCTGAAAATGATTGGCAGATGATACCTAAATCCAGGTGTGCAAATCTTGTGGTGTCATACCCAAGAAGACTAGAGGCTGTAAAAAGTTGCCAAAGGTGCCTCAACTAAGTACTGAGTCTTAATATTTGTAATTCAAGATTTTAGTTTTTCCTTTTCAATACATTGGCAAATATTTCTAACATTCTGTTTTCATTATGGGATATTGTGTGCAAAATGATGGGTAAAAACGGAATTTGTTTTTATTTTAGCACAGGGCCGCAATCTAACAAAATGTGAAAAGGACACAGGAGTATGGCCCATGGTGACTGCTGTAAAGCATATATCTAAATGCTGTTCACAGCACTTGATGCAAGATGGCAGCCCCCATAATCATGTTCAGGACATAGAATAAAAAATCTACGATCAGAAAATAAATAAATAATCGATTTGTGGGGGGAAAAAACAAGTGTGTGACACTGGTTTTAACTGTCTCCTATGAAACACAGTCTTGGCAGGCACTTGGGGGCAGTGTCGTACTAAAGGCGGAGGGTGTTCTGCCTTGGGTGCCGGCTCTCAGGGGGGTGCCAGAAGCAATGAGTGCTTCCATCAATACGGTCCTGTCACTCACTGCTCAGCTGCCACGCTCCTCCCCTATTTCAGGCCGGCGGTGCAAAGAAAGGTGAAGCAGGAAGACTTCTACCCGCTCCACCATTCAGCCTGCAGGCACAGATCGCGCTGCCAGCCTGTGTAGGTGGAGCCTGCAGCCCGGAAATGCATAAGCTCTGCCTACACAGTGCTGCAGAGCGATCTGTGCCTGCAGGGAAGAGAGGTGTGTGAGGAACGGGACAAGGTGAGTAGTTACTGTGTTTGTTTTAATACAGAGGGGGCACAGAGGGCTTTATTACTATGGAGGGGGCACAGAGGACCTTTTTACTATGGAAGGGGCACAGAGGACTTTATTACTATGGGGGGGCACAGAGGACTTTATTACTATGGGGGGGCACAGAGGGCATTACTACTATGGAGGGGGCACAGAGGGAATTACTAATGTGAAGGGGGCACAATGGGCATTTCTACTATGGAGGGGGCACAGAGCCAGAGGGCATTACTACAATGAGGGGGGCACAGAGGGCATTATTACTGTGAAGGGGTCACAGTGGGCATTATTACTGTGAAGGGGGCACAGTGGGCATTATTACTGTGAAGGGAGCACAATGGGGATTTCTACTATGGAGGGTGCACAGAAGGCATTACTAGCACAGTGGACATTACTACTATTAAGGGGGAACAATGGGCATTATTACTGTGAAGGGGGCACAATGGGCATTATTACTATGAAGGAGCACAGTGGGCATTATTACTATAAAGGGGGCACAATGGAGATTATTACTGTGAAGGGGGCACAATGGGGATTATTACTGTTAAGGGGCACAAAGAGGGCATTACAACTGTGAAAGGGGCACAGAGAAGGCATAACTACTGTGAGGGGGGCACAATGTGGGCATAACTACTGTGATGGGGCACACATCTGTACAAAACTACTGTGAAGGTTGTACCATGAGGGCAATACTACTGTGAGGGGGTACAATTTTTTGAAAGTGTAGGGGTATGGGGGGTGCCAGAGAAAAGACCCGTCTCGAGTACCAAACACCATAGGCACGCTTGGGGGACAGTGCATTACATGTCAATAACTGCAAACTGACATAATGCGTAATGAAGCCAGTAAAATAAACACTGTGGAGGACTCTCTGCCTACCATCATGGGTTTGATTTTCTGTTCATGCCTTTTATACTTTTCATTTTCACTATTTTAAAGAGGTCCGAGTAATGTAAAAAAAAAAATAAAGCACTGTAAATCTGATGGTCAGCAATATATACATAAGATAAGCAAGTTTTAGGCAAAAAAATATATATTTACTCATTTCCCTAGTCCTGTTCTGCAACTTGTTTACATGCAGTTGCAGAGCTGTGGGGGCATGTATCAACAATATCTGAGGTTTTCCTCATGAATATTTGTGGGTGTGTTGGACTACAAGTCCCAGCTGTACAATGACACTGCTGATATACGCAGAATCTTTCTCCTACCTGTTATTGTGCAGTGCTCTGCAGAAACTTCTTCACAGCCAGCAGAAGAGTACAGAGGAGAGAACTCATCCAGTCTGTGTCAATTCTGTGTTTGCAGGGGTGAGGAGGGAGGGAAGATCCTGTGCACAGCATTTATCTCTTAAGTGCCCGGAGAAGAGGAAACCCTGCAGCTGCTCAGTACCTGAGACAGAGCCTCCAAACCTGAGTCTGTTCTGCTGCTGGTAGAAGAAGATGGTAAACTGTGCTGAAGAATCCAGTGGGAGGGGAGATGTAGGGCAGACAGCTAAGCCAGCAGATCTGCAGTGCAGGGGGGTGGCTTGTCAATCCACAGACTTCACAGTGACATTCTATGCACAGAGGCAGATCTGCTCCTCCTGCTCCCTCAAGCTTGTGCACGGAACGTCATCAGAACAGAGAAAGAAGCTGACATCACAGGTCATGTGATGCTCAGCTAACTAGGAGAATGTGGCCACTGTAGATTAAGTAAGTGAAATGAAAACCCCTTACATTTGCTTAGTTAGAAACATTCAAATAACAAAGAAATAACGTGGACATCCCCTTTAAGTCTAAGGTGCTGCACCCTGATTAAGCTTTTTATCTTCCAGATGCATTTGCTACTGGCTAATCTCATTGTAGACATGCATCCCGTGCCATTGTGTGCAATTTTATGCAATATCTTTTTACGCACATTTCACAGCATCTAATATTCTCTCACAACTCTTTTCGATAAATCCTGTGGTTGCACCAAACTAGGGAGGGGTTGGGGGACCTCCATATAACTGGGGTCTTTACCTCGTGATAACCACATAAATAAGGTCTGGAACACATTCCAGGTTTCCTGATTCTTGGCTCATGTTGGCAGATCCATTGCTGCCTTTCTTCTTAAGTACCCCCCTGAGAGATAGCTGTGGTTTCTTGTTTCTTTCGTTGCCTATCCATGCATGCTAAGTCACAAAAATCTTGAGGCAATCAGGAGTGATGATTACTTAACTCCTTGGTCTAGAAAAAGTCGCTGTCAGCTGTGTTAGTGGAATGTGGTTTTCTCTGAAAAATGCATTTGTAACAACAAAAATTTCTTGTCTCCTCTTAAAAAATACTTTTTGCGCCGTCTAAGATAAAGATCCTATATCCACATTTCAGTACTAACTCTTGTCTGTAATTTGCTCGGCAACTTAAGAAAGGGCAAATCTTATTTAGTGTGGTAGTTTACAATTTAAAACAAACCTGTAGCCAAACTTGCTTTTTATAATATTGCCTACTTTCTTCACAAGATATGCCATAAAATCTTAATAGGTGAGGGTCCTACCTCTGGCATCTCAAGCTTAGGATTCCAGTCAATGCTGCTCTTTCAATAACTCCCATTGACAAAAATGGAGAACTGCACACACAAGCATAGCCACCTCTGCACTTATTGATGTCATAGAATCCCCCTTCCTGATGAAGGTCTATTGGTGAGACCTGCACCCATCGGGCATTTATGACATAATCTGTGCTGAGTGAAAGTTTAAACTAATAAATAGTTTTTGCATAATAGAAATTTATGTAAGAAACTTTCCCAAAAAGATGAAGCAGAAAAAATATATTATCTTTTATTATATAACAATATCAAAACACAACAGTTAACAAACGGAACACAGCGTGTTTCTGGAGAGCGCATGGACCCAAAGCCCAGGCATGACAGAAGGTTAGACTGGCAACAAGATCGCTGGGAAGTAGCTCAAATTTATCACTGCAACCTTAAAAATCACTCAATGATAAACATCTTTTAGTAGACCCATTCTTTTATGAGTGTTTCACTAACAAAATTTATTGGTCGAGGGAGATGCTTTTGTAACGTTGTACTTGAAAACAAAAGGGGTAGAATCTGCGTGAAATGTATAAGTGTTGTACCAAGGATGACCACAAATAACATTTTTTAAAACCTGAAGCTGAATAGACTTGGGCTATTTGGATGTGTTATGGTTTTGAAAAAAATGGTTTTGTGTTGTGTTAAATTTTACATCTTGTACACATACACTTAAGGCTGTGTGTACATTTATTTGTGGAAATGTATTAGCCCATACCCCCCCCCCCCACCCCACCCTTTAAAAAAAATTAAAATAAAATTACAACACCAGAATATCCTGCAAGGCATAGTTGCATGATGGAATAATTGCCGCTCTCTAACACAACCTTGCTGTGTCCACTTTTTTGCTGACGTTTCTAAACCCATTGTTCCAGCCTCCAATATCACACAGTGTAAGACACTGCAAACACCAATTATTTATGGCAGAGGCATGCAGGTGAATTCATGAAGTGCATGAGTTTTTTTTACTTTCTTTCTTACATATGTGGGCACCATCATGGTGCAGCCTGTTATGTGAAGTGCAAAGCCTTTCCATAGGCTCTTTCCAACAGACTTATTTTTTCCACCAACATATCGGCCATCCAACATTCCTTTCTGTCCTATTTGTGATTCTGGTGTCAGAAGAAATAGGGAGAAAGTGAAAGACCAAGGTGAATGTTTGTTTGTTTTGAGGTGTTCAAGGAATAACAGCTCATAGTACAAATCTTGTCCTTTTGACATATGTCCACTTTGTGCAGTCCTAGAGACACTTTGCTTAGACTTTACCCAACACATTTGTCTCATGCCTGCTTTGTTAGCTGTTCTCATTCCAGTCTGGCACCATGCCCACCCCATGGACAGAGTGGTACTGATGTGGGGATAGGGTCCGTGGAACACCATGTGGGTAGAGGAAGTCAGGGGACTGAAGTGACGAGGCCTGTTGTAATCCAGACTGAGGAGCACATTGCCTCACAATAGCCTGGTGAGAAGGTTGATGTTGGAACATAGTGTGGGTTTCGGCAGATTGTGTACCAGCGTGGTTACCCAGTCTGGGCATGAGTGAGCTGGAGGTGAAGTGAGCAGAAAAGTGCTGATAGGGCAGTCGTTCCATAGATTGCATCCCTCCTGCCACAGTACAGCTGCCGTAGGATGGTACACTCGACCAACTATTACAAGAAATGTCTTCTATGCCTGTAACTTGTTCTGCAGCAGGTGTTGAATTAGCATACATACAGGCCTGGCGTTGGGCAGACTCTGTGCGAAAGGATGTTGAAGATGAAGAGGAGGAGGATGGCTGCGAGTACCCAGACCTGTAATATGGGTCTTCCTCACTAGGAGATGTATCCATATAGGGCTTCTTATAAGTATGTTCAGCTGACTCTTCACTCGCTGCAGAGAAAATAAAGGTTTCTTAAAGAGAGCATATATATATATTTATCACGCGTAATACTCAAAATCTATGATGATTAATTGTCATTAAATATACTAGCAGATATGCTAAACATAAAACATTTTCCGTTTAATGTTTATGAGACTACATTAAGGGATGATCTTACCTGAGTATATATATATATATATATATGTTATATCATGTATTATCATGTAATCATATGCAAGATACATTACAGCCATGGGATCTATAGAAGGGGAAGGCTTGGTGCTAATTTGTTCCTCACATAGAAATATTCTTAAAGGGGTTTTCTGGCAGTTTAATATTGATGGCCTGTCCTAAGGAAAGGCTATCAATATTTGATCGGCGGGGTTCCAACACCTCACACCCCACTCTGACAAGGTGTTCTGCAGTAGCTCCAATGCCAAAAGTCAGCACCGGATCTACAGCTCTGTATTTTGTGTATACTACAGAAATGGACAGAGCAGTGTAGTTTGGAAGTCAGCATTGGAACTAGTACAGAACAGTTGATAGGTGGGGGTGCAGGTCGACAGAACCAGCCAATCACATATTAAAGAATGGAAAACCACTTTAGTGATCCAATGAAGTTTTACTTTCTGCCCTGTGGTATTCTCATTTTTTAAATAATCTATTAAACATTTTAACAATATATCACAATGAAAAATGTATTTTAAACCCTATCCCCAATCCCACCAAAAAAAAAAAGGGAAAAAAGCACTTAGCGATCCAATGAAGTTTTACTCTATGTCACTTGGTTACCCACTGTAGGCTCCATCTCTAATTGTCAATTCTCCCTTAGCTCAGCTCCATTGGGATGGTGACTAGCTGCTGCCATGTCTCCCATACACAGTGCATAGATTCTTTCTATAGCACCCCCTCATAAGCAGCAGCAGCATGAGTGACATTATACACCAGCACTGAGCAGTTTAGCTGTGAATCCAACACTGGGGTGGGACAGAAAACTTACTAGAGCTAGCAGCAGCCCCTGTTTATGTCTCAATGTTTATCTCTCTCTCACTCTGCAGCTGCTTCCTCCTCCCCTTCAACTCTCCATAAACTTTTATGGGCAGCATGTAACCTGATGAGTCAGTGAGCTGATAGTTTCTCATATCTCTCAAGATGGATTTTAGTAGTGAATTGAGAGTAAATGATCAGTGCAGGAGTCATGGGGAGAAGAAGTGGCTAAGTGGATATGAGAGGCATTTTTTGCTAATAAGATATATTACAATGTTTCCTACTGTTGCACTGGTGCCCAGTGCCTGCTGCTGCCTCATTCCTTCCTGCGAGCCATCCTCCACTGTCCAGCCCTGCTCCTCTTCCTCCATCTCCAGTGTTTCCCATTGCCAGAGTGTTCTGCAGGCCACAGCCTGCATGTCTGGTCCTAAGGCATCTAAGCCTATTTTATAGAGCACACACGTGCTCACTCTTGGCCTCTTAAAGGGCCAGCATGGGAGCATCCAATGCCTTCCCCAGTCAATGGCTGTATGACCATGTGTGTTTAAGGTGCCCTCTCCAGTAGGTGAGCATTAGGTTACCTAATCTCTAGTTACCAACAAAAGTATTATTCTCTGTTTTACTACCTATATTGCCTGACCACTTAGTGCTTCGCATCAATGTCTCTGACAGCTGTGGGTCAGCTGCCAAGGACACCAGGACGATCTGAAGGTAGTGACCTGATGGGTCCCCGGTGGAGAAGGTCAGATCCCTGTATAGGATTAAAGGGTGAAAACCAGAGGACTGTGTAGATAATGCCCTTAGGGTTGGCCCAAAGTCAAACCGGTTGGTTGGTACAGAGGGTCCACATCCAGTGCCTTTAACACTTTTATTCACTTATCATTTATAGTTAACACACATCGTAACAGGTTTAAAATGTACTTTTTTTTACCACTCCTTCACTCATTTTAGAAAAATAACAGCATACATACTTAATGTGGCTCTCTTCTTATAATCACTGCTCATGTCCTCTTACCTTTTCTTTTTGTACAGTGGTATACAGGTCCAGGCTCATGCGGCAAGGAAGAATATGAGTTAGAAGGAGGCATTATGTCCTGAGAGGTGCTGCTTACACCATTCTCACACTGATACTGGGAACTGAGGTTTGAGGAACTAGTTATATTGCGTGATTCAGAGGGGAATGGGCTGTGGTTAGATGAAACCTTTTGTCGCACAGTGCTTCTTGGAACAACAGGATACTCCTTGCTGCAGAAAAAACATAAGCAAATGTAGAATAAAATAACATATAATTCAAGGAGAATCTGCACAGCTAGCCTTAATTTAGTCTAAATTTCAGACCAAAAGGTTTATTCCAACATTTTTTAATTGGTTCTAGAACATTTTTTTTTTGTGTTTTAAAAAGCTAAGCACATGTAAGTTACTGAAATGTATCTGTCAACAGTCAGTCACTAAACATTGCTGTATGATGGAAAGCCTTGCTTTTATTTTTGTTCACATGTTCTCCCTGAAGGATCAATTGTCCATTCTGTTACTTGTATAATTAATACAGAACTTTGTAGAAAGTAGACTGCTCATTCAGCCTTTTAACCCTATAACACACTATGACGTACATGTGGAGCGAGCTGAGGCCACTCTATAGTGGCAGTCACAGTAACTGGTATCTGATATATACCATCTTGGTCAGTTAACTCCTCAGATGCCCCAGGCAGGGCTTAATAGGAACATTAAAATTTTACCATAGACGGCAATGATAAAGCACCACAATCTATGGCATAACAGACCGAGGGAGCTAAAAAAGTTTAAAAAAAAGAATTTATCCGACTAATACTGAAACAGCTAATCATATAAATTAAGATGGTGCTGTCATCTACAATCAAATGAAAAAGTAAATGAACCCTTTGGAACCACTGGGATTTCTACATTAATTATTAATAAAATATTGTCTGTTACCATTATAGAAAAACACAATCTAAACTAACAGTAGTCTATTATTGGGTAGATTGAGTAAACATCCACATTGCCGGGAGGAAAGGTAAGTTAACCCCTGAATTTATTAACCTGTAGTTTCCTCTTCAGCAGCAATCACTTCCACCAAACATTTCTTGTAGCTGCAAATCAGATTTGCACAATTTTGAGAAGGAATTTTGGTTAATTCCTCCATGCAATGTCTTTTAGCTTGTCAATACTTCAGGGATACCCTGCATGCATGGCGCTCTGCAGGTCATGCCACCCCATCCATAGCATCTATATAGGTTTAAGGTCAGGGCTCTTACAAAACATAAATCTTCTTTTTCAACCAATCTTTAGTTGATTTACTTGTGTGCTCTGGGTCGTTGTGTTGTTTCATCTCCCGTTGTCTCTCCAGCTTGAGGTCATGGACTGTTGGTCACCACCACTTGTAGAGGCAACCTTGTCGCGGTAAGTGGGCCTATGTTTTTTGATCAAACTGTATACCAATGCCTCATTTATGCACAGCATAGAATGTAATTATACTGAAGGACAGTCGCTATATCAAAAGCATAGTACTGAGGATGTGTGATCCAGATTCACTCTTATATGCTAGACATAATGAAGGCATACCTTTGCATCCTGGACATACGATGCAGCTCCATATCATCACTTCCTCGAAATCCCTTGGCAAATGGGTTGTTTTCAATCTTTAACTGGGTTATCTATTGTAAGATATAACTGTAATCAGAATGTTGCATTGTGGAAGTTTAGGCACTTTAGTATTTAAATGGAAGCTGTTGCCTTGGGAATTCTTTTCAGCCTATTGGCAGCATGTTACAGAGAGATGAGCAGGTTGATATACAGTTTTGTGAGAAAAGGTTTAGTCATACTTGCATTTTATTCATTTATATCCCTGCTCTCTCTATCCTTAGGAGGTAAATGATTGGTTCTACTTTGTGATTAACAGTTATTTCTATATGCATATATGGGGTAGACTGTGAATTAATTGGACCTCTAATTATAGAAAGAGCAGGAATTTAAATGAATAGATTACAAGTTTTACTGAATCTTTCCACAAAAGTACATTTTCTTCTTCCCAGCTCCTCCTGCTCTATAAGATACCTGTAGATCAGACATCATGCTTAATATGATAAGTTCAAGTTAAAGGAGCTTTCCCACCATAGATATTTATGGCATATCCACAGAATACATCATACAAAGTAGCCCTACTTATGTCTCACCCAGGCATAGCCATCTCCATGCAATCTCTGCCTGGATGCATTGTCCTCCTCATCTGGTGGAATGGAGCTCATAGGACCCCTTGCTCTCCTGATAGATGAGGTCTTAGATGTGGGACATTCATCTTTGCAAATTTGTCTCGCGATTATCGACACTTCGAGAATTAGGCTAATATTTAGAATATAGTGATATATATTCGTAAAAACGAATATTCGTCAATTTTTTTCCATCTGAACCCGCTTACCTGCCTGCTTCTTGTTTGTGGGGCAATGTGAGAAGGCTGCAATATCGTAGCCTGTCACTGAATTTGAATATTCTTCATTATTTAATTTACTTCATCTTATGAGAAAAATCGGCAATGTAATATGTGCGTTAATCGAGCAAGGGTGGATTATAGGCAACTTTCCTCTGAAACAAACCCAAGTCAACCCATTACCTTTGAACTTTCCTATTGGGTTGGCTTGCTAGAATTCGCAAATATTTAAAATATAGTGTGATATATATTCGTAAAAACGAATATTCCGTTTATTTTTTTCATCTGAACCCATTAGTAAATGTAATGGGTTCAGATGAAAAAAAAAGACGAATATTGGTTTTTAAGAATATATATCACACTATATTCTACATATTTGCGAATTCTAGCAAGCCAATCGAATAGGAAAGTTGCCTATAACCCGCCCTTACTCGATTAACGCGCATATTACATTGCCGATTTTTCGCAATTAAGAGAATAATCTCAAATACGAATATATGACGAATATTCTACCACATATTCGCGAAATATCGCAAATTCGAATATTGACCCTGCCTCTCATCACTAGTCATTTCTGATAGTGTTACACTAATTTTGTGCAGAAGTAAAGTAATGCAGAAATCAGGAACTTAAGTTTTGGAAGTCAGAAACCCTGCTTTAACATAAATATGTTAGAACAGAGTGTTATATTCTCAGACTAAGGACTCCAAATAGATGAAAAGTCTATTCATTTTAAAAACTGCAAGTGAGAACACATATATATTGGGCACCTCATCCTGTTTATTAGATTGCACATACTCTGCCTGCACTGACCTTGTCCCATCCCTGACCATTCTTTTGCCTGATCCCTCGGTGCTCCGCACTGGTGTCTCTTGATGCCCAATGGGTCGGTAGTCACTTGAACAGAGACTACTCAACGAGGCATCAGCCTTGTGGTTCTCAGGCAGTGGAGTCTAGATCCTTTTACAGGGGTTAAGGGATGAAGACCAGGGGGCCACTTAGGTAATGCCCTTCGCAGCCAGATCTAGTCAAATGATAGAGCGGCTCCACATCCACTTTGTTATAATTTACCACTTTTATTCAACTTTTATAACCTCTGTTATTGTTTTTTTGATATTTTAATAGTTTCTTATCGATATATTATTGCTTAAAAAAATCTCATGAAATTTCACAAAACCGCAGTTGATAACATGTGTGAATCAAATTGCAGCTTGCCGGAGAATACTGGTACATACAACACATTTCCAAGCTAAAAATCTGCGGCATCATTTGGGCCGGTTGTCAGGCCATGCAGTTTACAGTGAGATATTTTATAATTCTCCCCTCCTTCCTTAATTTAAAATGCGAAGATGAAATTCTTTCCAAGGGTCTGTATATATTTTTATTTCTTTTTTCTTTTTAACATTTCTCCACATGGGCAAAATAGTTCACTTTATATACAGATGTTACAGAAGAAAAAAGGATTGGCTGGCTGTGCTTCTTTCCAGAAACCCGTAAAATGTGTCCATAAGCCTGAGAGAGGCTTGGCAGCTGAGAAAGGGACCATTGGTTGAGCTTTTTTTTCGTTAACTCTTTCACTGCTTACCCAGACACTAATCTTTACTGTTTTAATTGTGAGTTGAAATTGAAGATTTTAAGTCCCATGGTTTCAGAGTACTCTCTTTCTTCCAACAGAGGGAAGCAGTAGCAGCAGTTGTGCTATTTAATTTGTTTCCAATTTAGTATGCCACCAAAGTGTCAGGTTAATATTACTTGTGGTGAGAGAAACAAGCTAACGGCAAGAAGTTTTTACCTTGTGGTTTTGGTAAGATGTTACAGCTATAAATGCCGTCTCTGAGAAGACATGGGTACAGAAAGCGGTGTTCTTGGACCCAAATCCATTGTTTTCGTCTGCTTTAACTATGTGAAGCCGTGGCTGGTATTTGTGCATAGAATTCAGAATGATCTAAAAGAGAAAACACAGCATTAACACATCGATCAACGGATATTAATAATGCTTGATACCATAATCTACTGTATGTTAGCAATAGACGTTTTTATCTTTATGTTCTAAAATCGCAAAGAAAGGAATAGGGAAAGAACAAACCCAACACTGATGATCCAGAAGAGAAGAGAAGAAAGGAGGAGCTTATGGAAACACAGATGTGTGGTTACATGCTTATATTCACATGTGAGTCAAGTGCAATATTATCAAATGTAGAGGTGATTGAACTGTTGTCTGTGTGTATGCTTACTTAGGTGAAAACTAAAGGGTTTATCCAGCCCCTCCCCCCAATGCCCGGGTCATTATAGGGGTTGGCTAACCCCTTAAAGGCGGATGCACAGGGGGCAACAGTTGGGCCTACTATCGGGAAGGAACATTAGTATAAACGCTCGTTCCTGATAATCTGCCTGTGTATAGGTGCTGCACATCACCTGATGAACAAGCAAAATGCTCATTCATTGGGTAACATCATTGTATATGCAAACACCTCAGTCATCATTTTTGGGAAGCAGATCGTCTGCCAAAACAACATTCTTCTGCCCAGAAACAATGAATATGTAAGAGGACAAGCATTCGTAAATGCAGCTCATCACCTACACTGATAACGAGGCAATCATGGGAATGCATCTTTACAGCTTCCTATGAATGATCCATTAAACGGTGCAGACCTATGTAACTCTATGGTTACATACTACAAACAAACCCTTGTAAGAACCCTCCAGGTTTAACTAATGAACTGGGGCAGATTTACTGATCCTTTCTAATACTTAGACAGTTTAAACTTAGGAATGCTCCTTCCTGATCATTACCCTCATCATTGGCCTGTGTAAGTGGCATTTAAACTCTTAATGGGGCTATCTGCTGTTAGAAGAGGCCGGCGCTCTGTTAGTGCAGTCCTAGGCCATGTGACGTCACTGTACATCTGTTACATGGCCTAGGTGCAGCTCAGCCCCAGTGAAGTGAATGGGGTTGAGCTGCAATACCAAGCACAGCCACTATACAGCACAGCCGCTATACAGCGTACGGCACTGTGCTTAGGAGGGATGCCGGGAGCACAGCTAATCGGCGAGGGGCTGGGACTTGGACCCACACCAATGCGATGATAATTAATGACCTATCCTGAGGATAGGATGCGGACCCATTCATTTCAATGGGTCCGCAAAAACGTGCTGTCCACATCAGTATGTCCGTTCCTTAGCTCTGCAAAAAAAATAGAACATGTCCTATTCTTGTCCGTTTTAGGCATTGTTACAATAGATCCGCAAAAAAACGGATGGCGTAAGGACGTCATCTGTTTTTTTTGCGGACCGCAAAACACATACAGTCGTGTGCATGTAGCTTAGTACAGACTTTTAAGGTTTTCTCTGACATCATTCAATCTTCTATTAAAGGTTAATTAATGTCACCCAATGCTCCGATTCAGAACTCTAAAGATTTCCACTCCTGAATAGGAAAATCTATAAAATTTACAGAATCTGGAAGCGTAACCATTTCGAGGGCTAGGTGCCAGGTTGAAGGAGCAGGCTTTTGCCCTCTCTTCCAAGGCAATTATGTTGATTTAACATTAAAAAAAACACAGATTTTAAAAAGAATATTAACTCTTCAATAACATATCCCCAGGGATTTCTACAGTTACATGTTGGGTGTACTAGAGATGGAATAGATATTGTAGTTGAGTATTCAACACGTACACATGGATCATAAAGAGTGAGTATAGTCACATATTTCACTGTGCCAAATAATGTGTGCATTTCACCAAGGTATGAAGACATAAGTGGAGAATTATCATCCCCATATGCCTTGCCTTTGGCATTAAAAAGTCGCAAAACCCGGTTTAAATGCCATTGTGACAAGATTTGGTCACAACTGCCATCTTTAACGCCCTAACACCCTAACCCTCACTGGGTTCCAAAAAAGGGGTGTGACAAGGGCAGAGCCCTTGGCAGCAACACACATCATTATTTATGCAGGAACTGGAGTAAATGATGTCTGAAATCTAAGCCAGCTCAAATTTTAGTCTGCACATGCACATGGACTGCTGGAGGAGGCATTTAATTTATGACGAGGCTTGTGCCTAATGATGAATTAAATGCATCCTCTGGTGGCGCAGGGCCGATCCAGAGCAGCAGGGCCATCATTTCCATACCTTGCACTGATGAGGACTAACAAACCTGAAACAGCTGTATGTAAGTTGCCATAAATGGTTCTATAATTATAGTTTGCATCTGTGTTCTGGATTAGTTAGCCAAAACGGAGTGGTTTAAACATGTCTTCACCGACTATCCTAAATTTAAGGTTTAACCCCATGTTTTGGGTTGTGTGATGTAATTGGTGCCATGCAAATATATATTTACGCAAATAGTACCTTGTTTGTGTATTAGAAATGTGGAAATGGCTATTGTAAAGGTGCGCGATTAATTCCTATAGACTTAGGAGAGAGATGTGAGTGGTTTTATATATTCGCTGATGTCTAGAGAGTTGGTAATACTAGTAGGTTGGATATCTACAAAATAAAAATCACATTCTAAGTTTATACTAGTCTGCTGACTTCATAAAAATAGGATGGCTTAAATCTTTACTTAGAAAGAGAAAGATTTGGTGGCACTACTGTTCCCAGCAAGAAGGAATATGGCGCTCAGAAGTAGAGACTACACCTTGTCTCACAAAAAATAGTAATTGAAAAATATTAGAATTGGTTCGGCACTCCATCATATGGAGTAGTAGTGACAATTTAATAATAAACATCCACTGTACAGTACATATAAAACCAATAAAAAACCAATAAAAGCAAATTAAATATTACAGAGATATTATTGCTTGATAGGATAGTCTTCACACTAAAGTCTTCCTCTATCAATATGTATCTTGCACTCTATACAAGGGTTGTATCAACAAGAGCTTGTAGCAGGATCACAGATAGATACAGCGCAGGTGGATACATCCCAATGTTCATACCAACATATTATAATACTTATCACAGCCGGAGGGTGCGAACATCTCATTCATTGCGCAGTACTGCAGCCAAAAGACATCGGGAGGATAACGTGCCACACTGGACGTCGCGAATGCACAATCTAAACATCGACTCCTAGAAAGGATACCGTGAGTAAGATACTTTACTCCCTCAGGAGCCAACTGAACCGCGTAATGCTCAGATGATCACAGCACACAGTAGATAAGTATTATAATATGTTGGTATGAACATTGGGATTTATCCACCGCGCTATATCTATCTGTGATCCTGCTACAAGCTCTTGTTGATACAACCCTTGTATAGAGTGCAAGATACATATTGATAGAGGAAGACTTTAGTGTGAAGACTATCCTATCAAGCAATAATATCTCTGTAATATTTATTTGCTTTTATTGGTTTTTTATTGGTTTTATATGTACTGTACAGTGGATGTTTGTTATTAAATTGTTACTACTACTCCATATGATGCAGTGCCGAACCAATTCTATTAATGTTTTAATCTTTACTTGTATAGATGTAAAGGAAATGTGGTCTTTGTCATTTAAAATGGATGACCACATGTACTTCATCACTACAACATGTGGCGTCAGCAGAAGCCAAGTCGCGCCAGCCATTGCAACAAGGGAGACGTCCTAGCTCACGAGGCCCCTCTCATCCTGTTGGCTTAGCCAAATTCCTTTGACATGTAGGTAACTTGCAGGCCTCAGCGGTGAATGATCTAATGGCTTTTAATTTCATTACAGTGACTCTAATTGAGAGGCTACCGCTGCACTATAGCTCTCGGGGGGCATGCTACCCTATTCCCTCAGTCTCTTCTCACAGTAGGGGCATGGCTGTTACCCCCTTGTGTCTGCCCAACCCCCATTCTCCCCCTGACTTCCCACCACTTTGCTGCAATAACGACATGCTTCGTTACACGCTGACTCTTTGTAGCCTTTAGAGATGATGCATCTGTCTGTGTATCTACCATCCAGATAATTCCCTGTGAGTTACTAACAGCATCTCAGGGTTGCGTGGTCAGGTAGAACGTTAGCAGTCATAAAATCCATTCATAAGAAAAGCAGTAGATAGAAATCATATTTCTGTAATAAAAGTTCAACAAGTAACAAAAACCAGCAAAATCCCCTTTTACTGATAGTGTAGGAAAATTAACTTCACTCCTTGGACTCCCTGACGAATATTTTTTAGCTGTGTTGTTTACATGGGCTGAGAATCAGGGCAATTATAGGTGCTGTAGGAAGGCGCATTCCCGATAATTGCCCCATCTAAAAGAGCCTCTGATCACCTGAAGAATAAGCAAATGCTCGCTGGTCGGGTGATCACATCTTTCATGTGGCACATTGCCCTGTGTAAACATAGATGTCCTGCCAGCAAGCAATAGCTCTGTACTGGAACGAGCAACTGATGGCAATCCTAGGGATATGCCATCAATGTTCCTGATGGGCCAACCCCTTTAAGTGTATTCACTTCAAGTCCTGTGTGTCAAGTAGAGGAGGTTGTTAGCAGGGATCCAGGTACAGACTGGGTTTTTTTGCTATGTGGTATCATCATGCAGCGTCTGCATTCGGTGTCTTCATGACAGTCATCTATGGTCTCTACAATATCAAGGCCCGGATCAAGATTGGTTGAAGTTCCCTATTTGCTCTGATAACAGTGTCATATATTGTGTAGCAATCGCAGCAGGATGTTTAATACGTATGGGGTGGTACAACATATTGCATTGTCGCAAAACACGGATCCACAAAATATGCGGATGACGTCCGTGTGTATTCTGTACATTGCCGAACGGAACAGCTGGCCCTAATAGAACAGTCCTATCCTTGTCTGTAATGCGGAAAATAATAGGACATGTTCTATTTTTTTGTAGAACGGACATACTGTACAGAAATGGAATGCACTTCCGTTTTTTTATGTTGTCCCACTGAAATGAATGGTTCCGCATACGGTCAGAAAAAAAAACAGAACGGACACGGGAAGAGAATATGTTCATGTGCATGAGCCCTAACCTTGAGATAAATGGCAGAAATTCCCATCTTTTTTGGCAGTAGTATTAATACAGCATAAGCACCTCCTCTGCTACCTATGAAATCTTTTATATTGCTGGAAATACACTCACAAACATTTTAGACAGCTGGGAGTGTCTGTAGGAAAAAACTATGAGGTGAAAGCCCCTGAGTGGTAGAAGCACCTAAGCAATTACCTCTTTTGCCTTCCCTATAAACCAGCACTGACAACATTATTTGATGTGTATTGCAGCAGTCCAAATGTCCCCTGCTGTCAGAAAAAAACAGGATTAAAGAGGTTGTGCCACCATCATATAGCTATGTAATTCTGCTGAAACCATTAAAGCAGCTGTGCCAAATTGTAATATTTTAATACAATCCAAAATGAAAACCTTACTTTTGTGATATATCGTCTGTAACAAAAATGCTTCATTTGTGAAACATTCTTTTTACCTTGTTATATTGGTGCCCCCTGGTGTTTAATCTGTATAAAAACTTGCATGTCCACCTACTAAGCTGGTCGCACATGCTCAGTTCCATCCGACTGCCACCAGCTGTATCTACTGTTAGCTGTCACAGTTAGGATATGGAAACAAGTTCAGGTTTTTTATGCAGTTCTTGAGAAAAATAAAATTGTATTCAAATTCCCTGTAAGGGTGCTGCATAAAAACCAGCACCCTTACAGGGAAAAAGCTGCATCAAAAAGGAAGTGCCCCCCTGAGCTGTGATAGGGGAAAACTGCAGTAGAACGGATACACCCCCTAAGCTGTGATAAGGAAAGAGCTGCAGCAGAAAGGACACGCCTCCTGAAAAGGCACACACCCCACATCTGCCAGATAGAAATACTATAAAACTTGCAACTTGAGTAATTGGATCAATAAATGAGGTGAGCTCTGGATCCATATGAGGTGCAGGGCTGGTTCTAGCTTTGTTAGAAAGAGATTGTCATTCACTGTAAGATGTTTGAGTGGCATTTTTTACATTAATCATGGCATATTCCTTTTAAATTAAGCATCTTAAGCAATTAAGCATCTTAGCCATTTACATCTATTAAAATCAATGCCCTGTTGCAGAGATGTTTAGTCTGCTGACTAAACTGCTATCTGGTTGTGGTGTTTCCAAGACTTTTATTCTTTATGCAAATGTGAGCTTCAGTGCATCAAGGGGCGGGACCTAGCCCATCTGTGCACCTCATCTCAAAAGCTTTCCAGTGTTGGCCACACCCTTTGGTGCACTAAAGCCCTAATTTGCATAGAGAATAAAAGTCTTTTTTCTCAGGAACATCTCAGCTGATTTTCACAATACAGGTATCATTTTAATCAGCAGGGTCAACCCTGCCAGGTAGTATGTGTGGCTTAATAGTGTTGATCCTACTGATAGATGCTCTTTAGGCCTCATGCACACGGCCGTTTTTTTATGCTGTCCGCAAAAAGGGGTTCCGTTGTTCAGTGATCCGTGTCCGTTTTAGCCTTCCGTTGTGTTTCTGTGTGTCTTCCGTTTTTTTAGCGGACATGACCCAAAAGATTTTACCAAAAGACAGGCTGACAATTTTTCCCAAGTGCTTGCCAAGGGATCCGCAAAAAAAACGGACACGGAACGCGGATGACACACGGATGGCCATCCGCATTTTTCACGGACCCATTGACTTGAATGGGTCCGTGAACCGTTTTTCACGGACAAGAATAGGACAGGTTATATTTTTTTGACGGACTGGAATCACGGACCACGGATGCGGAGGACAAACGGTGCATTTGCCGAGGTTTCCACGGACCCATTGAAAACCAATGGGTCCGCAGAAAATCACGAAAAACGGAGCAACGGACACGGAATCAAACAACGGTCGTGTGCATGAGGCCTTAGAGTTAGATATGTCTCTTCCACTCATAAATTGCAAAGAACAATAATTTTATTCCGCAGTTGTTGTAGTATTTATATTTTGTAACTAATAGTAATATGATTTCCCAAGGAAAATAGGATAATCACCTAAAGAGATGTGTGTGTTTACTGGTCTGATATAATAACGTTTCTCTTTGCGGAGACTGCCAAGTTGGTGTATGAAGTCTTATAAGCCAGCAATGCTCCCTGGGTAAAGAGGACTATAAATACGCTCTATAAGGGTCCACTCACACATCCGTGTTTGTTTTGCAGATCCACAGATTGCGTACAAGAATAGGACATGTTCTATTTTTTTGCGGAACGGAGATGCAGTCCCGGAAGTGCGGATCCGCAATTCTGGATCCAGGCGGGACATAGTGTGTCCCCATAGAAATGAATGGGTCCACAATTCCGTTCCGCAAAATGCAGGACATCATTGCGGACGTGTGAATGGACCCTAATCCAGATGGACTGGTTCTGTGGTGGCATCTAACGTCAATATCTGGCCCTTTAAAAGGATTTATTCACCTTCCCTTTTGTCCAGGGTGCATTGCCTTACTTATAGGACTCACTAAGTCGCTTTGGCAGTCGCCCCCACCCCTTCCCCCGACCCACAGCCAGTCAGGGGCAAAATCCCCAAAACAGCTGTCTGGGGATGGGTGTTTTTTTTTTTTGTTATGGAAAAGATTTCTGGCTTTTTATTGTTAAGTCACGTTCCAAGGCCTGTTTTAAAGGGCCAGACACTGATTTCTAGGGTAGCCCATAAGTCCTTCCGGATAAGAGTTTATATACATCACCATAGTGTTTACTACTACCTAAATTTAAGAAATGAGGAAATCTGTTTGGACTGAAATTTCCTATCACTGTACTCTAACATTCCAGAGCTAGCGTGAGTGGCGGAATTTCAGATTGCTCATAATGCCTTTAACCATTCTACTGCCAGCTATCTAGGAGCATGTTGAGCGTCTGGGAGAGTTATAGAAATTACTTACAACATCTTATGCCATCTTCAGGGGTAATCTACATGCATATGGAGGTTAAAGGGTTAAAGTAGACAAGATATGTCGAAATGGAATTTCCAGCTATTCTAACGGATGCTGATAGAATTTGCCTGTTGTCTTATGATAAATATACAGGCTCAAAGCGGGACTTATCTGTAGAAGCCTTTGAAGAGTGACTTAACCCCTGCAAGAGTGACTGAGGCTTGGAAGGAGCCGCTTGCACTTCCATCCGGCCTCATGTTGCCCTCTGCTCTCCTCATTGCTTAGATCTCTTTGTCTCTGGAACTCCTTATCCAATAGTGGATGTGAGCTGGATTTGATCCTTTGTTTATTGCAAGAGATGTCTCTTTTGTCTCTTTGTTCATGCGAATTGAGAAGACCAAGTCAGTTTAGCTAATGAGGGTCATGCATCAAGTCTTTGATAGCAGTAGACCAGTTTTTAGAAAGTTTTTATGTGTCTATGCTTTACCTGAGTATGGTTTAGTCTTCCTTGTTTCCCTAAATAGTAAGAATCTTTCTGATTATATCTGTTTAAAAAAAAAATTTAAGTTATGAAACCCATTGAAAAGAAATTTGTACCAATATGAATATGATTGTATTATGTAACTATTACGTGTTTTTGACATGTATTATTCTAGGGGTATTTTGCAGACAGCTGGTTTCATAGTTTTATAAGTAAAGTATATTGACGATAGGGACAATATTTCCGGACTGGCCACGTCAGATGGCCATCCACATATGTAATTGTTTGGCATTTCGGCTGTATCAAGGGACAAGCAGGTTTTTAGCTAATGGATGCTGATGCCAAAAGGAAAGTAGTACACCTATTACAAATGGTAAAGAGTTGAATGTATTTGTTTTGGACAACTGACAATTAGTGTAGGTCCCCACCTTGTCAAACAACCGAAATCCATTAAATGGATATTCCTATCTCATAAAGTGATGGTATATTGCTAGGATATGCCATCACTTTATCACTGGTGGGTGTCCGATCTCTGGAACCTCTGGGATGCTGAAAATGAATTGGACATAGTGTTAATTAAAGGGGTTGTCCCATTAAAAATATTCTACAGTTTTTAAACCAGCACCTGGCTCTGAAAACTTTTGTAATTGCACGTAATTGAAAATCTAGCATAGCAGCTGAGTTATTCAGTAAAATGTATCTGTATAGAGCCTCCTGCTGAATGGTTTTACTTATGTATAATAGAACGTGAACACCCCAAAATGTGTAGTATCAAGCTGCAATTTCACCCCAATTACTCAATTAGGGATTAATAGATTGAATTATATATAAAAGAACGTGAGCACCCTAAAATCTGTAGTATCAGGCAGCAATTTCCCCTCAATTACACAATAAAGAATTAATGGATTGAATTATGTATTATTTCATCCTTCAACTGCCTCCTGAGCTGTGATAGGGAGAGCTGAGACACGCCTCCTGAGCTGTGATAGGGAGAGCTGAGACACGCCCCCTGAGCTGTGATAAAGAGAGCTGAGACCCTCCCCCTGAGCTGTGATAGGTGGAGCATGGACACGCCCCCTGAGCTGCAGCAAAAAAGACACTCCCCTTGAGCTGTCAGCTTGATATAAATCTAGCAGAGCAATGAATGGGGAGATCTCTGGATCCATGTGAGGTACAGGGCTGGGTCTAGCTTTGTTAGAAATTGTCATTTCATTTTTTACATTAGTCATAGGATAACCCCTTTGAGTGCTGCAGCACCTTCACAGTCTATCCCTGCAACGCCAGTCCATTCAAGTGAATAGGGCCGGCACTGAGTAAATCCCTTTATTCTCAGGATCGGTAAGGTTCCCATTGGTTGCACCCCACTGATCATAAATTGATGGCATATCCTAGTTTTCCTTTACAATTAGGGTGCCCTCACAAGTGATGGAAGTTTCTACCAGGAAATCCACAGGTGAAGATTTTTACAAAGTTGCACATTTTTTGGTGTGAATTATTGTGCGGATTTCCTGTATGAGAATCTCTCCATTCAATTCAATGGGAAAATGATTCTGCCGTGGAAAACACTGATAAAAATCAGCATTGAAAAATCCTCAACAAAATCTCTATTTTGCAGATTTTCTGGCGGAAAATTCCGCCACATATGAGGGCACCCTTATATTCCATAGGCTTTTTGCACATGGTTGAACAAACTCTTAGGGCTCATGCACATGAACATATTTTTTTCTGTGGCCTTTACGTTTTTTTTGCGGCCCGTATGCAGAACCATTCACTTCAATGACCCAGTGTACATTCCTTTTCCATATGTGTACATGGCCGTTCTGCAAGAAAGATAGAACATGTCCTATTCTTGTCCATTTTGCGGACAAGGATAGGCATAGTTACATTGGATCCACAAAAAGAACGGATGCAATACGGATGTCACGCGGAAATAATCTGCATTTTTGCGGATCCGTGTTTTGCGGACTGCAAAATACATACAGTCGTGTGCATGAGCCCTAAAGTTGTAACAGAGGCACTATAGAAGCCTTCCTCATGCCACCAATTTCGTGCAGATCTTTTTCTAAATATGTTGCAAGAAAAATTGGCAAGGGCTCCGTCAAACACAATTTTGTTCATGGTTTTTTTTGGTCAAAAAACCCCGAAAAAATTAGCAGCTTTTTTGTCCATATAGTGTGTTTTACCACCTTACATGGCATTTTTTTTGCAGGCCTAGCATTTTTTAGAGAAAAGTATGGGGACCCCCTGTGTATTGGAAAAAAGCGTTGATAGAAAAAACGTTGTGCAAAAATACCATTAAAAACACCAACACATTGCACACACCCTTTTTTTTTTAAGCAGCAAAAAAAACACACCACATAACCAGTGGTTCCTGTGATAACATCACTAACCCCCCAAAAAATGTACCTCAAGGGTTAAAAAAAACACCACTGCAAAAACACCGCTTTATGTCTCATGCACACAGCCATTTCCATTTTTGCTGTGCGCAAATTGTGGATCCTCAAAACACGAATACCGACTGTATAAGTTTCGCATTATGTGTAACAGAACATCCAGCCCTCTATGGAACTGTCCTATCCTTGTCAGTAAAACGGACAAGAATAGGACTTGTTTTATTTTTTTTGCTGGTGTCGCCGATCAGGCATACGTGTGCTGTCCACGTCCTTTGCCGCCCCTTTTAAGTGAATGGGTCAGCATGTGACCTACAAAAAATGCGGATCGGATGCAGACACAAACAACCTTATCCTGCATTTAATATTTCCCAACATAAACTAATAGCAAAAAATAGGAAAAGGGGCTCATTCCAAAAAAATTTATGAAATGAAGGAAGCACTTAGCGCACATTTTTGATCAAAAGTATGTCCGGCCCAAGTACCACATCACGGCGGCTTCCGCACAAGGGTCCTTAACATTACAGATACTGCCTCTCATGGACTTACCAGACTCCTTTTATTCAGGGCACTGCAGGAACCAGCTAAATTGCTTTTGTGCTGAGAAGTCCCAGGTACTTGGCCGTTGCTCAGTCCAAAAGAGGCGCCACCCTCAATATATACTATAAGGCTAGGTTCACACCTGAGCGTTTTACAGCGCGTTCCTACACGCTGTAAAACGCTCAACAGGCGAAAACCCATGTTTCCCTATGGGCATGGTTCTCACCTGAGAGTTTTACAGCGCGTACGAACGCGCTGTAAAACGCCCTACGCCCAAAGAAGTACACGAGCTTCTTTGGGGCGTATTGTCACGCGTATTGTGATTGACGCCAAAGTGGTCAATCACACGAACGCGCGTACGACGCATGTTTCCTATTTCCAAAAACGCGCTGTAATACGCGCGTAAACCGCGCGTATCAAATAGGCTCAAGTGTGAACCCAGGGTTAGACAGAGTTCAGCGGATATGCATCTACACTCACAAGTGCATAGCTATAAGGCAAACAAGGTTGGTTAAAAGATGGCTGCACAATACATCATAAACTAATTGCAAAAAACAGGAAAAAAAATGGAATGAAGGAAGCACTTAGCGCACATTTAATATTTCCCATAGACTTCCATGCAACAGCTAAAACTGGTGGTTTTTGCCATAAAAAACCCCCCGCAAAAAATGCCATGAAGAATGTAGTAGAAGAGAGGACTGATAAACTTATTAATAATTAGTGAAATATTACAAAATAAAATATGTATATTTCTTTATGCTTTACTTTTATCTTTTCCATATTGAAGCCTAAGGGCATTTGAACTGATATTAGTCTAGTTAGAACTGTGTGGTATACACAGCTAAAGTCATGGAAATAGCATCTGTACAACATAAGGTATTCCCAAAGCCTAATTGGCATCATTATATTTGGTAGTAATGAGCTGCACAGTCAAATGTAAGTTATCAGTGAGTTAAATGTACTTCTTGTAGATCAGTACATTTGGAATGATATCTCCATGTGAAAGGCCCAGGAACTCCAAGGTTAAATCCAAAGTCACTCTCTCTTATCTGCACACTCACAAGCAGTATTCCCAGATAAGCGCTCTGCACCATTCTCAACCCCTCATCCCTGCCTTTGTGTTCCACATATTACAAATAAACATTCTGATGATGTCATCATTTCTGTGTCCTCCATTGATTTCTGAAGAGTCCATCCACACTTATTTACTAGAAGAAGTTCTCATACTGGTCATTTTCAGACAGCAATAATTCTCTTTAGATGTTTGCTTTATCATTATATCTAAAGGTGGTGTCCATTCTAATTGCTTACATAACCTACTAAAATTGCTCTTAACCCTTTTACAGCCAGCAGTGTTTTGGGTTTTGACAAAGTGGAATGTTTATTTTTGTTCCATTCACCTGAATGAGGCTTGTAGAAATCCATGTGCTTGCTGCCCCATTGAAATGAATGGAACTGATTTTCAGTTGAGGAAATTTCAGAAACAAGACCATTTCCCACAGAGTTTATTGGCGCCTCAAAATCAGCTCCAAAAAAATGCCTCAAAACAGCCTTCCGTTCATTTCAGTGGGAAGCAGCACATGCAAAAATGGGAAGCAGCACATGCAAAAATGGGAAGCATTAAAAAACAGCTCCATGTAAGTCCATGCACTTTTTGTGCGTTTTTTTGGCACAGATCCACATTAAAAACTTGAAGCTGAAAATGCAGCTTTTGAAGTGAACACCCATTGGTTAAATAAAAACACGCGTAAAAAACACACATGGAAGAACGCACGTTTTACCGTGCTGAAAAAAAAACATGCAGATTCCTTGCTAAATTTTTAAGCGTGTGTTTCAAAATCAGTCGTGTAAACTGCCCATTAGTGTCCCCTCACATGAGCAAACAATGATTTTAGGTTCCGTTTGCTTGCTTTTGGGTGATCGGCGGCACCTTTATATGAAATAATCAATTGTTCATGATAATTGGACTGATCTGCAGCCACTGTGAGGGGGCACATATCTGGCCATAAACACTGTGAGGGGGCATATCTGTGTATTACTACTGTGAGGGGGCACATATCTGGGCATATCTACTGTGAGGGGGCACATATTTGCGCATATCTACTGTGAGGGGGCGCATTGCTGGGCATAACTACTGTGAGAGGGGCACATATCTGGGCATAACTACTGTGAGGGGGAGCTTATCTTGTATAACCACTGTGAGGTGGCACATATCTGGCCATAACCACTGTGAGGTGGTACATATCTGGCTGTAACCACTGTGAGGTGGCACATATCTAGCCATAACCACTGTGAGGGGGAACATATCTGGCCATAACCACTGTGTTGGGGCACCTTTCTGGCCATAACCACTGTGAGGGGGCATATCTGGGCATTACTACTGTGAGGGGGCACATATATGTGTATTACTACTGTGAGGGGGCACATATCTGGGCATATCTACTGTGAGGGGGCACATATCTGGGCATAACTACTGTCAGAGGGGAACATATCTGGGCATAACTACTGTGACTGGGGAGCATATCTTGTATAGCTACTGTGAGGGAACACATATCTGGGCATAACTACTGTGAGGGGGCACATATCTGGGCATAACTACTGTGAGAGGGGCACATATCTGGGCATAACTACTGTGAAAGGGGCACATATCTGGGTATAACTACTGCGAGAGGGGAGAATATCTTGTATAACTACTGTGAGGGGACACATGTCTGGGCATAACTACAGTGAGGGGACACAAAAGTGGGCATAACTACTGTGACAGGAACAAAGGTGGACATAACTGCTGTGAGGGGCCACAAGGAGGACATAACTATTGTAAAGGGGCCAGAAGGTGAGCTTCAGTACTGTGAGGGGCCACAATGTGGGCATTAGTACTGTGTGGTAGCACTTAGGGGGAAATGCTGTAGATTACCCTGCTATACATTGGCATGGCTCAGTCTTACAGGCCAGCACAGCGCCCCTGCTGGTCATTTCACAGGGTCAGTCACCATCCCTTCCTTATAGCCCCTTTCACATGGCGTCAAACGTTTGATGCCCGGATAAGAGGCGGGTGCGTTGCGTGAAAATGCGCGATTTTTCCGCGCGAGTGCAAAGCGTTTTGATGCATTTTGCACGCTCGTGCGAAAAATCGGCATGTTTGGTACCCAGACCCGAAGCCAGACTTCATCACTGAAGTCCGGTTTCGGGTTGAGTATTCTGTAGATTTTATTATTTTCCCTTATAACCTGGTTATAAGGGAAAATAATAGCATTCTCAATAGAGAATGCAAAGTAAAAAGGGCAATAGAGGGTTAAAAATTATTTTAAAAAAAAACTCACCTCTTCCATTTGATCGCGTAGCTGCCGGTGTTCTGTTCTGTCTTCAGCAGGAGGGGGATGAAGGACCTTAAGTGACATCACTGGGTCACATGGTCCAATCACCAGCTTTCATCATGGAAGCAGGTGATTGGACCATGTGACCCAGTGATGTCACTGAAGGTCCTTCATCCCCCTCCTGCTGAAGACAGAACAGAACAGACAGAATGCCCATATAGGGTATACTTGCCCTGCTCCTAATCTCCGTACGGCTGCCACTGTATCTCCCTGTCGCACGGATCAAAACATCGGGTGATGGGAGGCAGCTAATAGCACGCCATGACGGGGACCAACCTCCCTAGCATCACCAGCAATGCTAGGGAAGCTCATCCCCGTCATTGCCTGCTATTGGCTGCACCCCCCGCCACACCCCACCCCACCGGTTGTTTTGATCCGCACGACGGGGAGATGCAGCGGCAGCTGTGCGGGGATCATGAACGACTCGGGGACCAGGGAGTGGGGTAAGTATAATCTATATGAGGTGTCCACATTGGGGGTGGGGGGGGGTCATTATCGGAGTTGGATAACTGCTTTAAAGCTGTGTTGAAATACATTGTCCAACATGTATTTCAGTTCAGCTTTGAGCGCTGTCAATGGGGGAACAGGGGGCAGTATGAAAATGGCAATCTGGACTCGTTATATGCAGCGCTACTCATGAATTATGGCAGATATGAGTCCAGAATCTTGGTGACAGATTCCCTTTAAAGCTATAAAAGTGTGTTCCAGGAGCTCAGCCATGTCCCTCCTTTTCTTCCTCACAATCCAGTGACTAGCTGTAAGATAACTGTCGGGAGCAGCAGTCTCCCCTCTCAGGGTTGGACTGGCCCACCAGAAGACCAGAGGATCCTCCGGTAGGCCCAAGCTCTGACAATAACTGAGCCCTAATAAAACAGGGCAATTAAGGTCCTGTATACACAGACTGTGGACCCTCAGAATCATTTAGTCTGTTGGATCAAAGGGACCTTAGTCTGACGCTGCCCCCTCTGCTCTGTTTGCAGTAGGACAGTTAACCTTTACTAAGCCCGTCACTTGACCACCAATAGAACATGGAAGAGATGAGCTGCAAATTAACTCCTGTGTTCTCTGCGGGATAATGCAGATAATCCTACAGACTGAAGAGCTGTGTCTTCTGTTTTCTGTTTTCAGGCTATTCTCCAAGAATCGGCTTAGACCTTCCTACCCTATAATTACATCAATCATCCATAACATTAAAACCACTGGCAGGTAGTGACAGGTGCCTTACCTAGGCATTCAACTGAGAAACCCAACCAACATTCATGTGGTTGTTACTTTGACATGTACCACCTACCTAACATGGCGGCAGACCAGTACATCCCTTCATGTTAACAATATTCCCTAATGGCAGTGTCCTGATTTAGAAGGATAATATGTCCTGTCTGCAAAATTTGCTCAGGAATGGTTTGAAGAACGTGTCAAAGAGTTCAGGGTGTTATCTTAGCCTTCAAATACCACAAATTACAATCTGCTCAAATTGGAGGCCCCAAATTGCAGAACTTAAAGGGGTTATGCCATCACTTACGTAAAAATTTAAAATCAGACATCATATGGGACATGATAATCCCTTTCTAACAAAGCTAGAACAAGCCCTGTACCTCACACGGACCCAGAGATCTCCCCAGTCATTGTTCCAATTGTGCTGCAACTTTAGGCTGGCAGCTCAGGTGGTGTGTCCTTTCTGCTGTAGCTTTCTCCCTATTACAGGTCAGGGGCCTGTCCTTTTTACTGCAGCTCTTTTCCTGTAACAGACACAGCTTTTAACAGAAGATGTAGGTTGTGGCAGTTGAAGATTTAAACTGAGCATGTGCGGCCTTCTCAGTGAGGTGGACAGGAAATAAGGAAAAGAACAAACAGCAGGTGGCGCTATACAGATACATTTTATTGAATAACTCAGTGGCTACACTAAATTTTTAATTACATGCAATTAGAAAAGTATTCAGATCCAGGTACTGGTTTAAATAAATGTTGAATATGTTTTGTGGCGCAACTCCTTTAAAGGATGTTTTTACTAATATCTTTACAGATACCACAGGATACCTACAGAGGTCTTGTGGAGTCCACGCAAGAGTCATAGTTGTTTTGGCAACACTAGGGGAGCTGCACAATATTAAGCAATATTAATATTATCATCTGTATATGCTGTAGATGTTGGCCCATCTCGCATAGCAAAGTTTAAATTCTGCATCCACTGGGCAAATTATTATCTTGCTATCGTTCATTTTAAAATGAGTTTCTGACACATACATGGAACATAACAGAAAAACACATTGGGTTATGCTGTGAATAATATAAAAAATGAAAATCAGACATCATAAAGTACATGACAGTCTCTTTCTAACAAAGCTAGAACCAGCCGTGTATCTCACATAGATCTCCCCGTTCATTTCTCTGCTAGATTTATATCAAGCTGATAGCCCAAGGGGAGTCTCTTTTCTGCTGCAGGTGAGGGGCATGTCCATGCTCCACCTATCACAGCTCAGGGGGCGTGTCTCAGCTCTCCCTATCACAGCTCAGGGGCATGTCCATGCTCTCCCTATCACAGCTCAGGGGGCGTGTCCATGCTCTCCCTATCACAGCTCAGGGGGCAGTTGAAGGATAAAACTGAGCATGTGCGACCATCTCAGTGAGCAGGACAAAGAAATAAGAAAAAAAAACTGCAGGTGGAGCTAAACAGATACATTTTATCGGATAATTTAGTGGCTATGATAAACTTTTCATTAAATGCAATTACAAAAGTATTTAGATCCAGGTGCTGGTTTCAAATCTGTAGAATATTTTTTACTGGACAACCCCTTTAGGCATATGTAACATTTCCCCTCCCAAAAAAAGAATACTGAAGTCCAACATCATCAGGATATGTTTGTGTCAATCCTAAGCAATGTCTAACTTTACCTCCTACTGGAAGTCTGTAGTACATTGCATGCATCAGCTTTGGACGTAAGCTGCTCTATCTCCTGACACTAGGCCATCACACTGACTAGTTGCGTACATAGAGATTAGAATGTATTTCTAGCCAAAAATGAATATCTGAATATGTTCTACGATACTTATTGTACAAGGGGAATTAAAGAGGACCTGTTACCGCTCCTGACATGCCTGTTTAATGCTTCATGCAGTCCCCATGTAATACAATTCTGGAGCATCTATTCTTATGACTCTATGTTGTGCCATTCCTTTATTATTTCTACTAGAAGTTATGAATGAATTGTTAGTAGTCTGCAGTAAGGGTACAGAGTGGTGGTACCCAGTTGGGGGGGGGGGGGTGTACCTGCACAGTCTGAAAATGGCAGCACTGATTGGATAGAGTCAGCCTGTGCAGGTACACCCCCAACTGGTTACCTCCCCTCTGTACCCTTACTGCAGACTGCTAGCAATTCATTTGTAGATTGTAAGCCCTCACAGGCAGGGCCCTATCTCCTTCTGTACCAATTGGTAACGCGTCTTGCTTGGCGGCGCAGTCTTCAAGGATAATATCTGTAGAGTGCTTCAGATTAAAGATATTGTTGTTGATAATCTAACACGTTTTGGGGCTGCACTGGTCCTATTCAAAGCTCAATCAACAGAATGATGGCCCCGAAACCTGTTACATTACCAACAATCTGAAACACTCCACAAATATTATCCTTGAAGACAATGCAAGATCCTATTTTTCTTCCCTTTGAACTATATTTCTGTTCCTGTTTTGAAGTCTTGAGGCCGGCAGGGATCCAAACTGCAGTCACGAGGAATTACTTCATTAAATGCCTTTACGGTAGCTGTGCCGATACGCACACTGTAATAGGTGAGCACAACTGCATATTTGTCGATTGCCAACTGTGCCTCAGACTACGATGCGCTCCTCTTTTTATGTCTTTTTACATTTGAGCCTGGATACTTATTGCAGTAACAGTGAGTTAGAACCCCTTCTCTACCTTTCCTCCCACTCAACATGAAAGATGAAATGTACAGAAAGAATGATATATACAGATATGTCAGATCCACCCTAATTCATTAGATTAGCAGGCACTGTTTTTAAACAAGTGAGAAAAAGACTCATATTGGGCAAATATCTTTTATATCTTTCTGTTTTATAAATACATTTTTTGCTGTTGATAGAACTGAATAGAATATTTCATATGGAGCGCTATACAGTAGAACCCATTCTTCTGGGAATAGCGGTTGTAATTAAATATACAGTATTCTGAATAGTGCTGCCAAGTGTAACGGCTCTTCCTGGCTATGTGAGTGGATGCTGCTTTTATTGTCTGCATTTCTTTGCTTCAGGTGGAAATTTGTACTTTTTCTCCTACTTGGGGGCCTTTTCTCTGGGCACAGCCAGCTACCAGTAATGAACCGATAACTGCCAGATGATGAGTGGAAGTAATAGCTGCTTTTTTTATGCAGCAATCATCTCCTCTGTCTGGGGATAAATGATCGCAAGTGCGTGGGGGTGAATGATCACAAGTCCCCATACAGATTCATTGCAAATCCCTGTTTACACAGGACAATCTGCTGCCAGCAAACAATGATTTTAAGTGCCACATGCACAATGCTATCACCCAACGAACGAGTGATTGATCGTTTGCTTGGTGACCAGCGGCACTTTTGCACTAGCCAGTTATTGGGAATGAACATCCATATGAATGTTTATACTCAGATTCACAGCCCATGTAAAAGGGCCCGGAAATTAGACTTTTAATGGGATATATTGGGTGTAATTTACTAAAGAACAGCATTTCACACACCGGTCTTAGTAAATACCCCACTGGCGGAAGATGTGACAAATGTATTAACAAAGTAAGAAATCTGTTGCATCTTCTTCTGTCCATACACCAGAATAGAACTGGCGTACATCTCTGGTGTAATAGATACCATATTTCTGGCTGACATGTTGGTGAATGAGTTACGTCACGGAGCTCCCACCCGTGGCCACACCCCAACTACTTTTTTAAAAAGTGGCATAAAAACACCAATAGTTCCCAAATTTAGGTGCAATGGCATTTAAAAAGTCACAAACCCGCAGGTGTAGGGGCATAGTAAATGACCCCTATTATGTCCATATAGATGCAATCTCCAAGATCACAGAAACCAAATATTCCAAGTGGTATAAGGAGTAAGAGGAGTCCCCTGAACCCATTTTGCCTAAAAGCTTGATGTTAATGACATGCAGGAGAGAGTTGACTCTCCATATGTGGGTTACAGAAACAGTCCAGTGAGACCGGTATATATCACAATGGTGGTAGTTTTAGAGGTAGGTCTCTACCAGACATTCATGGAATATACTAGGAATATGACATATGTGTCTTTGGCTGGCTGCCCCTTTGATGGAATAACTTACACCTTTTCAGCATATTTAGGGGCTATTTACATGGCACTGAAACTGTAGGATCTCACTGTGCCCTCATATGGTGCGCCCGGGAGGCACTGAATTAACCCTCGCAGCATGGTTCTGTCTGTAACGCAGCATTAGATGGAGAGCGATGCAATTTATTTCTATCACAGACTCTAACCACAAGACTTTTGCGTGCACTATGTGCCTATAGACTATAAGGAGATTATATTAGAAATCTGGACTAAAAGGATTCCTTACTTCTGATGTAATAATTTAATACACTAATAACCAATTTTAACAGCCAAAATGATATGACTCTAAATCTATAGGTTTCTCAACCCATACAGAGAAGCGCTGATATTACTGGATCCTGCTCTTGCCTTGAAATATGCGACACATACTTGATCTTATGGAGATGACAGAGATGTGTGTACAAAGTCTGTATGATGACTCTCCATATGGCACGTAAAGCTTATAGGGGAGAATACCTCCATAATATGACATGGCACTGAATCCGAACTTATGGCTCCATAGATGTTACATAGTTAAAGCAAAAAGTCATTGCTTTGTTCATACTAAGGGCTCATGCACCTGAACGTATTTTGGCATTTTCCATTCACTTCAATGGGGCAGCAAAAGATGTGGACAGCACTCTCTGTGCTGTCCGCACCCGTATGTCCGCTCCGCACCCCTTCCAAAAAATACATGTCCTATTCTTGTCCGTTTTATGGACAAGGATAGGACAGTTCTATAGAGGACCAGAAGCTCGGTTCCACAAAATGCGGAACGCACATGGCCGGTATCCGTGTTTTGGGGATCCACAATTTGCAGGCTGCAGATACAGCAATGATTATGTCCAAGTGATTCTCTCCTAACAACCCATTAGTACTGGGAGCAGGTTTAGGTCAGGGTGTGTTTTCAGGAATATTTTCATTCACTAACAGCAAACAGAGGTGGGTTAGGATAAACTCCACATATATTAGAAAGTTGCATTCCTTTTCACTATTGAAGGAGATTTCTACACATAAACCCAGAAATGTCTTTATTAGACCTATCAGGGATGTTTAAGTAAAGTTTCATATGAGCTGCTCCTCCGCTTGTATTGTCATTCGTAGATGAGATCTAATATTTTCTCCACTACTGGGTTGGGCAGAGGAATTGAGCATTGGACCCCAGACTATCTTTATTGTTGCCTTAATATAATAAAATAAGCTCAGTTTTTATGTTATTTTTATCTAGTGTCATTTCTATATCTTTGTTAGGTATTCGAGCTGTGGAAACCTTTTAACCCTCACTTGTCGTTTCCTTTGTTGATTTCCTTCTATTTAAGCAGCACATAAAACATGGATATCCCATTGTGGACAGAATCACGTATACAGTTAAATCCCAGAAGCCCTCCCCTTTCGTGTGGTTCCTCTCTCCCTGTAGGCTTCTCTCTGCCTGTTTTCCAAGACAACCATTCCATCAATCCTGAAAAGCCGCAGAGTACGGCCCTGCCAAGCGGCAGTGTGCATATGAAAACCCTGCTCATTCATGTTCTGATGTATGACTGATACTTAATCGGTTCCTCCACTGGCATCACCTGCATTAACCACCGTCTGATCACGAAGCTTACCCGATGGCTGCTTAAATCTCTCTGCACCCAACCTTGGAAGGATGTACCCAGCACGCTGCTTGCAGAGTAATTCCTGACAATTACCATCTCCTCACTACAACTGATAGTGGGCTCGAAGTAACCCTTTCATAGACAGACATCTCTGAATAGTTGAAGCGTATTCACGTAAATACTAGAAGGCTAAATGACAAGGAGATTTGTATCTCACACCAATACAGCTGGCTAAACAAAGGTTAAATGGTAGGGGTCATTTTCTGATTTAGCTATGCTCTTGCTTGCGAAAGCCTCTCAAGCTCCAACAACCATATTAGGCCTCATGCACACGACGTTGTGGTTTTGCGGTCCGCAATTTGCGGAACGGGACAGGCGGCCCACTATAGAGACGCAAAACGGACAAGAATAGGACATGCTCTATTTTTTTTTGCGGGGCCACGGAACTGAGCAATGGATGCGGACAGCACACGGAGTGCTGTCCGCATCTTTTGCGGCCCCATTGAAGTGAACGGGTCTGCGCCCGAGCCGCAAAATATGCGGCTCGGACGCGGACCAAACATATGGTCGTGTGCATGAGGCCTTTGTAAGGATATTTATCAGACCATTCTTTCAACTAAGGCTACTTTCACACTGCTGTTTCTGGGTCTGCTTGTTAGATCGGTTTCAGGGCTCTCACAAGCGGCCCAAAACAGATCAGTTTAGCCCCAATGCATTCTGAATGGGTAAGGATCCGTTCAGAATGCATCAGTTTAGCTCCGTTCCACCTCCATTCCGCTCTGGAGGCGGACACCAAAACTGCTTGTATTTTTTTTTAATGTCTGGGGTCGTGGTTTGCATTACGACCCTATTCAGTTCAATGACCGTACTAATACACAGTGATCTTTGGTGCCACCAAGATCCCCATGTAGTCCTAGTCTTTAAACATCTGGCTGGACACAATTGATATATGTGAACCAAGCCTAATTGGTTCCAATAACTAAAGCTCCTCCGTTAGGGTCCATTCACACGTCCGCAAAACACGGACACCGGCCATGTGCGTTCCGCATTTTGTGAAACGCCCATGGCCGGCACTAAAATAGAAATGCCTTTTTTTGTCCATGGATGCGGACAAGAATAGGACATGTTCTATTTTTTTGCGGGGCTGCAGAACGAAAGAGTGGATGCGGACAGCACAGGGTGGGCTGTCCTCCTCTTTTGCGGCCCCATTGAAAATGAATGGGTCCGCACCTGTTCCGCAAAATTGCAGAATGGATGCGGAACCATTTTGCGAATGTGTGAATGGACCCTTAACGTAGTTTTTGCTTACATATTTGCTCCATATTTATATTTCATTGCTATATATTATTTGCTACATGCAAAGATGACGCATGAAAAGCATTCATGTACACAGACCTGTTTATATCAATAGGTCAGCATTCAGTCCGGATGCAATGTGTTTGCTACACTCATCACATACGGATGGAAAACTCGCTCGTTTGAGAGAGGCCACTCAAGTTGACAGTCAATGGAACAGAATGATGCTGGTTCTGGAGAAAAATAGTAATCTGCTTTAAATAGGACCTCTAACCTCTCCTGACTTGTGAATTTTATCAACTCCCTATGTTACAACAATTCTTGTACATCTATTCTTATGACTCTTTGTTGTGCCATCCCTTTATTATGAATGAATTACTAGCAGTTTGCAGTGAAGGTCCAGATGGGTGTTACCAGTTGTGGGGTGTGTCCCTGCACAGTCTGACTCTCTCCAATCAGTGCTGCCAGTGTCACACTATGCAGGGACAAACCCTAGCTGGTAACACCCATCTGGACTTTAATTGCAAACTGTCAGTAATTCATTCATAACTTCTAGAAGAAATAATAGTAGAATGGTACATCAGAGAGTCGTAAGAAAACGTGATCTAGATCTTTCAGGAGGAGTTACAGGTCCTGTTTAAGAGGATGAAAAGAGAAGCTTTGCTACATTTTGACTCATTTTGAAGCTCCCTATAGCCTATAACTATACATTTCTTCATATTCTGTAAAGGATTGTTTTCTTTCAGGCCCCATATGACATTACCTACAACGACAAAAAAGGGCTCCAAATACATTACTATTAATCCTATGAAATACATAATTTAATTTGGCTCCTGACTACAGTTGAGCGAACTTCTATTTTTAGTTCGGCGTCCAAAGTTCGGGTTCGGGTTATCGTAGCATCCCGTTATGGATTCCACTACAGCGACCATAATGGCATTTTTATAATCCATAAGGGGCTGCTTCATTGAACCCGAACCTTGGACAACCCTAAGGACCTGGGGTGACGTCACCGTCATGTGATCAGTGCAGGGGGCGTGGCTCAGTACTGGATCACCTCTTATCCAATCCAGTACTGAGCCACGCCGCCTGCACTGATCACATGATGGTGATGTCACCCCAGGTCCTTAGGGTTGTCCAAGGTTCGGGTTCAATGAAGCAGCCCTTATGGATTCCAAATGCCGTTATGGTCCGCGGTAGCGGAATCCATAACGGATGCTACGATAACCCGAACCCGAACTTTGGACGGTGAACTAAAAATAGAAGTTCGCTCAACTCTACTCCTGACTGCATATATTAACAGCTCTTATACATTCTATTTAGCTATTACTCAAAGTTCATTCCATACATTCCAAATACTGAGGAAATCAGACCCTGAGTTATAAAGACAAATATGTTTGTAAATCCTCTTTCCTGCTAGAATTGCCATTTTTGTATGTAGAATCATACAAAGTAATAGATCCCACTACAGAGCCTGTCGATTATAATGAGACTTTATGTCCCAAATAATGTGCTATTTAAAGAAAAAATAAGCCAAAACAAGTTTTTACAATCATTTTTCCCATTGATGTCATTGGAATGATGATTCAGCATTTAGTCCTTTAGAATTATAGATTACATTTCAGCAAACACTCTTTTGCATACTCTACAATCTACATATTTTATGTGAGCGCTATTTCCTTCAGCTAATTCATTCTGTGAGTCCACTGACTGTACACTTGGCTTCTTTAGCCCTCTTAGTATATGATTATATTAGTATACGCTGTATGATTTAGTAAAGGTCCAGCCTCTAGACTTATTAAGGGTTCATGCACACAACCGTTGTTTTTGTCCGCATCCGATCCACATTTTTTGCGGATAGGATGCGGACCCATTCACTTAAATGCAGCCACAAACAAATGCAGACAGCACACCATGTGCTTTCCACATCCGTATGTCCATGAATACTGCTGAGACTTAATTTCCTGAAAAGGACACTACAGAACACTAAATACACATCATATCTGAATACTCGATAACACGAAAATACGTTGTCATATAACATTATTGTAACTTGAAGAACAGCAACAGCTATAGCCTGTAATATTGTTATACTCAATATTACATCGATATAAACACTACACAAAGTTACATTTTCACTACAGCAAAACATTTTTTTTTATAATTGAATGTTTTATTAAAAATACTATTTGTTTAGAAAATGGAGTATTTATTAAACTGATCCCACCTTCTACACCTCGCTTAGCAGTTTGCTAAATAGTAACATGAAGTCTCAGTACCTAAAGCGCACACTGAAAAATCATTGGTTTGCCACACATTGGAAACCTGATAATAACATTTGAACATGTTTACATGGAACTACCATATGTCTGATTTTCAAAGGCATTTAACTGTGTGCATTAAACATATGGACTATCGGACCATTTACCAATTATAGCACGCACATGCACGTCATGAACATCTGTACCATACTGACTTAAAAATGTAAGAATGAAAGTCACTTTTATCCCATGACTATCATGTACTGACAGTCTACTACATTGGAGTGCTCAACCATGAGCAAATGCAAACACAGCTCATAATTATACTTGTAACACAGGGAATCATGAATCTTTAACCTCAAAACTGAGTGCCATTTATATGAAATGATAATATTCGGCAGCTTCATCTCAGTGACTTCATATTCCTATATTTTGCAGTAGGCATCTACAATAAATATAATAATAATATATTTCTAAGTATTATTTACCCCATTGATGAGTGAAAAAATAATTGTAATTGAGTAAGTTCATCCAAGTACTGATGGTGAGGGCCACACTGCAGAGTGTCACTAATACCGGGTGGCCTACATGGTGAACTTTTCAATATATATTGCGGGCATGTTATCATAGATATCATAGAGAATATCTACGCACAAACCCAAGTGCTATTTAATAACAAACCTCCATCATATGACAAGTAGGTCAATTGCTTGTCAACCCAATTTTCCAAGGGAGGAGTGTTTCATGACCTCCAGAAAACAGCCAGTGTTATGGATCAGTGAGTGGGAACACACTGTGCAAACTAACTGGTTTGGTTTTGGGCTAAACCCTAAGGGCATTATTCCGGTGCTCCCCTAGTATTCACCCTTTAACCCCTGTACAGGGATCTGGACTTTGCTGCAGGTTAGCAACTGGGCCGCTACCTCCTGGCATAGTTCCGATGTAGATGGCAGCACACCCACTGGGGTAAAGCACTCTGGTGCAAGCACAAGAAGCTCAGGATACTGAAAACGCACACAAAAAAAAACACAGGAAAACTGCAGGTATAGTCTGAACAGTCACCAAGACTAGAATGCTGTTTTTTAGAGATCAAGGCAGTGCACAATTAATGCAGAAACAGGAAAAACTTGCGGGCAGAGTAGTGAAGAGGCAAACATGATGCAGGCAGGCTGGGGAATAGACTGGAGCACAGACAGGATAGACAGATTGGGTTACCGTAAACACAAGCTGAACTGAACTTAAACTTGAAACGGTTGAAACACAGCAGGCATACAGGCAGGAGATAACACAGGATAAAGGCAGGTAACAAGAACACTAGACTATCAAACACTGTTGTTAGTCACCAGAGAACCTAAAGCTTAGGCATTCTCCTGCTGGAGAGGGTGCCTTAAATACCCAGGGACGCTCAGCAATAGGCTCGGGAAAGATTTGGGAGCACGCACACTGGCCCTCTAAGAGGTCGGAGGTGAGTGTGCGCACCCTAAGGGAGTATCTGGCAGGAGCAGGGAGGCAGCATTATGGTGAGGACGTCAGTGACTAGGGCGCTGCATGATATAGTAAGTGGCACAATATCCACACCCACAGGGATCAGCAGGAGGGCAGCGTGCATGAAGCGCAGACCGAACAGTCACCCCCACCTCCTTCCTCTTCTTCTTCAGGCCAGTCTTTTGCAAAATTTCTTTAATAGAAGAGGATGATCAATATTCTTCCTTGGCTCCCAAGATCTCTCTTCTGGAGAATAGCATAGCCTTTCTAGTCCACCAGAAAATATATTTTGCCCTGACTTTTTCCATTCCAAGAATATTCTTGACATCATAAGAATCTTCAGAACTGACTTGAGCAGAACATTTACAGAATTGATTGAAGACCACCAAATTGAGCAGAGATACATGCAAAGAATTTGGTACTCGCAGAGATGCCGGAAGTTTTAATTTATTACAGACAGGATTCATTTTCTTGATAATTTCCAGTGGTCCAAGGAAACAAGAAGCCAGTTTGTAGGATGGCACTTTAAGCTTATATTTTGACGAAAGCCATGGCTTTTTACCTGGAGCAAACTGAAGAGGATTTTTATGCTTCTGTTCTGCAAATTTCTACATCTGAACAAATACCTTTTTCCAATGCGTTTTGGTTTCCTGCCAGATTCTAAAAAAATTCTCCTTTGAAACTCCTGAGGAAGCAGAAACAGGTAGAGTAGAATTTCAAAGTAAATCGAACACCTCTTTCAGACACGATATTATGGGTAGCCATGGAAACGGATTATATGAAGTATGAAAAACTGAGAAGCAGACAGAAGGCCAGATATTGGTATAAAGTGTGACATTTTATAAAAATCAACCACTACCCATATAACTGTGCAACCAAAGAAGGTAAGTACATAATAAAATCCATAGCAATGGATAGCCAAAGAGCATTAGGAACTGAAAGAGGGCACCTTGGCGTTTTGTTTTGGGCCCATATGGAGCAAGCTGAAATCTAGTGTTGTACATCCTTGAACCTGGCCAGCCACTCAATAATACTGAGAGGTTAGTTTAAATGTTTTATGCTGCCCAGGAAGCCCACTATTTTTGAATGGTGTCCCCAGGGCAAGGCTCTGGCACCTAAGCTTTGTTGGGAGGAATGTTTCTCACATTGACTGGAGCCACTGTTACAAACCTTGCTGGGTCTTTGATATGTTGCAGTTTTTCTTCTTGGTCAGACTAGGGAGTCAGTCAAGTGTACACTGAAGATACTTATATGTTTTCGGAGCCATGACAGCTTTAACAGAAGAAAACTAGAAAATTATGAGATATGAGATATCTTCTCAGAATGAAGAACTCCAACTCTAATTATAAGGGTTCAGTGATGAATTGTACGGACTCGGACAGAGCCCTTACATCGACTGATGTCACCACTAAGGGTTTCTTTAGATGTCGAACTGGAATCCAGTACCGATCTTCCATAGTCTGATGCAGGAAACTACCTGCCCAACCAGTCAAGAAGGGCAGAAACAGTGAACCTAATAACTCCAAGCAACAGAGTTACAGGAACAGACAGAGATGGAGAGGAGTTATCTTTGCCCAGGGTTACCTCTCCTACAGACCCTAGGCTCTGAAGTTTTCTGGCTTCTTGGGACAGGTGCAGGCAAAGTGACCTTCACCACCACAGTATAGACAAAGTCCATTAGCACATCTATGCCCTTGTACTACCTCAGGCAGCCTAACTCTATCCACCTGCATTGGCTCAATTGCTGACAATGGAGGAGGAGACAGGGATTTTTAAAATTTAGGTGCCAGAAAAATGGGTTTCCTTTCCCTCCCTATGTCCTTGGCTCGTTCACAAAACTGGATGTCAATTCAGGTGGCCAGGGTTACTAAAACATCCAGAGAGGTAGGTATGCCCTGACCAGTCAATTAATTTTTAATTTTGCCCCTTTAGCCCATATCAGTAGATTGCTACCAGCCCCTCTTCATTCGAGGCCAGTTCAGAGGCCAAGGTTAAAAACTGTATTGCGTATTGACCCACAGTAAGGGAGCCTTTACAGTGGCATAGTAATGAGGATGCTGCACAGAAGGCACGCCAAGTTCTTCAAAAATTCAGGGAAAAGAAGTCAAGAAGAGTTGCAGATTATTAGTAAATGGTCCATTCCTCTCCCATAAATGATTCACCCATGTGAATAGTACATAAGTTCAGAAATCCACAGCAAGACTTTGCATCACCACCACAGCTAGGGAAAGGGAACAATCTGGTTCCAGAACTTCCAACGATTGCAGGAGCGGTACAGTGGTTGCTGTTTTTTGCGTTACTGCTGCTGTTGTAGTAAGAGAGTCCGGATGGGTAGATACATGATGTAAATAGGACAGTATTTGTTTCTGCACACTGGTTTTTAAGCTCTTGTAGGACATCTGATAAATCCACATAGGATGGTCAAGCAGGTTCCATGGCTTGAGTTTACTGTTATGGATCAGCAAGTATGAACCCACTGTGCCAAATAACCGGTTTGGCTTTGGGCTAAACTGTAAGGATGTTATTATGGTGTTCTCCGGGAATTCACCTTTTATTGTCAATACAGGGATCTGGAATTTAATGCATAGAAGCAAGTGTACTGCTAACGCCTAGTAGTCCTGGTGTACCTGGCAGCTGACCCACTGGTGTCAGGGACTCTGGTGCAAACACCAAAATCTCATAGTACAGAAAATGCACTAAAAATGAAAGAAAGCAGCAGGTATAGACTGAACAGTTACCAAGACCAGAATGCTGGTTTTTAGAGATCCAGGCAGTGCATAGTTAATGGAGACACCGAAAAGACTTGTGGGCAGAGTATTAGAGAGGCAAACATGAGGCAAGCAGGCTGAGGAATAGACTGGAGCACAAACAGGGTAAACAGACTGGGTTAGTTTAAACACAAACTTAACTGAACTTGGACTTGAAAATGCAGGGGCACACAGTCAGGGTAGCATACACTTGAAATATGGCAGGAATACAGGCAGGACATAATGCAGGATAAATGCGAATCGCAATAGCACCACTAGACTATCAAACACCGCTGCTGGTCACTAGGAAACCTAAAATTCAGGCATCCCCCTACTGTAGAGAATACCTTAAATACTCAGGGATCCTCACCCACTGGCTGGGGAAGGAGAGTATGCCCTAAGGGGGAATCAGGAAGGAGCTTGGATGCAGTAACATGGAGAGGATATTAGTGACCAGGATGATGGATGATATTGTGAATGGCACGCCGTCAGCGCCCGCCGGGAACAACAGAAGTGCAACATGGACCCCAGACCTAACAGCCAGCTATCTTATTTGCAGAAACACTATGAAGGGCCAACCAAAATTCTTCACACTAGATCTTTAATCAACATGGGAGCGGCCGGCTCTTTGTGATCAAATGGATGGGGGTAAAGCCTCTTGCACACGGCCGTTGTTCTGCCGTGGCCGTATTGCGGCCCGCATACAGCGGGTCCGCAATACACGGGGCATCGGCCATGTGCATTCCGCATCACGGATGCGGACCCTTTTACTTGAATGGGTCCACAAATCCGGAGATGCGGAAGGAAGGAACGGAACCACGGAACGGAAGCACTACGGAGTGCTTTCGTGGTGTTCCGTTCCATGCTGTCATTCCGCAAAAAGATAGAACTTGTTTTTTGCGGAACAGACGGATTGCGGACCCCATTTAAGTGAATGGATCCGCTAGCCCACGGCCGGTGCCCGTGTATTGCGGACCACAATTTGCGGTCTGCAGCACGGGAACGGCCAGCACACGTTCGTGTGCAAGAGGCCTAAGTATGATTTTATTAAAAAAAAATTTATTTTGCACGGTATTATTGCTATCACATGCAACAATCATGCAACATGCAACAATCAACAATGTGGCATCTGAGGGCTACAATGATGGGGAGCAGCACAGTCACCACGCCCTCTCATTGCACCCAGTACTTACAATGAAATGTGCTTCATGACGAAGTAATTCATCACAAAGCGATTTTTGTTTTGTAAAATTCGGCGAAGCAGCTGAATCGAATTTCCCAATACTTTGCTCATCTCTAGCGATAACTAAAGGCTGTGCTGAGATGACAGTAGCCCTATCAGCTACAAACTCAATAATTCTATTTCCAGATAATCCATATCAGACATAAACCCTTATACGGGTTAAAACTGGTTCATACTGGTTAAAACGTTAATACAAGTGACTTACTAATGTAATCCATTTATCCAAATTGCCTCCTTGTTTATTTTATTTTTCCATTTTTTCCATCCCATTATAGATTGCTTGTTGTCAGCCGAAGCGTCATTGCAGCAGCGGTAACCGTGCTTTCTCACTGTGGAAGACTGATGCGGTCTCTCTGATGGTCGGCATAGCGGAGCACGCTTAGGCCGGTCCCAGCCACCTGTAACTGTGCTGTTTTTAGTGTGGAACAGCTCCAGGGCATGCGCAGTAGCCTTGGAGCTGTTGTACACAGCTATTTCACTGATGCCTCATAGGCTTAGCTGCACTACCTTGGGAACATGCTTACAGAGGCAAACTGCTAGGATGACAACATCCTGCCTCTTGTCTGTGCGAGCGCATTCCCCATTAATTGACCTTCTAATCAACGCCCCTGTACACATCAGGAAGGCCAGGGCTGGTGAGCAGGGGCAGCCCTGAACTTGCAAAGTTATACAATCCCTTTAACTCTCTGCCAGACCATCACTATGACCAGAGGGGAAAGGGCAGATGAGTGACTCAGAACATTACTCTAATCACTATAATGCTCTTCTGTGGGAGAAGAGAACAATGGAGCCGTTATAATCTTATCCCAATTCTACACCTACTATTATCATAAGCATTAGCCTTCAGATAACATCCCCTCATAGCTGCAGTAAACTAAACAATGGATTACCTATCTATATAGGAAGTGTTATAGTTTGTGTTGACTGCATAATGACAATATTTTGTATTTAATTTTACAAAATAAAAAATAAAAACTGCCCAAAAAATTTTTAGTGTTTAAAAATACCTTTTTCTGATGGAAGAGTCCCTTTGTACATATCCCTTGCTCCTATTCTTCTGTTACACATTCATAATGTTACATTATTATAGTGAAAAAATGTGGAGTGGCCGTGAATTTTGTTGCAATATCTGAGATTCCTTTTGGCAGTGTTCCCAGTCTGTTACTATGGAAACCTGCATGATTTCACTAACAGAATATAATCAGGCAATGAATACACAGCCCTCGTACCTCATACACGTTATGCCCCTTTCATCTCCCTACACAGCATGTCACAATGGTGCGGTTTACAGGAATCTTTAACTAATAAAGCTTTAAAGAAACACTTTCATTGTATTATAACATTTTTTTTATGATCACCGGTTTTACTATGCTAACCCTAAGTCCCTCCATTAACTACAAAGTTCCTATACTTTCCCCACAAATCTTAAACCTGGGAGTAGATATCAACAGAAAACAGCCATAACGTTCAGTAAATTCCATGTTAGAAGGTTAAGAATAGCCACAAAGGTCACTTGCAAATTTTAGGGAATTATTGCACGTGAAGATTTGTATTGTGATTACAATTTTACCACAATAAATAAATACAATAAATAATAATAATTACAATAAAATCATAGTGATTTTTCTCATTATTTAGCCCCAGCTTAAGCATCCACTTTTCTGTACATGCTGAGGTACAAGTATGCAATGTCAGGATGTTAAACCTAGTGCTGCAATACCATGCTAAAAAACATGCTGTAATACCATGCTAAATATCAAACTGGTAATAGACACCATCTTTCCCAAAGAACTAAACAACAAATTGCTTCTCTTTTTGTATAGTACAAGCGGTTCGGCGAGGTGGTATGAAGCTCAGTAAATAAAAAGCATATTTAGCATAGCAATAGTGCTGAACCACATGAGTACCATGAAAAGTTTAACGTATACGTTGAGGCCACTCTTTTCTTTCCTGCAGAGTCCATTAAAAAAGTATACTTTTTTTTACAATGGAATGCTATCGTGAACGGATGCCACTATATGACATCAGTATAAGGCCTTCGTTAACATATATGTTTTTCGTATACATTAAACAGATGTTAAAAACGTGATGTGAACCCAGCCTTATGTATGACAGATGTATACATAATCCCCTTTTTCTCCATACTATGTATGTAATATTCAAAAGACAGCGAAATTGGTTTCCATAATTTTCACATACTAGTTCTAAGCTACTAAAATTTCAATTCTAGGACACAGGGCTTTCATAAATTTCTGCAGATTAGATTGATCACCAGTGATGTGTATATGAGCGGTGTATTATTGTATGTAAATCGTACGTCTACCTGTATTTAATATGACTTTGATATGGAAGCCATATTGGCAGCCATAAAATATTACTCTATGTACTGTATCGACAGTCATTTACAAAATTGGTCAGAGAAGAGAATACATAGTAATTAACTTAAAGTATTAAGCATCAGTCCTCACATGTCGATTGCTATGAATAATCATTATATCACATTACTTTTAAAAAAAAATAATGGTGCAAGCCTAAATAGAATAACTGTAAACGGATAAATTGTTGCAATGTTATATTGTTAAGTGAAATGTTTTGATTTGCCGTAATTCTATACCAAATAGTATTGTATGGATAAGTCAGGGTTAACACTTTGGTTCAACCCCCTTAGGTTACCAAGAGATGGACCTGAGACCACCCTCGGCTGGGGCGAGAGCGTTGTTCTATGTTTGCTGAGGAAGAGAGAGGACCTATAAGTGCTTACTGCTAGGCCTAAGCTCAGAGAATCTTCCCCTCTCAGGTTTCTACTGCTGAAGAACATTTGCTGCATAAATGTGCTCCAGAAAGAGAAGTTAGAAAGTGGAAAATCTGCAAGGCCGTGCATTGGAGTCAGTCAGCAACGTATCATACTAGCCCGTGGCAGAAAGATAGACCTTACTGCAGTGAGAAGGAATAAAGGAGTAGATTTATTTTTATTTTTTTCTGTACATGATTATGCAGGCAGCCATCTTGCCAGTGCTGATGTTACCAACATTCAGAGTTATGTGTTACAGCAGTTACAGAGTCATAGGAAACTGCTGTCTGGTTATTATTCATTGACTTCTATGGCACAGTATCGTGAGCATGCTCTTTGACACGTGCATAGGTGGTTGTGCAGATTGCAGGAGGAGGTGAGGCTGTTGCCATCACCTATTGTGAAGGGTGGCTTCTCTGTTAACTGTGTATAGGTATTATTTCATTGTAATCCTGCCTATGATGATAATGAGATGACTACTGAGAAGTAATCTCTACAGAACAGAAAGAGTTAGGCCTCATGCACACGACCGTTGTTTGATTCCGTGTCCGTTGCTCCGTTTTTCGTGATTTTCTGCGGACCCATTGGTTTTCAATGGGTCCGTGGAAACCTCGGCAAATGCACCGTTTGTCCTCCGCGTCCGTGGTCCGTGATTCCAGTCCGTCAAAAAAATATAACCTGTCCTATTCTTGTCCGTGAAAAACGGTTCACGGACCCATTCAAGTCAATGGGTCCGTGAAAAAATGCGGATGGCCATCCGTGTGTCATCCGCGTTCCGTGTCCGTTTTTGTTGCGGATCCCTTGGCAGGCACTTGGCAAAAATTGTCAGCCTGTCTTTTGGTAAAATCTTTTGGGTCATGTCCGCTAAAAAAAACGGAAGACACACGGAAACACAACGGAAGGCAAAAACGGACACAGATCACTGAACAACGGAACCCCTTTTTGCGGACAGCATAAAAAAACGGTCGTGTGCATGAGGCCTTATACTGTTATGAAGCTTAGTGTTCAGTGTGAAAATTGTAAGATTTATGGAAAACTAGAAAACAAAAACATTTAAAAAAATGTTTTACATAAGAAACTTGATTGAAACAAAAGTTGAATACATTCACTTTAAATAGTAGGAAAAGGATACTTACATGTCCAAAAGGATCTAGGTGGTTGTTAGTGAGCTTCAGTTTCTGGAACGACACCAGCTGCCTCATCCAATGTGCACCAGTAGCAGGAGAATCTGGATGAACGTACAGACGCCCAGGCATTGCAGGTTCAGCTTTCCCAGTAACTGACCTACATCAAGAACAGAAACCAAGAAATCCACTGAATGGCACAGGATTACTGAAGGATCGTGCTTATAGATCAGGTAATATGTTGGCTATTTGCTTACAAAGTGCAGGAGAATGTCAATACAGATTGCAGGAACACAAACAAAAAAGAGATGAGGATGAACTTTACTACGATCATTCATCCCCATACAGTTTCATTTTTTACACAGGACGATGTGCAGCCAACAAACAAGGGTAATATGTGCTGCATAAACAATTGTTTGCATATTTGTTGGCTGATTGCCTGCACATTCACTTGGGCAAATCATCAAAAATTAGCATTAGTACCTGTATTAATGTTTGTATCCTTTTTTTTGCCCAGTCATCAACTCATGTAAATTGCCCCTTAGCAGTTAAAAGTGGCAACTTCCAGTGACACAGATCCGGAAAATAGTGTCACTGCATTTCAACAGGATTTTATGGACATAACTATAGTGGAACTTGCATACACAGTAAAGACACAGTAAACACAAGAAATGCAGCATGCTCCATCATATTCCCTATGGTAGAATGCACAACATGTTCTCTTAGAAGCACTGAATTCTGGGCTGCTAAAGGCAAGTTTGATCCAGAAAACTGAACCTTACCCAGAACTAATGCAGAGCTATATATGGTTCTGTTTTGCACACTGTATTAAGAGATAAAATGAGCACACTCATATGCATGAAGTCTTTATTTTCATGTACTAGATCTTCATCTATCATTTTCTAGTTATGCCACTGGTGATCAGTATTTATAGCGTTATTGACTGCAATGACCCCCTATGGGACCTCTACTTTTCAGAGATCTCCATATGACTGTTTGGTGGTCCTAGCCAGCCAAAAGATATGAAGACACATGCATGTGGCTCTGTCTGGGAAGTCACTGAATTGGACATCTCTGTAATGCTCATGAATATTAGTGGAAAGGACACACGCATATGTGGCCATTAATCCAATATGTGGCTGCTATAAAGGGTCAGGTGGTCCAGGTTCCCAAGGTGGAATGAGTTTCTCAGACAAATTTTTTGACCAGGGCCTTCATCAACATTAATGTGGCCTTGCCCATAGCTCCTATGATGTGTCGAAAAAAGTTGCTTTAATTATAAAAATATTTTCAATACTAGTGATACAACTAAAAAAAATAACAGAATGGCCCACATTTAATAAAGTCAGTACACTTGGTGTAAATTTCACTAAAATGTGTTACAGTTTGGTTCATCTAGGTTTAGAGAAATAATCTATGACTAACCTGAAAAGAGGTGTGGCTACTGGAAAGGGATGTGGCTTCCAATGTGCCGTTTTGGCCACAATTGTGCCACAATTCTGATGTAAAAGTCACAAAGTAAGCTAACCAGTACTTGGTATAGAATTTAACAAAAGTGTCTATTCCTGCATCAAATTTATTATTCAACATGTACCACTGTGATATATTTGGGGGATCTTTTATTAGGACTAGCGTTTTCCTCAACAGTCTAAAGTCCCTCTGCCCTGTTGGAGAAAGCCTCAAAGTTATGTAGCGGCGTGGCCCTGCTGAGCAATTCCAGCTGCTCCGTCCGATTCACTTGAATTGGACGTAGCAGTTGGAATAAGGCCCTATTCACACATCCGCAATGTAGTCCGCATGTATTCCGCAATTTTGCGGAATACATGCGGACCCATTGACTGTGAATGGGGCCGGGAAAGATGCGGAGAGCACACACTGTGCTCTCCGCATCCGATTTTGCGGAGCGCGCCGCCGATTTTCCGGTCCGCGGCTCCGCAAAAAAAATAGAGCATGTCCTATTCTTGTCCGCAATTGCGGACAAGAAGAGGCATTTTCTATGGAGTTCGGGCAATGTGCGGTCCGCAAAAATGTGGAATGCACATTGCCGGTGTGTCCGTGTTTTGCGGATCCGCGGCTCCGTGGATCCGCAAAACACTTGCGGATGTGTGAATAAGGCCTTATACTGCTCCACTGCTGCATTGTCGAAAAAGTGCAGGTAAACAGTGAAGAGCACTGCGGTCTCTTGTGAGAGCTCTGCGGTCTCTTCAAACAGCTTATAGGTATTTGTGGACCCCCTGATATTGATCAATATGGGAAACTAGACAAACCCTTTTAAATTAATAGAAGGGACTTTGGAGGGAATTTTTCAAACTCTGTACATCTGGCTTCAAAAAGTTGCACGTGGGAGCTTTTGCGACTTTTTGGGGTCACTTGCGCAAAGCATTTGCAACTTTTCGAGCTCTGCTCCATCCAGCACCACCTACAGATTTGGAGTTTTCAGAGTTTATCACTTTTGTAACATATTTATGAAGTGCCACTGTTTAAAACATCGCAAAAACTCCAAGCCAGGCATCCTCCCGGTATACTTTTACTGAAATAAGTGCAACCACATTGCACTGGCGACAATTTTATTATTACTGTGCTCCATTTTCATAAGTGTGTGCATAGCAGATCTAAAAGAAAAGGTTGTCTCTCCAAATCAGGTTGCTGCCAATTTTGGCCATGTTTGTGGGTGTGTAACAATGCAATGAAAGCAAGTGTGTTTTTTGACACTATTGATAAAAAAAACTCCAACAACTGAACTATTGATTCCTTCCCTGTGTTTTTATTTCTGAATGAAAATGTAGGGACCTGATTGAGCACGGTCAATCAATGAAGCACTGAAGATTTAGGGGGGATTTAGCAAGCCCTGTACTCCAGAATTCTGGCTTAAAAAAGTAAAAAAAATAGGAATTAGTATTTTTTGTTCACATGCACAAAAATGTCATAACTTTTTGTATCTGTACATCACTCACTCCAGTTTTCAAAAGCAGATGGGAAATTGGGTGTGGTTAGATGCAGCAAATTTAACAAACGTGCGATGGTTGTTAAATTTGGCTCAAAGTACTCCAGTGCAGACTCTAGCAAAACTGACTTAAAATATATCCCTCATGATAAATGGCCCCTTAGAGGCTGTTCACATCTCATTTTGCTTTACTTTGAGTATACAGTATATATTTGATCACCGTAAAATCGTATTGAAATATACTGCTTGACGTACCCATAAACTATAATTCTTTTGACTCCATTTGTCTCTATGTATGTTTCTATATGTTTTATTTTTTTGAAGGATAGAAACGTTGTAACTTACCTCGCTATTCTGTCCTGCAAAAAAAACATATAGAAACTTTAGTTTTTTTTCTTACACTGTAGTCAATGAAAGACGGGGAAAACGTAAGACATTACGTTTCCATCTGTAAAACGTATCAGTTTTTTGCAGATGATTCCTTTAAATCTTTAAATCATTATTTAAAACAAGAAAGCTTTCAACAAAAAACGGACACTTAAAAAAAAAAGAATACTAATATATTGAAAAGTAAGCACATCTGTGAAACATATATGTTAAAAAACCCCAGAAAGGTAAGGATAAAATTGTATAAGTTTGTATAGGTCTTTTCATGTAAGTCTAACCTATACATTATATGTACTTAAAAAGCGAGATGTGAACAACCCCTTAGTCTACGAAATGTTCCAGAATGATAGCACAAATTGGGACAAAAATGGCTTGCATCAAATTTGTTTTGCATTTTTTTTTACACTTTTTATGACTAACTCAACATTTTTGAAAGAGGTATGTATAAGAGGAATTGTAAAATCCTTCAAATTCATGAAAGGCTTGAACCATTTTTGGTGCAAAATCTTGGTGTATATGAACAACAGGCATAAAATGGCATAGGAAAGAGAAATATGCCTATCATACTATTAAGTGGACTATTTTTATACATTTTGTGATATTTTATTACTTTATTAGCAGTGTATCATTTCATGCATGGTAGGATGGCCCACGTGTTCAATAAGATATCCTGCAGGAGAAGACATGTCACATGCTGCGCCGCCTTTTTGTAGTGGTTTATACCTAAATGTTATTTTATGTAGCGTTGTACCTATGACTTTGTATCTGTGCTTTCATTTCCTAATTTCCTCAATAGATTTTAGCGGAATGATTGGTGTGATCTTGATTATAGAACTTACTGGTTACGGTAAACAATTATCAACAGAAGCATTTCCCCATCAACAGCTTCTACTGAGAGGGTTCCTCTGCTTCTCCGCCAAGAACACATATTTAAACTGTGGCTTATGCTTGGAACGCCCATTCTTAAATAGAACAAGATGTGATATACAATAAAACTGTCTTAAGTATCAGAAAGCTTTCCAAGCAGCACAACTATGTCCAACTCCTATAAGACATTGTTACAGTCAACTAAATGTGACTGTTAACGTATGACCAGATTATTCAGCTGAAACCATGACAAATTGCTAGTACAAAGGGTACGACAGAACGTAGCATCCTTCCATATATTGTTAGCAGGCATTTTCTACTGTACAATGCCACTTTTTCTCTATACTGAAAATGTAATCCAATAAGACAGATGTAATCTACGTTCAGTCGAACTCAGAGCAATATTAATATTTAAAGCTACTAGTAAAATTTACAAATATATCTCTAATACATGAGGATAACAAAGAACCGCTCCTAATGCTACCCTAAAAATGAGGATTACAGCTTGATGTGGTGTCTCTTAATCTGATGAAAAGTGTTTCTTCTGACCATAATGGAAAACTATATTGTAAGTGATAATATACCAGTTTTAAGATTTTGAGCAAATTAAAAAAAGTGAGAATCTTATTGGTTTCTTTAAGTAACGGCTCCACATTTTGCCTCTTTTGAAGTCCAATATTCCTCTTATAGCAAAACATAGTGTATCAATTAATCAATTTATTTACATCATTAACAGATCTAAGTTAAAGTTAATAATAGAACTATGACGGATCCATATAGGCCATTCACTTTTAATAGGGTCATCATGTGTCTCTAGGGCAGTGATGGTGAACTTTTTACAGAATGAGTACCCAAGCTGTAACCCAGAACCCACTTATTTATTGCAAAGTGCCAACACGGCAATTTAACCTGAATACCAATATGGTATATCTTCCATGTACATTATCATGTAGCTATAACAGCCTGCCTACATTCAGTGCGCTGCCTGTGCCGTTCATAGTGCGTCCTGCGCTGATGAATGGCAGAAAAAGTCTAAGGCATATTGGTACACCATAGACTTTTTCCAGGGCATGGGTGCCCACAGGGAGGTCTCTGAGTGCCACCTCTGGCACCAGTGCCATAGGTTCGCCACCACTGCTCTAGGCGTTTCAGATTGGTGTATTTTCAGATGTATTGGCCAGCGCGAATATTGTTACAGACTATCATCTCAGAGTGAACTTAAAAAATGCAATGTACTATTATTTCATTCTGTCTATTTTAGTAAATGCTTGAATTCACTATATTGTAACAATTCTGGATCATCCTTTCTTATAACTTCATGTTATTCCTACTAGAAAATGTATGAATAAAATTACAACTGTATGGTACCGCTGTCCAATAAGTACTGTTACTGTCCGATTGTGTCGGGACACAGCCCTTTGATAAGAAGAATGATAATACCCAGTGGTCAATTTAGTAATACATTTCTAGTTGGAATAACTGGAATGGTACAAGACCGAGTTCTCATAAAAATCATGTTATTGGATTGTTACTCCATAGAGAATACACGTGTTTACTAAAACAGACATGTCGGGAGAGGGGGCAGCTCCTCTCTAATGTGGAATGTAAAGCTACAATTTCTAAGCATCAGTGAAGACTGTTGACTGGTAAATTGAAAACTGGTACTGTGTTGAGTTGTGCACATTGGTTATTTCCGCATAACTATAGAGAAGGGAATTCATTCAAGATGAATGGAAGGTTGAGCTGAGTCTAGAAGCTGTTTGAATTCAGTGCCTTGAAACTGAATTTGGTACTCTCAAATGCAGGGATGCAAACAATGTAGCACAAAGTATCACAGTCCCTTCAGACCTAAAGCAGATAAGGACAACTGATAAATGAGTGGAAGGGCAGCCTGACAGCACAGCAAGAATGTGGAAGTGAGAGAGAAAACTTTCCAGAGCAGGAGTGAGGATCTTCTGCTCAGCAAGCGGTGGGTTATGTGGAGACTAATAGAATACTCCATTTTTCATTGATCCTTGAGAGATACTTGTGATGGACTCCTCAACTGCTTTCAAAGAAGTGATATTCTAGCATCAGACCAGGACAAGTTCTATTGTATGTAGCAGGAAAAGACTGATTTTAAATGTCAATTTAGAAATTCTAATTAAAATTCCCAAATAAAAAAGTCGGAAGGAAGGAAATTATGGAAATCGTGACCTTATTTTCACAATGTGGTGTGGAAACGATAGAGGTATTGTGATGTAGCAATCTGAAAAAAGTGGGTCAGTGAGGAAGTATTCTCATGTAGCAACCTGAGCATGGTGGCTCCGTGATTAGCACTGTGGCCTGGCAGCGCTGGGGTCCTAGTTTTGAATCCAGCCAAGGACAACATTTGAAAGTACTTTGTACCTTCCCCCCTGTGAGTGCAAGGCCACTAACGTTTCTCCTCCCACAATCTAAAAAACATGGGATAGGTGAGTGCGTGTCTGTGTCTAAGATAGAGAAATTAGATTGTAAGCCTCATTAGGGTCAAGGACTGACGTAAATGGCAACAATAAGTACAGTGTTGTGGAAAATGTTGGTTCTATATAAGCAACATCACTAAACTACATAATCAGTATTTTCATGTAGTTAGGAATTAGGATAAAAATGATGTTGATCAAGAAAAAAAACAATTGTCTAATGGAAGTCTTTTAGACTTCATGACCGGTAATAACATTACATTTATGGATCACTAAGGCTATGTTCACAAGGCAGACTTTGATAATCCATGTCCTATTACGCTATGGTTTCTACCTTGATATTTTAATTTCAGTGCCGCTGACAAGCTCATTGAATAGAGATAAACTGTGGGCAGACTCCCGCATGAATGGTGGCACAGACTGCCATTAAAACAATCGGAGTTGGCTTCAGCACAGATGCCACATGGTTTTGAATTTTGGAATCCGCGCGCTAAAATTTGCCATGTGAACATAGCCTTCAAAAGAAGCTCTGCCCAAGGACAGTGGGCAAAATGGCTAACAATCATAACATGAGAGTAGCAGTAACATCTCCGAGTGTAAAAGTTATCTTTAGATTGAAATGTTTACACAGCGTAACTGCAGACTTTTATTCAAGCAACTGATATCTGCTTAGGTCTCTGTCTAGTTTCATGTTGTGTAGATGTCAAATTTACAATTCTGTTATCTTCTAAGTTGTATATATGAAGAAACACGACTACTCATAACATGACACCACATATAGTACATGTAACATATGTCGCACGGTGAATAGTCTTTCTAATAGAAAACACTGAGCATATTATGACATATGTTGGGAATGGAGAAAGCCTTATAACTAGTAGTGGCAGCCATGAATGGCATAGGTAGGTCTTAGGGGTGTCATAGGGCATCACCGTATTCAGGAATCACTTACAGAGTAGAGTTATTGACAATCTTGTACATTTTATTGACATGTAAATAACAATTAAAGCATCTGCTATCTATCATGACCTCTGAATTAGTCACATTCAATTTAGAAGGTGACACCTAGCCAGAGCAACTCTTATTAACTTGATTAACTCTATCAGGTCATGTTTTCCCACATGTTTATTACTCTGGTAAAGACCCTTTCATAGTACAATCGACTCCTTTTAGGGTAGGAGTAACACGAATCCAATCTAAAACATCAATTCAGATCATTCATTAGATCCCAGAATTCTCTGTGCTCTATTAAGATTGCTTAATAAACTATCCATACACTTCGATACTTTTGTGTAAACCACAGGATCCCAGGGAATGGTCCAGTTATCATATTTGGACACATTTCTGAAGCAGTTAGAAACATAAGAATAGTGTTAATAGAAGTGTAATCATTGCAGTAACATTGCGGCATACAACATGGGAGGAATTTATCACACCCTGCACTCCAGAATTCTGGCTTTGAAAAGGCATAAAAGTGTTACTTTTTGGGCTTATTTGTATAATAAAAAAATGAGGCTTTCTGCCTTTTTACGCCACTCACTCCACTTTAGAAAAGTAGGCATGGTTAGCTATGTTAATGAGTTTCACTCCAGATTTATCACTGAGACTTATTTAAAAAGTCGCAAAAACATCAAGATTTCACTCCAGTAAGAGGTTGGCATAAAAACCTGGAGTCGCATTTCTAGACAGAAGTGTTAGATTTAAAGAACAGCAAATTTGACAAACCTTGAATTTGGAGCAAAGTACTCCAACTCTGACTCAAAGAAAAAATTATTTCAGATATTATTGTCATGGTAAATCCTTCCAAATGTATTAAAGCCTTAGCTATCTTTTCACCAGATTTGAATACTGTTATGTACGTATCTTGTCACACCTTGTGTATGTCCTGATGTATTTTACTACTATAAGTTCTGCTTCCCTGGTGTGCAACATGTTAATATTGCTTTCAATACAATATATTAGTGTATATTAGTTGTGGGCTGACATTATTAGAAGTATTAGTCCTCAGATAAAGTGGACAGTGTCTTCTATCGTGTTGCAGCCGTAAGTTTTACACATTTCTGAGTAAAACTAAAGGTACGGCCATGTGGTCAGGTTTCTGCATGCAGTTTTGGAAACCAAAATCAGAAGTGGCTCATAATAGGACAGAAAGTATAAAGGACAGATATGACTGCTCCTGTTTTTGAATTCACTCCTGGTTTTGGCTTCCAAAACTGCATGAGGAACCCTGAACGTGAGGCTGGGTTCACACGTGACTGATTTGCTGCGGATTTTCTGCAGCAGAGAATCTGCAGCATTTCTGCTTCTATTCTGCAACAGAAACAAGGCACCAAATGTTGTGTTCACAAGCTGTGGATTTTGTTGCAGAAAAGCTGCAGATTAGACGCTGTTTCATTCTTCACATTGGAAAGGGTGAAATCCGCAATCAAATCCGCAGTAGAAATTGACATGCTGCAGATTTTAAATCCGTAATACCGCAGTTTTTCCTGCTGCGTTATTATGCTGCATTTGGATGAGAATTCTGAAATTCTCATTCACTTTGCCACTACTGTACAACATTGCGGATTTGCCGCAAGCAAATCCGCAGCTAATCAGTCACGTGTGAACCCAACCGAAGGCTAGGGCTACACAACAACACAACATTTATTGTAATGATATTCTATGCTGTCGCGACATGCTGCGATGTGACAGTCACACAAAAATCCAACTTGGCTAGATTTTTTGCGACTGCTGTGTCGCAGTCACAGCATTTCATATGTCGCAGTGCGACACCATAGACTATCATTACCATGAATGTAGCGCGACACATGTCACCGTGTAGCCCTAGCCTAAAGGTTACATGAAATTTCCAATCCAATCCAATCTAATTCCAATTTAACTGCAATTTAATTATGGTCCACCACCACATGAATAGGTATAGTAGCATTGGGATGTTCACAACGGAGCATATAAGAGGCTTTTTCGAAAGTAAGACGTAATGGAAAATATGTTACAGCTGTGATGTAAAAGTAGACCATTGCGCAGGATATACAGGCAATTTAGCTGATACTAATTTTTAATCTGGTGTCTGTAGCAACACGTTTTTTTTTCCATTGCACATTTCCTCAATGGTAACACGTAAACCACATTCTGCTAATAATTGCATAAATTGCTAATTCAAGTAAAAACAAAAACAGACTACAAAATGGCAGAATATGCATTCCAAACGTACCCCATTTCCCAACATGTATCTACATTCTTGCAAATTCTGACAACCGGCTATGTGCAGGGGAGGACAGCACACATGTATGACAGGCGGGCCCTGTTGTCTAGCCCTTCAGTTTCATGTACAAGAAACTCCAAATGCCTCTACTAGTGCACAAATCCTAGTATCTTTCAGACCATATCAAAAAGTCCCTGTGTGTAGTCACTGACCTCATATTTTGCAACTGATGATTCTAACAAACTAGGCCGAAAAGAAACATCAGCATCAATTATCTGTCTAGATGAGCACGCTTCGCCTAAATAGAAAAAGATAAGCAACTTACCATTTATTATCAGCAAACTTGTATCTGTGGTCATCCGCTGGCACAATATCCATGAGAAGGATATACTTGGTTTTCGGATTGAGGCCAGTAACTTTTACCTTGTAACTTGGAAACATACGCCTGGAACAGGATAATTGAGCATAAATATATGAGGAAAGACTTTAGTACAATCTCTTAACTTTAGTGGAAAAGTAAAACTGGAACATAGTTATAATTTTACACATTCTTTCCACTTGATCCCTGCAGGCAATATTAGTTTTATTATTTAGGGCGTGCCTTCTGTCCATAAGCACAGATTAATTGGTGACTCTGTCCTCCCTGTTTAATAATTATTGCCCACATTTATCTAGACATACCATTCTCTATTACACAGCAAAAAAAAACTGTTTTTCTGATGATGCAAAGGTCCAGTAATATGTGATTGCCTTCCTGTGCTGCTATATCAATGGAATAGAAAAGATCTCCATTTCTCATGTGTCCTACCTAGTATTGGATTTGGGGCAGGCACACTACTGTTAGAGGTTTAATAATTGCAGAGGTTCACTCCAGTTTATACATCATACACTCCCCCATCTCTTCCCATAACCACTCTTTGTGGCAGACTTCCTTCAGAGATTACATAGGGTTGATTCTAAATTCTAACATAAAGATCCTGTTATATCATCAGGTAGTTTTGTCCTCCTGTTCAACAACCTCTATTCACACCTAACAAACAGAACTATAAATAAATAAATAAAAAATCCTCTAATTTAACAAAATCATCATTATTGTTTGTAAAGTTGTTAGATGATTAGAATAATGCAATGTTTGTAATGAATTTTCATACTACAGATCATTCATCAGTGCTTTCAAAAATCCCAAGATGTAAATGGCCCCTGCAGCTATTAGATTGGCTGTATGTTACCTGTAAGCCCTATTTATTACTTAGTACACTATACTGCCTTCATTCATGTATCTAGTTATCTACAGCCTAACAGAATTGCAATATAGATTTCATAATTGACTCATTGAGCTAACAGTATTGGCTAAAGTATACCAGCCAGAAGTATGTCTGGAAATACAGCCCATCCATTGTGATAAATGATAGGTTTTTCATTATAAAATAATTAAATAGAGTCGCAGTCAGAGAACAATTCCTCTTCCTCAATAATTAATTTGGTCTCAATAGAATTCCCTTTTCTGTGATAAAACTGGTGCTGAATTTATTGCTGGAGTTCTTCCATCTATGCAGTCATGAGAGTTTAGTAAATACTAATTATAGGAGAATATAAGGGACCTCAAGGATTGATGATAGCTGCAGAGAACTAAGAAAGTGGCATGGCCATACAGGAGATTAAACTTCCTGGTGCAGTAATTATTTTAAAATCATCTCAAATATTTGGGTAATTTCATAATCATTGTGGAATTTAAAGGCAGTGTTTGTGGGAATGATTTTCCATGTTTCATTTCTTTTTATTAAAGTTTTATAGCATTTCATAAAAAGCTGGCATAAATTCTAGCACACCTAGACCCAGCAGAGACTTTCATAAGAGATCCATACTAAGGCTGCTGGACTTTTCTAACTGGAATCTAGGGGTGGCATTAATGGAGAAATCCAGGATATTTTACTGGAGCAATTAGTAGGGAACATGAAGTCAACTGTACAACTGTAATTTTAAATGTGTATTCAGAAGATGTGTAAATTTAGATAGATAGAAAGATAGATAGATAGATAGATAGATAGATAGATAGATAGATAATAGATATGAGATAGATAGATAGATAGATAGATAGATAGATAGATAGATATGAGATAGATAGATAGATAGATAGATAGATTGCTAGATAGATATTAGATAAATGATAGATAGATAGATAGATAGATAGATAGATATGAGATGCATAGATAGATAGATAGATAATAGATATGAGATGCATAGATAGATAGATAGATAGATAGATAGATAGATAGATATGAGATGCATAGATAGATAGATAGATAGATAGATATGATATACATAGATATTAGATAGATGATAGATTGATAGATAGATTGATAGATAGATAGATAGATAGATAGATATGATATACATAGATATTAGATAGATAGATAGATAGATAGATAGATAGATAGATTTTATTTTTTATTTTTCACCCTGAATACAACCTTTCTTCCCTATTCAGCAGTCTATATATTCTGCACTGAGCACTTTAGAGGAAGGTTTGGGATTATTTCTGCCTGTGATTACTGCACATTTGCATTATGTTCTCCATATTTACATCCCACAGCTGAATTCCACCGCGGCACAGCCTCTGATACTGCTAGAATAGCCGGGGCTGCACTGAAGTTACATTTCACTTTGGGAATCACTTGCATGACATAAGTAGAAATGGCCGGGAAGCTCCGGCAGTGATGTATATTCTCCTATGTGAGGACTCCCGCTCCTTCAATATTAATATTAGTGTTTGTCCTGTACATGAACATTGCTTCCCGATATCTGCACATTGTATTACTAAAGGTTATTTTCCATCATACAAGCTCCTGAGCCACCATCTTTAGGGGTTCATTTTACTATTAAAAAAAAAAAAGTAATACAGCTGTAATACAGTAATATTTTTCAAAACGTAAATAATTATATTATTATTTTTATTATTATTCCTACTACTATTACTCCTATTATTAATACTGTTGTTGCTATTCTTATTATTACTACTAGTATTATTACTGTTGTTATTATTATTATTATCATTATTACTAGGTTGTTTATGATGTGTCTGGTGTTTAATATTTGAGAACTATTATAATCTGACCATATTTAAGACCATAACAAAGATGCAGATGATTATTCCCTGCCCCTGTTATAAGACACTAGAAATAATAGTATTTTAGCAATGGTCGTACTGTAAGTACAGGAGAATACAATATTGCTGGCAGATAAGTTCACCCTCCCTGGCCCCGGGGCTGTGTGCCCATGAGTCCTACTTATTCCTGGCACCGCTTTTAAAGGCGATTTTTGCTATTTTCTCTTTTTTAAACAATAGTGCAGTAAAAGCCATTTCCCTGCTCGGAGGAAACTGGATCGTCCTGACTATTCATGTACATTTTAGCAGTGTGCACAGGGACTTGCATTAACCACTTGTTGCACACACACATACATGATGTATACACGAGGTCCAGAGCTGCCCAGTGCTCTCCAGAATACATGCAGAATGAGATGTCTCCAGATGAGATCGCACTAGAAAATCCTGTGGATCTGCCAGGCGCTGCCCGATCTCCTGGACTGCTTCCAGTGACTCCATGATGGCTGTGTCCTCCTCTCCTCTGCTCTGCTCCTGTCCCTTTTATTATTTTTATCCCCAGCTTGTCACTTTCTTACACTGATCCCGATTAGCACACTTTCTGGACCCATTTATTATACATGGTTTTGTTTTGTTTCTTTGTTTGTTTGTTTTGTTTTTCAGCTTTCCAATATATTTTTATGGTCAGTGCATTCTCCGGTATTGAGTTCTTCACTAATTTGCACCCACGGACACCCTAGTTCCTAGTTCTTTTGTGTGTGTGTGTGTGTGTGTGTGTATATTTATGTATAATATATATATATACCTAGTTTATTTACTGTAGTGAGACACTTAATGTTTGATTTCATTTGACCACCAGTGTAATAGTTTCTAGGTCTTGGCTCTTAAAATATTAATAAAGGATAAATGCATGCACTTATCTTAGGGTAGTAAAACTTACCCACTCTTCCTACAACCCAGCAGACTGTGCACTTACCTGCCGGCCTTGGTGATTATCATCTCGGTGCCTACTTCATGAAACTTCATCCATAGCTCCCGCTCGTGCAGGAACACCTTGATGCCTTCCATGCCCTGGGCACAGACCACTACATGTTAATCACCTCATACTGCTGTGGGCTCCTGTGCCTACAACTGAATCCTGGGCATTTCTATTGTGAAGCCTAAATTGTGACTAAGTGTGGCAAATATTACAAAATGCCATAGAGCAAAAATACATTTCCAAATATTTCAAGAAACTAAAGTTTTATATAAATATATATATATATATATATATATATATATATATATATATATATATATATCAGTCTATGCTATGCTATTAGACTGCAGACTATGAGTAGATGGAGTGAGTTTATTAGACTGCAGACTATGAGTAGATGGAGTTTATTAGACTGCAGACTATAAGTAGATGGGGTTTTTTAGACTGCAGACTATGAGTAGATGGGGTTTATTAGACTGCAGACTATGAGTAGATGGGGTTTTTTAGACTGCAGACTATGAGTAGATGGGGTTTTTTAGACTGCAGACTATGAGTAGATGGGGTTTATTAGACTGCAGACTATGAGTAGATGGAGTTTATTAGACTGCAGACTATGAGTAGAGGGAGTTCTTTAGACTGCAGACTATGAGTAGATGGAGTTTATTAGACTGCAGACTATGAGTAGATGGGGTCTATTAGACTGCAGACTATGAGTAGATGGAGTTTATTAGACTGCAGACTATGAGTAGATGGAGTTTATTAGACTGCAGACAATGAGTAGATGGGGTTTATTAGACTGCAGACTATGAGTAGATGGAGTTTATTAAACTGCAGACTATGAGTAGATGGAGTTTATTAGACTGCAGACTATGAGTAGATGGAGATTATTAGACTGCAGACTATGAGTAGATGGGGTTTATTAGACTGCAGACTATGAGTAGATGGAGTTTATTAGACTGCAGACTATGAGTAGATGGGGTCTATTAGACTGCAGACTATGAGTAGATGGAGTTCTTTAGACTGCAGACTATGAGTAGATGGAGTTTATTAGACTGCAGACTATGAGCAGATGGGGTTTATTAGACTGCAGACTATGAGTAGATGGAGTTTATTAGACTGCAGACTGAGTAGATGGAGATTATTAGACTGCAGACTATGAGTAGATGGGGTTTATTAGACTGCAGACTATGAGTAGATGGAGTTCTTTAGACTGCAGGCTATGAGTAGATGGAGTTTATTAGACTGAAGACTATAAGTAGATGGGGTTTATTAGACTGCAGACTATGAGTAGATGGAGTTTATTAGACTGCAGACTATGAGTAGATGGGGTTTATTAGACTGCAGACTATGAGTAGATGGGGTTTGTTAGACTGCAGACTATGAGTAGATGGGGTTTATTAGACTGCAGACTATGAGTAGATGGGGTTTATTAGACTGCAGACTATGAGTAGATGGAGTTTATTAGACTGCAGACTATGAGTAGATGGGGTTTATTAGACTGCAGACTATGAGTAGATGGAGTTTATTAGACTGCAGACTGAGTAGATGGAGTTTATTAGACTGCAGACTATGAATAGATGGGGTTTATTAGACTGCAGACTATGAGTAGATGGGGTTTATTAGACTGCAGACTATGAGTAGATGGGGTTTATTAGACTGCAGACTATGAGTAGATGGGGTTTATTAGACTGCAGACTATGAGTAGATGGTTTATTAGACTGCAGACTATGAGTAGATGGGGTTTCTGGAGCAGGACCCCGGTGCAGTGCACTCAGCTCCCACTTCCTCTCTCTATGAACATGGCTGCTGTCTCTCCCTGGCTGTCTGGGTCAGTACCGGTTGCATTTCATCTTCAGGACTTGTAGAAGTCCCCGGCTGCTTACCTGCTGGGTAAAGGCGGCTGGGGGGGAGGTGGGGGTCTTGCTGCTGGCCCCCAGCTGGCTGTCCTGCTTAGGATCACACTGGAGCTCCTTGGGGTCTGCTTCCACCGGAGTATCAGGCATCCCATATCCCTCATCCGTGTCCGCCATATTACACTGGGACCCTGCGCTATAAGCAAATGCAGGTCTTATTATGTCTCTGGATAGCAGTGCCTTCTAAAGGGAGGAGGAGGAGGCCCTGTCTGTGCTGCTACCCATCCCATTACTGCTTGTATTACCTAACACATTGCTAACAGGTTCTCTCTTCACATACACCACTGGCCTGTCTGTCTGTCTGTCTATCTACCTGGCTATCCATCTGTCTATCTCATATCTATCTATCTATCTGCAGAAAAGTAACACAGCTAGCACTCCAAATAAAGGGACAACTAGTGGACTGCCTATATTCACGTACCCTGGGTCGGTGGTCTTAGGAGGATATTTGTGCACCCTTATTACTACTTACTTTATACACT